>CM073763.1:79398807-79998807 GCA_037127475.1 Arma custos | reverse complement strand
TCTACCATAAAATATTTTAAATTTTGGTTTCACTTTAATAAAATGAAATACTATATTTTCAATAAATAGAAAAAGGAATGAAGAAGAATAAAGCTATCTGCTCATAATCCCACCTCTTTGATCATTTGTTGCCCTGTGTATATATAATCATCTTCGTCATCCGAGTTTGAATAGTATTCCTATAAAAAAAAAAAAAATAGAACATTTACTTACACACAAATTTTATAAAATAACAAAAAAAAAAGTAATTTGAAAATAGCTAAAACGTCACCACTGAAATGGAACATCACCTAGATATCATAGTAACTTCAATTAAATCATCATTAACTATGCATTCTAAAGAAAATTTAAAATAGGACAGAACAAATATTTAACATAGCCTCAGAAACAGCATATCATTTTTAAATCAGGCATAAAATTTAAATGATTCGCAGTTCTAAGCAGAAAATTGGAGAAATAGTGGTCAGTAAAAACAAATAATGGAAAAGAGAATAAAAAAATTCTTAAGACAAGAGAAAAGAGAAGAAGATATAAGAAAAAATATATATCAACATTGCCACAAACAAAGAAAAATATTTTACCCAATATAATATAACCTGAGATTAAAAGAATAAATAGAAGTACAAAAAAAAAAAAAAGTGAAAAGTTCACAATCATACACAACTCTGTTTCAATTAGAAAATTTAGAGCTTAGTTATAAGTCTAAAAACGATAAAAATAGTTTTCAAAAAAAATGATTCATCACAAAATTTAGTAAAAAATAATTAATGTGAATACTGAAAGAGTTCAGAGCAGAGATGGGCTTAATAATAAAACAATGTAGTTGTTAACATGGTTATGATTATGAATATAATTGCTATAACATTGTACCATTGACTGCACAGTCTTTACTTTCAATTCTTTTATTTTAATTGTTTTTATTTTTTTACACAGACTTTTGTTGTAATTTTAAATATAATCAAATTGTTACTACCACAGCTATATTTAAATTGTGATAGCCAAAAATGTTTTTATTAAATAGCCAAAATGATAAGCTTTAATTTTCTGTAGCAACAATCGATTTTGCTTATGCTCATCTCAGAGGAAGTTTTTATATGAAGCACTGTAAAGTTGAAAACTTTGTACAGAGTGGAGAGTGTGAGGCTATATAATATAGTATTGATAAGTGCAGTAGATATAGTGTTATAAAACGGCAGTGAGTGTGAGTAGTGGTTGTGAGTGTATTAGGCTTGCATTGTGCTTTGTGTTAATTTACAATATAAAAACTAAGTAGGTTTTGAAGAAAATTAATAATGCTATTATAATCAATGGTCTTATCTTAAGACCATACTTTTTTCCTTGAACTAGAGAGATCAGTAGAAAAAAAATCAATTCCTTTAAAGGAACATACCAATAATTTTCAAAAAAAATGCTATTCCTATATTTTTCATTATTGATGAAAATAGTTTTGAAGTAATAAGTGGTATCGCTGTATGTTAAAAACAAAAAAACAATGGCTCTATAAAAAAATAGAAAATAAGAATCATGAACACCAACAATTTATCAAAGAGATAACACTATTAACATTTTAATATAAATTTTGTACTGAAAATAGATTTTCATTTAGGATGAAATTTTCAGTTAATACCAACAAGAGGCCACACTAATCAACTATTGATAGCCATTATAACAGATTATCTAGTTCAGAATAATTAAACACCAAAAGAAATCGAGATTGTACCCAATATTTATAGTCAAGGACAATTTTATTGAGACAAAATCAATTACTGTTCAGAAATTTATGAGGTAGATGGAAAGAGGCCATTTGCAGTCGAATTTTTCCCCAGAGATGGAATTTTTGGAATCTTTGATATCTATTTGCTTCTTAGAAAACTAACAAAATTTGCCTCATGATTTACAAAATGTATACGATCTAGCTATTTAATAACATTTAAATTTGCATATATTCTTTAGCATTGCACGGATGATATAAAATGCAAAACATCATACGTTGATTCCTATTAACAGATACCCTTTTTCCATCAACCGCCTCAACTAGACTACCTAATCAACCAGAACAAACCTTAATTTGTTAATGATGACTGGTAACATAGAATTATGCATAATAGAAAATGCCAAAAAATAAATAGTAAATTAATACCACTAGATACAAGGAGAATAATCAGGAAAAGTGTAGAAACATAGTTAACCTTTTCAGTAGATAATAAACAAATAATAATTTCTTAAAAATTTACAAGTTTTTAAATATAAATATTAATCTCTGAATCAAAAATGCACAAAAACGATTAATAGGAATAAATAAATATAAATCTCATAGATCAAAAATATTACAGCTCAATAAAAGCCATTTATAATTTTTAAAAAAATTGAGAAAAAAATATAATCAAATAAAATAATTTTATCAAATACATTTCTTGACTGTCGAATGAAATAATGAATAACTTTAAGATTACAATTAATTGCTTTATTAAGATTAATAAGTGAAACATAATAAATAAGTGAAAGTGTATTTCATGCATGATATAATATCCATCACCTTATACTTCTATTTAGGCACATGTTCACACAAAATTTAATGTCCTATTTAGTGCATAATTATATACAATCCTAATTTTATACCCTATGAAATTATAACAAAGCGCCAAAAGTATTTGGCAACAAAGCAAACATAAAAATTAAAAAAGTTCTTGAGTTATTTTTTAAAACTTATTATTAATAAGATCATTGCTACATCATTAATTTTACAGTTTCTATGCAGTTTTTGTATTTAATAATTCCAAACAATACATTGATTGATTTTGTGAAAGCACCACTTCAAATCAATTTAATAAAAAAATAATATTTTATAATTTTTTGTTAATTGTTTTAATTTTTAAATATTTTTATATTAATTTTTCTCTTCAAAATAAAAATATTTAATAAAAAAAAAATAAATCGATCCTTTAGTATGGGAAGTGTAGAAAAAGTATACCTGCAAAACATCCGGATGAGTAAGTGGTTTACCAACCCTCTGGGCCATTTCCATTTCAGATGTTTCAACGGGAGTGTTATCCAGCTTTTTAAGTTGCGGAAGAGCTCTTATGACGGCTAGCCTATATCTGAAAATCACAGAAGATATTCGAAGGTTAGTTTATATTATTAGGGAAAGTGCCCAGGAAAGAATGAATTGAATAATGCAATACTTTTTTTTGTTTGTTTCTTATTTACTATTAAAAGTGTAGCTTCACCAAGATTGGAGTATTACAGTGGACCTGTTTTATGTATTTGATGGAGGAGATGACAATGAAAAAGGGGCTGGAGTTGATTTAACTGCCCTTTTTGACTAAGTAATTATAAACATGTGCAGCATTCCTAATAGTGTCTTTCCTTATTCCTAAGTCAAATAAAGGGTCTGGGGATATTTACAAAATCATCTAAAAAATACTGTAAAAATTTTGCGGTATGAAAAGTATTTTAAACATTTTTTTTTTAACTCTCGAGCTACAAAAGATACAAGACAGACTTATAAACAGGTCCCAGCACACCAGTGGCTTCCTCTTCCTGTGTCTCCCCTACGAATCTGCTTATTGTGGATTCTGATTTGTAGGGTCAGAAGACGTCTCGGGCTATGAAGGGTTTCAGATACAGTATTTGGTACAGACAGTAGTGTTTTTAAGACAACAGTTGAGCAGAGGTGATTAGTTAGGGATCACGCTCAACCACTAGGTTTCCCCCACTTTATAGAGGCTGAGTTAGCCACAAGATGGTCTCCAGAGCTCACAGGGAGAAATGTATGTAAGGCATTCATTAATTATGTTTGAGAATATTTAAACTTATTTAAATAATGATCATTATATTGTTAATAACAAATTTGCAATTATGGCTTCATCATTTTTATAAAGTGTTCTATTAATAGTTGAGATCTTTCCAGAGCTCATTGAAATGTTTGTTTTATGGGCAGTAAGTAGTGAACTCTATATAATAAATTATCCTAAAAAATTACATATTACACATTCAAATTCACAAATATTTAATTTTTTTTCTTTATTTAGAATAAAATTATGTGCCTCATTAAATAAACCAATTTGACCATAGTAGTAAAAAGAAAATTAACTTATATACTCTCTTAAATTTCCACAGCCAGTATGTTGAATTCATTATATTGAATTGACGATACCAAGAAAACCAGTAGGAATATTTGGTGTATGAATTCATGAAAAAGTTAATAAATGTAACATACAACAAATATCCATCATGAAACCATTGATGAAAGAAAATATTAAGAGCGATATAAAATATCAATCCCATAAAAAAAATATTAATTTCTATACTCACTGTTCACCTATGTTCAAACAGCACGGGTTGTCTTCTAGCCAAAGACATTTCAGTTCTTGAAGGCCTTGAAGATAGCATACTTGGTTCAAGTCCTGAATGTTGTTTTTTCTGATGAACAGATCCTGCAGTTTGGTACAAAATTGGAACACCTCCAAGGAATCAATATTGTTCACACTGAAATCAAACCATTGTTGTTAATTATTTATCTCACCAGTAATAAATTAAGTATTTACGAAAAATATTCATTATATATTTATTGGTAAGTGTATTACAACCATTTTTTTACTTAATGTAAGGATAGGGAGTAGGCATAAGACAAATAAAATAATATTTCATAAAACCCTCAACAATTGTTATTACAAAAATGCTTTGTTAATTAATTAATTAATTAATTTATTAATTAATTTAAAGTACTTTAAAACAAAGAATGTCATTTAGATTGTAGATTACTTAGAAAAAAAATTAAGAGAATGACGTCTAGCTAAATTATGTGTTAAAAAAATTACTTTAGCTATTAAATTTAAGGTTGCATCAAGAAAGAATATAAAAAATGTCTGCCCCAATTTTTAATGCTTGAATAATATACATTATTACAAAATTCAACAACTTCAAAAGAAGATGTTTAATAATTTATGAGAAGAGCCTTAAAAAGTGCAAAAAAAAAGTTTTGATCAGTGACCTTATAAAATTTCTCAGTAACTATAAATATTAATCATAATTTATAAATAACTGATTGATAGGACAAATATTATATATATAGTTTGAAATAATATTTTTATTTGCAAAAGTTTGTTCAATATCTTGTCTTGGCGGAAGACGGTTTTTTAAACAACTGTTGTCCAGCCCTAGAAATTCTTCACCTGCCACTTCTCCACACCCCTCACTGACTGCAATAGACTCCACGACTTTAAAGGTCAAATATCCAAATAATATAAATGTGTGTGTATGTACATAAATGTTTCGTATTGGCCTACTAAGGGCTTCATCAGTTCAATTGCCCTTATTCAAAAATTAAGTATGAATGTGAAAAATCATGTTTTCCATGAATAGCGATTGGTTTAGGAGCTATAACTGATAGTGTCACCTATAAAACACAAAAACAAGATATGATATACGTTTATAGAATTAATACGTTTGATGATGCGCACTGATTTTGAATGCATACGTACATTAAAACCGTTTTTTCCCTCTGATGAAAAATGGTGCTTCACATTCGATACTTGGAAATGTATCTACTATGTTGTAGAACTTAATGCCCCTTCCCCCCCCCAAAAAAAAAATTACGAGTATTTCAGAAATCGTTGAAGGCAACAAACATTTGCATACGCCTTATTAATGTATTTTTCAATTTATTTTTATTATTTATTCGAGGTTCCTTATAACAGTTATTAAGAGATGCCATAATAAGTCATCACAGTAATAGAAACTAAAATATTTCGCTAAAAGCTAGGGGGCAGGGAGAGAGATACAAGACTAGATATGAGTGACATTGAAGCCCACCTCGATGAACTATTAAGGAACTGAGAGAGAACTAAGGCGAGGTGGGTTGTGTCATATCCTGGGTCAGGTGGTGATGTAAGGAAGGTGTAGACTTCAGTTCTTCGAATCTAAGGCACTAAGGCTGCCTTGTCCAAATGTCAAGAAGTTATTTTGGACATTTCTCATGATAATTTCATGCGAGCAGAGTCATTTTCTATATTATATAACCATCCTTCATCCAAAAATAAAAATATCTTCCTCAACCAATAAAATAAAATGATCTAGGATAAACACGATAAACAATAAATTATAACTATTATATTTTTTTTTTCTTTGGAATTTTGGAACTTTCCTCAATTCTCTATTTTCTAAAGGAGAACAAAGAAAACTAGAAAGCAATGCTTCCATGATCATAAATTAAATTTATTTTTGTTATTTTAGAAAAGAACATACGTTCAGTAACTAAAACATATAAATATGTATGGGGAAGAAAATGGTAAGTATGGAGGTCAAAGAATTAATTTCTTAAATAGTGATATACTATTTATCAGAAATCGATGTTTCGACCCACATCGCAGGTCTTCTTAAGGGTTTTCAATGCACTCCACAAACATGGAAGTGAACCTGAACAGTGATTATAAGTATAAATATAAGTAGGGGCGACATGTGGTGTAGTGGTTAGCATAACGACCTGTTATACCCAAGATCAAGGGATTCGCAGCCCGGAAGATTGTCTTAGGATTTTTAAAAGTGCAGAGAAACTTCTAAATCGTCGGATTTTTATCCCAACGAAGGATGCCAAAGTAAAGGCTAGGTGAGCACCAGAATGATCTCCAGACCCGATAGGATCGATCAACAACTGATAACTAAATAAACAATGTAATCAGGTTCGCACACTGAGATAAAACAAATCCAACACAGGGTTTACCCCAACAAAGAGGCACGTATATAACCGGGAAACTTCAAATATTCTGTCATTAACATCAATAAATCTTTTTTACGAGTAAATATCACAAAATTTATATTTATAAGGTGCAAGAGGCCTAGATCCTGCAAGGATTGTATAGCGCCCGATGGTGAGTGAATTATATTTATAAATTTCTTATATGCTATTGGTTAGTCTTGTTTTATCTACTCAATTACTTTTTCAAGTCAATGGAGCAAATGACATTTTTATCTTTATATTGTAATAAAAGATATGAAATAAATGTTTTCAAACGCATGTTGGTGAATAATCTAGCATCATCTCATAGAGGTGTAATAAAGAATATGTTTAATATTTTTGTCGAATTTATCAACATGTTTTAACTCCAAACACCGTTTTCGCAATATGATGAAATCGTCACCTATACTCTTTGCCTTCTCAAACATTGTATAATCTAATGTACAATCAATCAGTTAATATTATTATTTTACTTTCATATAAGCAAATGTTGATAAAAAAATCGTCAGATGATGTCGTTACTTCATTCGTATATAAATATATTTTGTTTAAATACTTCGCAAGAATACATCGACAGTTCCTTGATCTATTGTAAATCGTCAACTGTCTCTATCACGGACTTTAAGCGGCTTTGAGGCCAGAGCCGGCGATAACGAAGTTTTAAATCATAAAGTTGAACGGAGCCGCTAAAGTTGGCTTTGCAGAGCCAATTAAAAAGTTTGCCCCAATTAAGCCGCAGCGCCATGCAGAGTAGTGGCGATATTGACGGGCATGCTTCTGTCCAACTTGACGCTGTATGATTAAACTGTCTCGCATATAATTAACATCAGATCGATCCGTTACATATTTTATTTATAAAAGTCTCCTATATATCTCTGCATATTCAATGCTATATTCAAGAAGTGAAAAACGATTTTAAAATCATGTTATTCATTTAACAATGGTCAATAGGACGATGCTACAGCGGGAGTCCTAATTTTGCCTAACCAGGTATAATCAGTATAGTCATCAAGTTATGAATATAGTTAACGAGTATCTGACACAGCACAAGCTCGAGACTACGGACTTTCAAGTTCCTTCCAAAGGATGGAGTAACCAAGGATTTTTTATCCCATTAACAAAGCCCAAGAGACAACCACCAGACTGCGAATCCATGACCTTGGAGATAAACGGTTGTCCTGCTAACCACTATACCACATGGAATTATTGTTTGTTTGTTTTGTTTAACGTCACTTACGTAACGTTATGTAGCTGTGGCTGATCGGCCTATACTGCTATACTGCAGTATATATGGCGGGCATGCCAAATATTAAAATAATTCATTAAAAAAAATTTAGCATAAATGGTAAAAAAGAAATTGAAATTTTTTAACTAGATATTAGTAATATAGTGGTCCCGAATTGGTTACCGACTAAAACATAACTATTTATTCTGTTATCAATCGTGGACCGCCCCTTTGGGCTCTGAAAAACCTCCAGGGGCTCATCCATCCTCTTTAAAGTGGCCGAGCTAAACTAGTAAAATTCACGGCCACCCTTAACTAGAAGGTTGAGCGTGATCTCGATCGAAACCACCGTTGTTCTAGAAATAGAAGTTACTGCCCTTAGCAAGTACTGAATCTAAAATACTATATGGGTCTTTATAATGCGACTATTTTCACTTTTAAAGTAGATATTGAATATATTGTAAAGTTATAACTTGCTAAAAGACAGAAAGTAAAAACGAGGAATATATATATTTAATGAAGCTAACATCGCATAATCATGTAAATCGGAATAATAAATCTTGTTTACCAATAATAAAGAAATAGTATTTTTAGTTGCGGAAAGTTTTGTATGTGGAACGGAATACCTTTGGCCCTGTTTACATTGAGTTGGTATAAGGCAAGATATATCGCAGGGAATATATTTCGACAACTTATTGCTAGGAAGGTTCAATAACAGCAGTCGATAAATTGGCGTTACCTTAGCTATAAAAATGCGGTGGGATCACAATTTCGCCTCAGCTCGAAATATCAGACAATACTGAGGAGACCGACAAGTGGCACTTCAAGAGATATGTCATTGTGCGATAAGTTGCGCAATCGCCGAGTATGAAACTTCTTAATCGTCTCCAATTAGATTTCATGGAACTGTTTGTGCGTATCGTAACGTTACGCTTATCGGATATCGCCTTAGTGTGACCGCGGACTTACACTCTTAAAACAATCTATCACTTCTAAAAAATCATTGCTCGGGTATGTATGTAAATGTATATAAGATACAGCCAAAAGTAAATTTACAACTTGGGTAGTCAGAATGAAGACTGTGTGGGGAATCGTGTCGCAACCCGCAGTCATATATCTCCGAATCCCTTTAATCCAGAAGTGCCCGTGTCCATAGATATCGCCCCTCAAACACTCCCTCCTCTTTTACCTCATGCATAATGTAATAAAAAATAATATTCAGAATGATATTAAGCCTGGGTATGTTTATAAAAAACAAGCTGTCCTTAAATAATCGAATACCTCGACTCTAGAAAACACTTCAAAGCGAAAATCAATAAATAAAAATATTTTACCAGCTTTATACCATAAAGAATCTTACCATTTCCTATTATGAATCACACTCAGAGGTTACTGAAACCTAATAACATAAAAAAAAGTAACAGAAAAATCAACAAATCAGAAGCCTCAACAGACATGAAGAGCATTTATTTAGTTCCTGATAACTACTATATTATTTCTAAACTAACGGTTATACAAGGAGGTGATTCGGACGTCCATCAGGTGTAAATCTGTTTAAGGATATCGGTTTTATAAATTTCAAAGGCCGGATCGACTGCTGATAACATAATAAATAATTTATCTATCCCTACCGGTCTCGAACTCAAGATCTAATGATTTCTATTATAATACCCTTACACTCTGATGTAATCCGCACCCATTAATAATAATACATTTTAAAAAAATACAAAATCAAATTGATAATAAAGCAAGAATATTTAAAAAAATGTATAAATTAAAGTAATGTATTGAATAAATTTATTGAAGCTATAGGTAGTGTGTGATGCCTTGTTATGCGGAATGGAATATCTCATGCGCCCGACAAATAACATCAATCCCTTTTCAAATACCATCGTGAGTCCAAAGCTGACATATCTAGTTGAAGTGCAATTTGCTGCAAAGCGGAAAATACCTAAATGGAGATGTGACTTCACTAATTAAGATAGGCCACTTTACCTTTGGAATGACAATATATTACACCTTATAATGAAACTGCAAGTTTTCTAGATACACTGCACATGCTACAGACACAGAAGAAAGCATTCTCAAGCGGTTTATTTAATAACACACAATACAAGATATTTCGATTGAATACACATACATAATTTTAAATAATAATATTAAGTAATTAACATTTTTTTACCTTTCGAAGATAAACCTTACTAAGATCACACTATAAAACATATATATATATATATAGTGGGTCGTCAATTATATTTCCCAACTTCGATTATCCGAACTGTCTTCGTGGAAAAGATACAAGGAGGGATCGACATTACCATTTTGACAGGACATGAGAGTTTGAAGAGTATTTTCTCTAAAATTTTATTTCCTGGAACTATTATTCAATACTTAATAATAAACTTAAAGGATTTTAAACTTAAACTTCAATAAGGAACTTAAAGAGACTCAACTATTATGAAGAGGGCGTCAATTTATTGAAGTAAATTAATATTCGAACTTTCTTTGAATACTTGCTAAGTAGATACATTTTATGGACTTTTGTTTGTTTAACTTGAATACTAAGCAATAAAAAACCGTGGCGATTGCATGGCATTTTCTTTTTTTTTATGTGAATTTCGGTTATCGAAACTTTTGATATCCGAACCACACCGGATGACGTTAGTTCGAATAACACTGGTAGACAAGGTTTTTTTCACAAGAGATCTGAATAGTGAATCTAGTAGCATTTTCCATCCTGAATACAGATATGTAGTCAGAATTTTCCCATCAGGTATAGTTTTTCCGTAAAAGCTACTTTTCTAAATATGATTTTAGCGTTTTCTTTGACCTGTCATAGGAACCGTTACCTCATATGTAGCTATTTTACTCAAGCTGTATTATTGAAATTATTTGCAATGTCATGCTGAAGCGCAATAAAACATGACTGTGCAGGTTCATTGTTGTTGTTTATACATGTTCAGACCTCTTTGGCATTGTGATGTGTCAGTATTGAGCTGACTGTGAGATTGTTGAGTAGTGAAATATTTCCTTCCTTTCTGTTTAGAAGTGTATTGTGTATGTTTTATTTCTGTGCTTTAGTTTTTCATCATGCCAAGAAATTGTGTAAATCATGCAGATAATTTCTGCTATATTTGTGGTGAGCTGACCTTCAAGTCTCAGAGGCGAAATTTGACCCCACTTGTAAAGAAGTGTTATAAACTTTACTTTGGCTGTCAAGTTGGTGATTTTGATAAGAGCTGGGCCCCAAATACATGCTGTGTTTCGTGTGAATTATATTATAACTTTAATAGTTGATTATAATGCAATTGGGAAAACCACAATGCAAAGCCTTATGTTTCAAATCCAGTAATACGCCCACTTACCAGTCGACGTTTCGCCTATTCAGGCATTATCAAGATACAAAAACAAAAAAAGGTTATGCTTATAATTTTTTCCTTTTTTCAGAACTGGATTTATTTGAATTTCATCTTCAAGAAAAAAATAAAATCAGCTTCCAGTCATAATTCTTTTATTGTTTTATATAATGAAACGTTTCGACATCACTGTGTCATTTTCAATCATTTGTTCCTATGCATTCCACAACTGGAAAGTCAGTCTTTTTTTTTTTTTAAATTATTTTTAAGGAGGTCTTTTATTCTCCATAGTCAAACTTAATAAACTTAAAGTTTGACTATGGAGAATAAAAGACCTCCTTAAAAATAATTTAAAAAAAAAAAAGACTGACTTTCCAGGTGTGGAATGCATAGGAACAAATGATTGAAAATGACACAGTGATGTCGAAACGTTTCATTATATAAAACAATAAAAGAATTATGACTGGAAGCTGATTTTATTTTTTTCTTGAAGATAAAAAGGTTATGTTAATCAAATCTCGAAGAAAAAGGTGCAATACATCCCAACTATCAACAGCCCAAACAGGCTCCAAACATGAGGTAGTGGGGTGCTGTCTCATCTAGGCGAAACGTCGACTGGTAAGTTGGTGTATTGGTGGATTTGAAACATAAGGCTTTGCATTGTGGTTTTTCCCAATTGCATTATAATAAATATTAGTGTTTCTTTTTGAGTTTTTGGCTCTATTTTATTGATTTAATAGTTGATCTTTATAGATTTTTATGTGCTGAATCCAAATCTTTGTAAAAAGTTTTTTTGTATCACAAATAGTTTTCCAAATTGTTGCTCTTTCTTCCTGTACATATAAATGTTGGTTCTAGCCACCAGCAAGTTATTTTCTTTTAGTCTAGAGCCAAGCAATGTAGCTTTTTCTTTCGTTAAGCCAAGATCCCTAACCAAGCAGTTAAGATCGATTTGAGTAAACAGTTTAGACTCTACATTTTCTGTAAAACATTGGAATGCTTCATCATCTTGTTCATCTAACTCCGTTGTACATCAGAAAATACTTCCGATGGAATAGAATTTAAATCATCTGGTGAGTCAGGGATCGGTAAATCTATACCGTGCCCTATTGGTCGGATGGTTTTTTTTTTAATCACAAACTCGCCAAAAATATAACAAAAACTGTCAGCAGAGCTTTACAACCGCGATTATACATTTTACTGAGCACACGTACAGGAAACGTGACAGTGATGTTGGGTTGACAGCAAACAAAACATCAGCTGTTAACAGAAAAAAAGAATCAACCTTTTTTGGCCAGCAAATGTGTTTCAGCAGTGCTGCTAACTTCATCCACACCAATAGGCCTAGTTTCTCAGTTATTTATTTTAAAGATTAAAGCTGTTCAATTCTTTAAAAATCGCTTAATTTAATAAATTTATTGTCTATTATCTATTTATCTATTAATAGATCTTCCCTGTCTGCCTGTGAATATTTAGAAGTGAGTAAAAGTGATTCTTAGTGAGTTTCTCTGTACGTAAATCTCTATGTTTCAACCTGCACCAGGAATCCCCTGATGCATACACCACCCGGAGATCCGAACGGAGAAATAGTTTACCTTCGGATAACGAGCGTTTTGCATTAGAAAGATCCATGACTATTAGATATATTTTTTAAGTAAAACATAATGTTAGTTGGGCGTTCCAGCCTACGTTACATCCCTCAAGCAAGCCTGATGGGAAGGGGGGGGGGCGCTCACATTGTTGGTCAGTGAGTCCATCGGAGTTAGCCGGGGTGAACATGCAAGGAATTTCCACCGACTATCCCAAGATCTGCAACCCATGGGCCGTACTGCTGAAAATATTCCTAACATTGTCTTTCAAAATTTGTTAAGCGAGTAACAATGAAGTAAAGATTATTCTGTTGCTATGATACTTGAGTATATTTAGATTAAAGAAAGAACGATTTTTTTATCTCATTTGTTAACTTAATTTCTGATGGATAAGTCAATTTAAAACAAGAAAATTAGTATAAGCGAATTTGGGGAAATATCAAAGAATCCTTAGCGCCAATGGTTGAAGAGTCTTATAGAGTTTAAGAATTGCAAAAAGAAGTTACCACTCCGTCACGAAGCTAATTCACGTAAGTAAAATTTTTTTTTTTATGTTTAATATTTAGGCATTTGCTCTAACAAATCTTTTATTCTGCTACTCAGTCAATAACTTGGCTATTAATATAACTACGGATTTTTTGATGGGGACTTTATAAGATATGACACTATCATCTGTGATCACAAGTGTCTATAATCCCCAAATTTTATGTCGATGAACAAGAAAATCGTGGTTGTTTTATAACTTGTTTTGTTCAATGAAGAGTCTTCTCTCAAAATTACTTTTGTACTTGAGTACTTTTGTCATAAAGTCAGAGAATTATTTGGGATTTTAGCAATTTCTCTTCTTGTACACCGAATTCATAAGGTGCTACTAGTGATTTTAGATCCGTAAAATAACGTTCAAATGGCTCGTTTGCTGCCTGGTTCCTAGTAAAAAACATAAATCACCTTTGTCAGATTTTTTCTTGGGGTGCAATGCTTTTCTAAAACGTCTAAAACAGAATTCACTGTTTCTACACCTGGTTTTAGCGTCGTGATTGTGGAGTAGAGTTTTAATCCATCCGATCCCAATAAGTTTTTTAGTCTTGCTACTTGGACTTCTCCGCGATTTCTTCTCTGTTTCTATGGCTACAAAATAAACTTAAGTCCGGAATCTTTTAAAGCTCTCGGGGAAATTGTCGACATTGACGACGATTATGAACATTTGGTGAATTCCATGGAGAAAATTACTTTTTTTAAGTTCAAACAAAAACGGCATTTACTGCTCCATGTTTGGATACACTATTTAATAAAACACATAGTAACTAACATGTTAACATAATTACACGTGAACACAATGATACATACAAGAGGCAACCCAAAGTTTATTCTGACGGTTACCAACCTAACAATATTACTTGTTGCCTTTCTGAAGTTGTGAGAGAAGTAACCTGATTGACCAGACGTCTGAATTTCAAGTCAACGAGCAGCCCATAATCGCTCAACATGTATGCACCATTGATTGGGTGGATTATGTTAGCTATTGTAAATACCCAAGGAAAGTCTCTTCTAAGCCCTAGATTTAAATTGAGGATTTTCTTGCCATAAGTATGGGATAGAAGTACCAAGCCATTGCTTCCTATCTTAGGCCGGATACAATCAGGGACCTGCGACGTTTCCTGGGTATGTTTAACTTCTATCGTCGTTGCATACCCAGGTCGGCGGATATGCAAGTTCCTTTGAACAGGTTCCTGGCGGGAGAGAAGAAGAACGACAAGAGGCCGGTGGACCCAGAAGAAATACGCTATCTACGATAGAGTCGCTGGCTATCCACCGATCGATCAAGCACTTCCAGCATTACCTGGAAGGGACGTCATTTCACGATTTGGACGGACCACAAGCCGCTGGAATATACTTTTCATCAGAAGCCAGAAACTGCGACGCCCATGCCGTACACTCACGCGCGGCCCTACGTCCCTGAGTCCATGCGAGAAGAGATTTTACACCGCCTGCTTGGGCACAGTCATCAGAAGCGGCTGGTCACACAGCGTTTTTTCTGGCCAGGCACGAAAAGTGATGTCTCGAGGTGGGCTCGTTGTTGCATTCCTTATATTATACGGAAAACATACGTTTATCTACATACGGAGATGGTACAACATAAATAATATGTATGCACGTATACCAAAAATATAATTCTAAAAACAGCCTAATGAATCAACAGATTTGCACCGAAAAATAGTATAAAAAAAAGTATATACTGTCAGATTAATAATTGTTCATACACCTGTATAATTTGCAAATATTGGTATTATTTAATGGGATTGATAAAACAATGAAATCACCATTTAAGTTATATATCTTAACGGTAATCAATAAATATATTTCTGAATTATTAGACAAATTTCCGTATAACGTCATATAAACAATATTTGAAAAACATCAGTCAAAAGTATTCTTACACTTTGGAACATTTATTTTAAACATTTATATTATTAAGTATATCTAACCAACTAAGGTAGGCCCACCTTTCGCTTTTTATATGCACTGTATACGATCTGGCATTGAATTTACGGAGATTGAAGAGGCGTGACCATCCAGTTTGGTGTATTTTAAAGGATCCACATTTTTTATTTCCAAGCTGTGCGCTACGGATCATTGTCCTGCTGAAAAATGTAATTTTCTGGTATCCCAAAATTTTCAGCACTAATTGGGAGATTTCTATTTCTATCAATATACTCAAGGGACCCCACCCCAGCAACATTCATGCACCCCCAGACCATGAGAGACTTACCACCATGTTTGATTGTTGGAACTATATTCCTTGTCTCCATAGCTGTATTTTTTTTCCTCCATACTTTTTGTTTTCTTTGAGTGTTGAAGATTTCAATTTTGCATTCGTCGGTAAATATCACTATTCCAAAAGCATATCACTATTTTCCAGTCAATTTCACTTTTTATATGGTCTAAAGATTTAACTGATATCTTCTTTTTTTATTAACAACACTGATCAATGGTTTTCGTCGAGCTGTTCTGCCATGAAGCTCGTTCCTTCGTAAGCTCCAACGCATTGTTGATAAGCTTACTCGGACTCCTGATTCAGAAAAAAGTTCATCAACTAATTTAGGTGCACTAATTTTTAGATTTTTGTTAATCTTTTTAAGGATAAGTCTTTCTGTTCTACAATTGATTTTTCTTGGTCGTCCTGTTCTATCCCTAGACATAAAACTTTTTCTCAATCCATACATGTCGATAATGGTTTGACTGTTGAGTGAGTTCTATTCATAATTTTGGCGATGTTTCTAAGCGATCTACATTCATTATATAAACGCACAATATTTTTTCTTACCTCTTTGGTCGTTTCTTTCGATTTCCTTCCCATTTTTTATTTGAAAAATTAAAACGCACTTTTTAATTATACACCTTTGCAAAGATGTCTAGGCAAGGACTGATTAGAAGTAATCCTCAAACCATCTATCATAAGGATTAAAGTCCAGTGTACGAATAATTTTGACTGTTAGTTATGAGTGCACCTTACCATAAATTAGTACGTATTGTTCTTGATTTCGTACTTATTATGAAAACTTCTTTATTCCACTCCACAGTTATGAATGTGTATAAAAGTATGACAGTATAAAATTATACGTCCAAAAATTGAAAAATGTGTATGTATCGTTATACTCTTAAAGCCAAAGTAAGAAATAATCTAAAATTGAAAATATAATACAATAATTGCTTAAATTTGTAACGGGAGTGAAATAAACATAATTAAATATAATTTTTGTGTCTTTGCCGGCTAATTTCGTAGTGAAAGGGTTTTACATAGAGCATTTAGGTCATTTAACAATACTTGATAATTATTTGCATTATATAAATAAATTGGTGGTATTATCACTGTGACAGGCTTAACGGCATTGCTGCGTAGGATTATTACGATCTTCAAGATTGATTTATTTTAATAATTGAAATTTGTTACTTACAGTTGTTGATGAGATTTCTAGGTAGTATTTACCCATTTTTTAGGTGAGGATAGATTTAGTGGAGAGCCTTCGTAATTTCGTTTCTTTGAGGAAGAATCTTCTAGAAACTTTTTGCATCTGGTTTAGAAGCATCGGTCTGAGAAAAGGATTCCGAACACCTTCCTCAACGTCCTTCATCATTAATTATGATTCATTAAACATATGTATATAAGTGAAAAAACATAAATAAACAAAAGACAATTATGAAGAGTTAGTAAAATGTACTTAATTCTTCACTTCACAGTATAGCCGCACTCTATCATGTCACAGTCCAACTGAAATAAATATATTTAGTGAAGGTTATTAAAAGCCGAGTGACCAATGAGGTTTTTTGTGAAATGGATTTGCCATACCCTCAACCATTTAATTTATTTTATTGTATTCAATAGTTATTACCTGACCATCATTAATTTATATTTATTTTTTAGTTCACTATGGCATATACTTTTCTAATTTTGGTGCAAATCTGTTGATTCATTAGGCTGTTTTTAGAATTATATTTTTGGTATACGTACATACATATTAGGTATTTATGTTGTAACATCTCCAGATAAGCGTATGTTATTCGTATAATATAAGGAATGCAACAACGAGCCAACCTCGAGACGTCACTTTTCGTGCCTATCCAAAAAAAACGCTGTATGACCAGGCGCTTCGAGGTTCGTATCCCGGGATGACTGTGCCCATGCAGGCGGTGAAAAATCTCTTCTCGCATGGACTCAAGGATGTAGGGCCGCTCGTGATGGGTATGGCATGGGCGTCACAGTTTCTGGCTTCTGGTGAAAAGCATATTCCAGCGGCATGTGGTCCATCCGAATCGTGAAATGACGACCCTCCAGGTAATGCCGGAAGTCCAAGTCATGGACATTTTCAAAAACCTGTCTCATTGCAAAAATCAGGTCTTGGTTGTTCGCATTTTCACGAAAACCGTATTGTTCCTCTTGGAGCAATCCATCGACTCGTCTTCTTATTCTATTTTCCAAGGTTTGGAATATGTCTTAGAAAGTTATAGAAGAAAACTTATTTTGGAGTCAAGAGGGCGAGATTTAGAGCGTATAACATTTTAGCATTTTTATCCCTTTTCTGCATTATCAGAATAACGAAATTTATCTCATCTTAATTGACGTATCTAGGTAATAGAATAAACATTCCAAACATTTATTTGCTATTCGAAATGCGTTGAGTAGCCGTCATGTGAACTTGGAGTGTGTTCAATTATCTGAAGAAAGTAATAGAAGAAAACTTATTTTGGAGTAATAAACTGTTGGGGTAATTCATATCAATTGGATACAACATCAAATCAATATCATCAATGGATACAACCTCAACTGACAACAGGGCAGTGTTGCTCTGATAAGAGTTGGAAATGACTGTATGAAAAAACTGTATTTAATTGTGCACAGTGTTTAGTGTGTAGTGTCTAGTGCTACAGATACTGTAGGACAGGAGATTGGTGTATTAGGAAGTGGAGGGGCAGTGATCATGCTGGGCTTAAATGCACCTCTACCGGACTCTGAAGATGACGCCCCCTTCAAAAAAGTAAAGACAGAGAGGAAATCGGCCTAGAGGAAGACAAAGAAAGCAGAAGAAGCGCCACCCAGAGTGAGGACCATTATCCAGGTCTACTCTAGAAGAGGTTCTACCCCACAAAACTCCTTGACCCCTCTTTCAATCTTAAGTGTCAATTATATCGTATGTTTTAGTTTATTTATATGTGCTTCAATGCTTTGGATAGATAGCCTTTCCTCGATCTACGAATTCTTCTATCACATTAAGCTGACAGCGAGATCGGTAGGTGGGAAACTAAGATACTAAGAATGATATTTAAACGATCAAATGACAAAGTACAGTCCTTCCATAAGAAATCATTGACGGTATTAACAGTTGGCGACGACTGTTATTGCATTCAGTGAAGCGAACTATCTATAATAATAATATTATAACAAACGAGGACGACGGATCGGTGACGTGAGAGGGGCTGAAGGTCCAGTGGTTTCATAGGGCTAAACTGATTGCATTAGCAGGGAGTCATTCCTGCTACTGGATTCAGTGCGGCGAACCATCCACTATAAAAAATGGGTAACGAAACCACAGGCAGAAACCTCAAGGGTGGTTTTGGAATTCTTGCCTATTTCATAGCTGAGTATTTTCTTCTTCTTTTACTTCCTCCAAGTTCCTTTTTGCTTCGAGTTGTCCTACCCCCGGATAACCTTCTTCTTCTTCCTCCTTGAGCCTGGTTAAAAAGGAAGTTTCGCTGATTCTTGGCGCGTTGAGTATTATCGCTGGTTGATAAATACTCACCTCTAATTTAGTTTATGAAAGACATTATCTTACGGTTAGGGGTGGTTAGGTTTTCCACTTAAATATGTATCGCAATAAAATATTTAGAATAGAATAGAATAGAATAGAATAGAAAAGTAACTTTATTCTGGGACAAAGTCCCTTTAGAATAACAGATATGAACAGGAATAAAAACTTAATATTTATCTGGCCAGAAGGCTAAATGTTACAAATCATAAAGCGTGAAAACATGACAGAAAACAATTTAAAAAGAAATATATAAACAAAAATAATAGTAAGTAAATAAATAGTACAGATCTTGACAGGATATTAAGCAATTACAGAGAATAGATAAATCCAAAGCTTTTGAAATTGAATGCATGAGCTAGCATTCAATAATTTGTTTACATGATGTACAGCTTTTCAAAGAGCAGAATTAAAAGAACTAGATAACACAGTTTGTTATTATATACATTGTATTCTAAGCAAATGACTAACCTACCTAGAGACTATCCTTCTGGGAAGCTAATAGATGTTGAAACAGCCAGGATTTGAATAATGATAGAGAGGGAGTATGACGGATATTAGGAGGGATTGAGTTCCACATTGTGGTGGAGCGGGCGAGAAAGGAACGTTCGAATGCTTTGGTTCTGTGTGAACGTATATAGAGATCAGAAAGGCGGGATCTTGTTTTATGGTGTTGCACTGATGATTTGAATTGGAGGAGACTGTAGATATATGAAGGGTGTTGAGAGTGAATGGATTGGTATAAGAATGAACAGAGGAAATATTGTCTTCGGAAGGGAGGGAAGAGCCACTTTAACCCATCATAGAGGTGGGAGACGCGCGATCGCTTCGGAGTACCAAGCACAAATCTTAGAGAGCAATTCATTATTCTCTTTAATCTGTCTTCAAGCATTTTAGAGAGGCCTCCGTATACCACGCTACAATAGTCAAAGTGGGGGAAGATGAGAGAAGATACGAGAAGCTTACGGGAAGATTGTGTAAGGAGATGACGAGAACGATGGAACAACTTCAGGGAACTAATTGTCCGTCGGGATATTTGGGCGATGTGGGATTTCCAGGAAAGGTTTTGGTCGATGGTGATGCCTAGGTTTTTCACCGAGGAGGTAAACGTGATAGGATTATCGTTTAGGAGTAATGTTGGGAGGGTGTGGATGGATGTAAGGAGGGAATTGGAACCTAAAACAATGGCCTGAGTTTTCAATGCGTTCAATTCCAGTTTGTTCAGCTTTGCCCAGGCACAGATCCTATCCAGGTCTTCCTGAATACTAGCGAACGCAAAAAATAGCTCGGAAGGGGGAAAGGACAGATATATTTGGAAATCGTCAGCATATAGATGATGGGAACAGTGGTGAACAGATTTAGGGAGATCATTGATATAGCAGTTGAAAAGAAGAGGAGAGATACTTGAGCCCTGTGCCACGCCTGAGGAAAGAGTGAGGAAAGAGGAAAGGGGATGATTAGGTATAGAAACTGCTTGAGATCTATCAGAGAGGAAGGATTGGAACCATCGGATGGAACTGTTAGAAAAGGACATTGATTTGAGTTTGCTAAAAAGGATAGAATGGTCCAAGGAATCAAAAGCTTTAGTAAAATCAAGAAGGATAAGCACAGTTAGTTTTTTGTCGTCCATAGCGGTATGTATGTCATTGGTGATTTTGGTAAGTGCCGATTGTGTGGAGAAACCGGGACGGAAACCAGATTGAAGTGGGTCAAGGAGGTTGGACTGTTCGAGGAAATTTGACATTTGTGACTGGACTATTCTTTCTAGAGGCTTGGAAAGGTTTGAGAGGATTGAGATTGGGCGGTAGTCTTTGAGTGAGACAGGGTTAGAGGATTTATTAATAGGATGGACTATGGCTTTTTTCCAGGAGGCTGGGAATACTCCGTTTTGCAGTGAAAAATTGTATATAAAGAGTAGGACAGGTATAATATCGATAAGGCAGGATTTTAGCAGTTTGACAGGAATCCCATCGAAGCCTGTGGAGATGGAGTGGGATTTCAGGACAGAGGAAATAATGTCGTTGGGTGAAATGTCAGCGAAGTAAAAGTTGTCAGGGTTGAAAGATGGTGGTAGGGAAAATACGGGAGAGGATGATTTAGAAGTATTAACTGAGGTGGACAAAAAATATGAGTTTATTTCATTGGGAGAGGCTGGAAAGGGCCTAGAACAAGATGAATTAAGAAGAGAAAGCTTTCGAAGGAGATGCCATTTGGATTTAGAATCGGGAGCAGATGAAAGGGCTTCGTGGAAGTATTTGGTTTTTGCCTGCCTGATTGCCGACTGTGTCAGATTGCGGAGGGCCCTAAACGCTTGATAGTCGTCAGTTAACCTTGTCCGTCTAAAGCGTCTTCGGGCCGCATCACGCTTCCTTTGAAGATCTTTAATTTTTTGACACAACCAGGGAGCAGGCTGGTGACGGAAGGTTGAGGTTTTCAGTGGGGCATGGGTGTCAAGGATATATTTGAGATTGGAAGTAAGTATGTCAACCATCGAATCAATAGAGGCACAAGAATAAATCTCTCTCCAATCCAAGGCTTCAAGAGAGGGTGAGATGTTCTCTGGGGTGAGAGCATCTAAGTTGCGAAAGGTTACGGTTTTAGGTAGTATAACAGGAGTTTGGATATTGTATGAAATATGGATGAGATCATGAGAGGACAGAAATGGAACGGGTAATTGAGAGGAAGAAAGGAGGTTCTGCCGTGAATCAATGACAAACAGGTCTAACCATGTGTCGGATTGAAAGGTGTGATGGGTGGGAGAAAATGGGACAATGGAAAGGTGTAGAGAGTAAAAGAGATTTTCCAGGTATAGTTGATCGTAGGATTGGACAAGGAGATTGGCATTAAAATCACCGGAGATAATGATATGGTTATAGAGAGGAATGTAGTCGTAAAGGGTAGATTCAAAAATTGAATCAAGAGGGGCCAAAGGAGGGCGATATACTACGACATAAAGGAGAGGGTTTGGGTTAAAAGAGATTTCAACCAGAAGGAATTCTGTGTGAGGATAACCAGTTGCGGGTGAGGAATCAAGGATACGTGATTTTAGGGAGTTGTGTACGTAAAGACCTACTCCTCCACCAGTCCGGTCTACCCGGTCGTGGCGAAGGAATGAATAGTCTGGTAAGGATATTGCAGAGGAGGGGATGTGGGGTTTTAGCCATGTTTCGGAAATTCCAATGGTATGATAAAAGTTTTGGGTAAAATATTGAAGGAATTCGTCATAATGGGCAGATAAGGATTGGGTGTTGACGTGACAGGATGTCAGGATACTGGACATGATGGTGAGGTAGGAGAGAAGATCCCCGTATAAGAGGAGAAGATGCTGTGTGCAAATAATTTTAGCAGGTAGATTAGGTAAAAAGCTATGAAATGTTCCAGATAGTTGAAGACATGCAAGATAAAACAAAAAACATATAAGAATATTAATAGTATAGAAATGATAATACTGTTAAAATATGTAAAAAGAGAGAATAATGAATTAATAATGAGAGAAGCAAAGTAATAGAATATATATAGCTGCTTGAACATGAACAAACTTAAAAATATAGAACAAAAGATCCTAAGAACTAAAAATATGGACCAATAAAAAGAAATTAACTGTATAGAGAGGGCGTGGGCAAAATCCAAAATTCCGTGGTGAGCGCCATAGGTTGTCATAGAGCTAGCGGGGAAACAAAACTTTAGTAGTCACCCGAAGACGTCTAGATCTTGGGCCTGATCTATGAAGACCACCTGGTGACCATCTTCTTTTCTACAGCGCACTCTGCCCCCAGAGAACCACACATACTTTATCTTTCCCGCTGCCTTCTTCTGACGGGCTAACCAGTAGAGGTGCTTGTTACCTTTTGTCATCTCCTCGCTCAGATAGATACGGTGGCAGTCATTTTCCTGCCAACCTAAATCTCGCGTAGAGAATTACAGGTATTTGACAGTGTTTGACGAGTCACCACGAACAGGCACTCACATTCGCCCTGAAGGCTGAAACATTGGCACAATTAAAAAATAAGTTTCACTTATTTTGTGTTATCTTTGACTGCACCCTTGGCCAGTTCAATCCATTACGAAAGAAAAAAAAATTGGTTCGAATCGAGGTTAAAATATCTGTGACTTTCTTGAACCCTCTCAGGGCTCACCCAGCCTCTGTAGAGTGAGTATCAAAATAGGAGGAAAATTTAGTGGTTGAACAGATCTAGACAAACCACCTCCCTGCTTAACCGTTCTCCAAGAAACCGTACAGTCTCAGCCCAAGATCCTTGATGGGTGGTATTTGTACAGTTTTTAAAGATTTATTGTACTATGATTTAATGAAATAAAATGTTTTATTAATTTTACTGATGAATAAATTTTTTTGTTTTCTTCATAATTTTGACCATTTCATAAATTATATGTTCTGTCCTTTAAGACACTATTATCTATTTTTCTCTTTTGTAAATAGTAATTATTGTATGGACCGGAGTGGCTCAGTAGTAGAGCGCTGAGTTGCCATGGTAATGGTCCGGAGTGGCTCAGTGGTACAGCGCTGAGTTGCCATGGTAATGGTCCGGAGTGGCTCAGTGGTAGAGCGCTGAGTTGCCATGGTAATGGACCGGAGTGGCTCAGTGCTACAGCGCTGAGTTGCCGTCCCAATGGTCCGGTCATTTATTAATATTCATTAGTCATTTATTATTAAGTCTGTCTGATGGTTCCTCTGGAATCTAGGACTCTCCCAAGGCTCATCCAGCCTATATAATTTGGGTACCGAAAGTAGGGGGAAATCCGCCAGGTTGACCGTGATCCCGGACAAATCAACTCTCTGTGTAATCTTTGTAATAGTACAGTCAGTCTCTACAAAAAGAACCATCAGGAGTTGTAATGGTAGAAGCTTTTTTTTTAGTAATTCTTGGAGATAATAACTCAAACTTATTATTTACTTTAGCGGCCATAGGGTCAATCCACATCAAGTGGTCCAAAGGTGGTTGCTTGACCATTTTGGAAAACAATTATATTTTTACCATCAATAACGTAGGGAATCAGTAGTTCAAAACAATTTTTTAAAATTTTTAGAGCCAACCGTTTGAAAATGGCGGCCATCTTTGTATTTTTGAGTTAGTAAGCTCTTACGGAAAACTCATTTCCTCAGGACTGGTATGTCATAGACTAATAATTCAAAAACCATTGTTTTCCTTACAGTCTGCTCTATCTATCATGTCCTCTTCACTATTTCTATATTTTGAAGTCCAATACTTGAAAACTGCTATTGCAAACAACTTTTTTCATTTCTCAAGAGGCCGCTTTTGAGGGTAATTTTTTAGCACAAGGGGATGTAAATCAAGGTGATTTTTGGCATGATAATAAACCTAACTAAGTACTTAATGAATTTTTGAAAATGGTCCTTTTTGCGCCTATTTAGCAATGAGTAAAAACTTGAATAATTCATAAAAATTTTATTATTTGTCAAGTTTTTACTTTTAATAGCTCTTTTTAAGCTTTTTTTAAAACTTTTTATCTGTGTCCAGTAGAACACAAAATATTGTCGTTCTATTTGTAATTAGAATCTAGGCCTACTCTTATTAAATTTTTATTATTTTGTTTATTGAAAAAAATACTTAATTGTATAAAGGCAAACAAAAATGCATAGTATGATAAAGAGGTTCAAGTCAATTCTAAATAACTCCCACTGCCAAAAAATCGAAAGCGTTTTGAGCGACTGCAGAACAACTTTTCAATCCAAAGTCATTGAAAAGATCAAACAACTAAAACCTGAAGTAAAAAAATGTATTTATTTTTCTGATGGAAGTGGAAGTCAATACAAAAATAAAAAGAATTTTGTCAACAACTGTTATCACGAAAGAGACTTTGGTTTGGAAGGAGAATGGCATTTTTTTGCATCATGCCACGGGAAAAATGCGTGTTATGGTGTTGGTGGGACCACAAAACGGGAAGTGACATGAGCTAGTTTACAAAGAACAATACAAAATCAAATTCTTGATATTGATCAGATGTTCAATTTCTTCCAAAATCACATCAAGAATATTTCTTATTTTCTCGTCAAACGAACAGATATCAGAAAATACAAAGCAGTCAACTTCGAAGATCATGTTAGAACACTATTGTTAATATTGCACTGGAAATAAATGATACGATTGCCTTTATTTATGAAGGTCAATGGTGGATAGGAGAGGTTATGGAGATAAGTTTAGAGCATAATGATATTAATGTGCTTTTCTACCACCCAGCTGGACCTAGAACTTCTTTCAAAAAGTCATCCAATGATAAGGTTTGGGTGCCTCTTCAAAATGTTCTAAGAAAATTAAGTGTTTTTGAGCTTACAACATCCACTGCTCGATCACACAATATCTCTCCGAAGCTTTGACAAGAAATCAGTGAGTTGCTCAATGGCTAACAATGTTATTTATTCCAGCTATTTTCATCACTTTACATAAAGTATTTTGCTATTTTTACCTACTTTTCAAAAATTCGTAGCTACCAAAGTACTCAAATATACAGGTTGAAATTTTTACAGTGGTTTTATATTACAACTAAGTATAACAGATAAATTTTTTTTTATCAAGTCCCCCACCAGAGATATTAAAGTCTAAAGTTGACAAAAATTTGAAGTTTAAAAATTTATAAAAAAATAAGTTAACAAATATTAGGGTTAAGAGTACTTTTAATAGAAGCTACTTAGTTGGGTTTATTATCATGCCAAAAATCACCTTGATATACATCCCCTTGTGCTAAAAAATTACCCTCAAAAGCGGCCTCTTGAGAAATGAAAACAGTTGTTTGCAATAGCAGTTTTCAAGTATTGCACTTCAAAATATTGAAATAGTGAAGAGGATATGATAGAGCAGACTGTAAGGAAAACAATGGTTTTTGAATTATTAGTCTGTGACATACCAGTCCTGAGGAAATGAGTTTTCCGTAAGAGCTTACTAACTCAAAAATACAAAGATGGCCGCCATTTTCAAACGGTTGGCTCTAAAAATTAAAAAAAAATTGTTTTGAACTACTGATTCCCTATGTAAAAATATAATTGTTTTCCGAAATGGTCAAGCAACCACCTTTGGACCACTTAATGTGGATTGATCCTATGGCCGCTAAAGTAAATAATAAGTTTGAGTTATTATCTCCAAGAATTACTAAAAAAAAAGCTTCTACCATTACAACTCCTGATGGTTCTTTTTGTAGAGACTGACTGTACTATTACAAAGATTACACAGAGAGTCGATTTGTCCGGGATCACGGTCAACCTGGCGGATTTCCCCCTACTTTCGGTACCCAAATTATATAGGCTGGATGAGCCTTGGGAGAGTCCTAGATTCCAGAGGAACCATCAGACAGACTTAATAATAAATGACTAATGAATATTAATAAATGACTAATGAATAATTAATAAAAAATAATAAATGACAGATTTAATAAAAGTCTGCGAGCGAGTAGTATTTCGCACCCAGGACCTGCGGGACGGCAACTCAGCGCTGTACCACTGAGCCACTCCGGTCCATTACCATGGCAACTCAGCGCTGTACCACTGAGCCACTCCGGTCCATTACCATGGCAACTGAGCGCTCTACCACTGAGCCACTCCGGACCATACAATAATTACTATTTACAAAAGAGAAAAATGGATAATAGTGTCTTAAAGGACAGAACCATTTTCAAATGGTTGACTCTAAAAAATTTTAAAAAATTGTTTTGAACCTGATTCCATATATAATTGATGGTAAAAATATAATTTTCTTCTAAATTAAGCAATGGTCAAGCAACCAGATTATTTTTTTCTAGACCAGTTCAAATGGATTGGATAAAACCCCATAACTGTTTTAGATTGGATTCTTTTACAGATGGTGGTTGTGTGTTTACTTCTTTAAAGATCAACTTTGCCTTGGATGATTGGGTAATATGACTCAAATTAATTTATTAACATACAAATTATCAATATTGAGTACTGATACTTCATACAAATTATCAGTATATGATCACCACGACATACAACATCATTCAACTCAGAGATTCATCAGGAGCAGAGCTTTTTAGGGCTAATAAAAATAAATCACTATATGGTTATGTGAACGATTGTTTACAATAAAGTTACAACTTAATATAAGGGCAATATAAAATATGAGTTGTTTTATAAGATTTGTAATTAGGACTACAAGATGTTCCCCGGTTTCTAAGCACTGTGCAGATTTAAAATGATCTTTCTGCAGATAGTATTTCCTAGGCACATCCCATTAACGAATATTAACACATAAAGCCCTTCTACATAACGCGCTTCTACACTAGTTATAACCTCTTCCAACTCAAGTCCTCTTACACTGGTCGGCAAGGTTTTTTTCACAAGAGATCTGAATAGTGAATCTAGTGGCATTTTCCATCCTGAATTCAGATATGTAGTCAGAATTTTCCCATCAGGCATAGTTTTTCTGTAAAAGCTACTTTTCAAAATATGATTTTAGCGTTTTCTTTGACCTGTCATAGGAACCGTTACCTCATATGTAGCTATTTTACTCAAGCGTTATTATTGAAATTATTTGCAATGTCATGCTGAAGCGCAATAAAACATGACTGTGCAGGTTCATTGTTGTTGTTTATACATGTTCAGACCTCTTTGGCATTGTGATGTGTCAGTATTGAGCTGACTGTGAGATTGTTGAGTAGTGAAATATTTCCTTCCTTTCTGTTTAGAAGTGTATTGTGTATGTTGTGCATGTTGTATTTCTGTGCTTTATTTTTTCATCAAGCCAAGAAATTGTGTAAATCATGCAGATAATTTCTGCTATATTTGTGGTGAGCTGACCTTCAAGTCTCAGAGGCGAAATTTGACCCCACTTGTATAGAAGTGTTATAAACTTTACTTTGGCTGTCAAGTTGGTGATTTTGATCAGAGCTGGGCCCCAAATACATGCTTTGTTTCGTGTGTTAGACTGCTGACTGGGTGGAAAAATGGTACACATCATATGCCATTTGCAATTCCCATGATTTGGAGGGAACCGAAGGATCATTTAACTGACTGTTATTTTTGTTTTACAAATATTAAAGGAATCACATCTAAAACAAAATATACAATTAAGTATCCGAATTTGCAATCTGCACTGAGACCTGTCTTATACAGTGAAGAGTTCCCCGTACCAGTATATGCAGATACAACCTTAAGTTATAACTCTGGTTCTGACCTGACTGAAACTTCAAATGATTCAGATGAAAATAAAAATGATCTTACATATGAAGCCAGTAGCTGTTCATCAGAACCATACTTTCCCAATCAGCAAGACCTTAGTGATTTAAGTAGAAGAAGACCTTGATTCGCGATTTAAATCTGTCTAAACAGCAAGCGGAAGTTTTAGCTTCCAGACTCAAAGGGTGGAATCTACTCCAAAAAGATGTAAGGAAGGTTGATCTTCTGCATTTTTATAAAGCTATGGGATTCAACATGTCTTTAAAAATTCACTTCTTGGACTCTCACTTGGACTTCTTCCCCGAAAACCTTGGAGCTGTCAGCGATGAACGCGGTGAGCGTTTTCATCAGCAAATTTCTACAATAGAGAAGAGGTACCAAGGCAAGTGGAGTTCCAATATGCTAGCTGACTACTGTTGGACTAAAATGAGAGACGTTCCAGATGCAAAATATACCCTAAAATCACTATCTACCACTTTCTAGGTAAGTCAGAATCAGTAGTTATAATTTTGAGTTAGATAGCTAGTTACGGATTTTTTGGAATATTATAAAAAAATTCAAATGAATATCACACAAAACTCCTGCCCGATGGGGAAAAACATTATGGGGAAAAAAAAAATTATTATATATGAATTCAGCACGAAAAATACTTTTAGAATCTGTTATTTTAATTCTTGTGAAAGAAAAAAAGTTAAATTTTGTCGACCAGTGTAATCTACGCTCTACTGAATTTCTAGGTGATTTATATAATGCATATTTTCATACATACATTCTTTGAACTACATACCAGAAATAAAACAACCTTGTGTAAGGAATACAAGGTAAGTATGTAGATTAATATTATATGTATTTAAATATTTATGTTCTTTTCGTGGTCATTGTCATTGAAGTTAGTATTACTGGCCAAGTAAATGTAGTTGATGAAGTAAAGGCTAGGCTATATTATCAACTTATGACTTGGTGAAATGAAGGCTAAATTATCACATTAATTGAATATTTAGTTCGCCACCTTAACACTAGAAAATTTAAATTTATTCCTTCGAGTACTACTAGTGAGTGGTTTATCAACTTGTCTTTATCTCATGCCATTATATATCTTTCATTCTATTTACTTGATATCTTATTACATTATACAGTTTTAAATTTCAACAAATCAATTTTAAAAATATATTCCTTCTGCTAATCGGAATATCAGTTTTCTCTAATCGAAGTCGTCTCTTATCTCTTGAGATATCATTCTTTTGTAGGTGAAAGTGGGCGGACGTAGAACTTCGACTATAAATAGTTTGTTTGCATTCACTTCCCAACTAGATAGCCTACTATCAAACCTTGAAAGTTTACTCTCGCAGATCAAACAACTATCTAATTAAGTGCTTGCTTAATCAACTTACAATAAGTTTATTTAAGAAACTAAAATAAAACTATAGGTATATTCAAAATGTAGAGTTGGAGGTAACAACTAAAAGTAGATCTTTTTGACTACACCGAATATCCATGAAGTGTATTACCGAGTTTAATTATGTGTATTCATTTTGTATCTGTCATTTATAAGTTTTCGAAAAAGATGAATTCGCAGATTCTATCCAAAGCCAAAGACATTTGGTTGGCTGCCCTTAAACATTTTTTTCTGTACTTATCTAAGATTTTTTATTTATTGCTATGATATTCAGAAATGAAAAAAAAAAATATTCACAAATAAAAAGAAACATTCATAACAATACATTAAAAATATAGAAAAAAATTTCCATTTTGAATTTGGCTACAAGAAATAATTTAAACAGAGAGCTAAAGGAACAAGTTATGCAAATCAAAATCCATATTTTTCATCGATGAGTTTAGAACACGAAGACACTAATTGCTAATCTTAAAATCTTAAAATAAGACAAAGTGAAGTGGTGAAACCGGAACGCCTAGACGCAACTGAATACCAAATTATGATGTACAGTGTAAACAAACTTGAAATTCTTGAAAGAGGGTAACCAAAACAAAGAAAAGAAGAATATTGCTATTTTATGGAGATATGCCTAGGATGGAGATGGAAAGTTGGAAAAGTAAGTATTCAGGTTTGGAGAAAAGAGACAAAAATAAGCTCGATTAAATAAATCTCTTATTTAATCGAGCTTATTTTTGTCTCGATTAAATAAATCTCTTATTTAATCGAGCTTATTTTTGTCTCTTTTCTCCAAACCTGAATACTTACTTTTCCAACTTTCCATCTCCATCCTAGACATATCTCCATAAAATAGCAATATTCTTCTTTTCTTTGTTTTGGTTACCCTCTTTACATCTTAGTATGTACGAGTTATCCTCTTTCAAGAATTTCAAAAAAATCAAAGCAATAAAATAGGAGAAGAACAAACTAAAGAAAGAGGGGTTCCAGACATAAGGTTTTCGAAACTAAGGGACAAGAAGGTGAAACGAATCGAAGATTCTGATGATAGGAAATTGAGGAACAAAATGGAGATCCTGATAATAGAAAAATGAGGCACTCGAATGTGGAACACAATGGAGGTCCTGAAATTGAAAAATGAGGCACTCGAATGTGGAACAAAATGGAGGTCCTGATGATAGAAAAATGAGGCTCTCGAATGTGGAACAAAATGGAGGTCCTGATGATAAGAAAATAGGGACTTGAAAGTAGAACAAAATGGAGGTCCTGATAATACAAAAATGAGGCACTCGAATGAGAAACAAAGGGGATGTCCTGATGGTAAAATGGACATCAAACTTTTACATGTTCCAGGTGAGTCTTCTGAATTTTTATTCTGGAGGGGACGGAGGAAAGGGTTATCATATGCAATAACCAGTATCTATTATTCTCTACTACGTGCTAATGCTTAAGTTAATTCGACATATCAATTAACTTTTTCTTTATTTTATTACGAAAGTATTACTAAAAAAAAAAATTTCCTTGTAAACTCCATCGGGAGAAGAAAAAAAAAACAATAAAATAATCATAAAACCTAAAGGATTCTCTTTTATGGAAATTCTCCAATGGCAACCAACTTTTTTTGTTTACAATATAATGAAAAACCTTTTAACAGACTTTCTTCAACCAAATCATTCAAGTCTCGATTTCTTCTTTCTTGGTGAAATAAAAAGTTAAGTTATTCGGTTTTATATTGGAAACCTGCCAATGTATTATTTTTATTCTCTTAACCATTTTCTCAACTTCTTCTTAACCACTATTACCATTTTTGACGAACATGACTTATCTCCCGAAGGACGCCTATTAGAGATGAGCTCTATTGTTATGAGGATGTGCCAACGCAAAAGGTCATCATGTGACGAAGTTCTTTAAATGTCACAACTGTCGGAGGGAGAAGTTAAATTTGAAATTTAGTGACGCCTCTGAAGACCGTTCAGGTTTAAGGGCTTTCAAATATATCATCCAAAGTCTATATTAATATATATGGTTATTTTTAACTTCTTTTTCGTCTTTTCCTCAAACAAATAAACAATTTTAATATAATTTAAACCAATAATAACGCATAAGAATTTTTCAGCTCATTCGAAATAATTAATAAAAATAAGGTGGAATAAACTTCAAAATAACTAAAAATTTCTTTTTATTTATATATATTTAACACTGTTTTTTTGTCGTAAGCACTGAGTACAATAAGGCTTGTAACATATCTTCGATAATTATTTTAGTGAGCCTGCTTGTCAAAAGCAGGGTAAACTAAGTGTGTAAAGAGCTGAGTTGTGGCGAAGGTTCCGGGTATAAATCCGGATGTTACAGATAAATTATTTAATCTATTAAAAACCACAGATGGGCTCTTTATCTACAGCCTCTCTTGGGGCTCATCAAGCCTTTAAAAGTGCGTACTCTAACTTGGAGGAAAACCTGGCGGTTGAGGGCAATCTGGTACATTTCACCCCCTTGTAGTACCATTGTTATGAAAACAGTTCAATCTCTACCGACTAGCGAACACAATACTCTTCAAGGGTTGTAGTGGCACAGGTATACCGAATAACAGATAAGAATTCCATAAATATAAATTCCGCAATATTTATTGGTAAATATATTTTTATGGTCTTTATAACGGAATAATTGAAATTTATAGGTTATTTACGTCTTTATTGTGGGAAAACATGAGTTGGATTTGGGTCATCTCAGTGTGCAAACCTGATTACATTGTTTATTTAGATATCAATTGTGGTCCTACAGCCTCTACGATGAGATCTTTAATTGGCGTAAATACTAATTATTTAGTAGTATCTCGTCCAGATATATAGATACTAGATTGTAATAATGACTTGCCCAACCGTTTCTTAGAAACAGTAAAATTCTTACTGTAAAATAAAATACAGAACCCCCTTTCATGGATTCCCAGAAGACCCTTTTCATGGATTGTGGTGGTACATGTTTTTTTTTTAAATCAAAAGTTGTTGTTTCTATGTAGTTATTTTTATTTAAGGAAAAAAACGAAAGTAATATGTGTCTAAAAAACATATATTTTTTTGTCTCGTGAGCTACACAAATAATAATTATTCCATAATACAAATCATAAGACTATCTTTATATAAATAGGTACCGTTCCTTAAACTAAGTAAGAAAAATGTTCAAGTCAGAAAAATTCGTGCGACGTTTGACCTTTGATGATTAATTAATTTCAACGCGATAACTATACCGGAACAAGTCTGCAATAAAATTACACAACACACGTTTAAGTTCGAAAGCTAAGAGCAATGTGCGGTACTTAACGATATAATTGTATATTGAGAAGTTCTCAGAGAAGGAGATAGGTGTTACTAACCTCCATTGTTTAGAATTGTTTTCCCACCATGATCACTAAAGAAACTAGAACACCAGAAAAACTATAGGATTCACATTGTTCAATATACGTAAGTATATAAGTTAACTGTATTCATAAACGATTTTTATTTTTCTTATTTATGCGAAAATCCGAGATCATCTTCCTGATTCACATGTCAAATGAACATTCCAGCGTGTCAGAGAGGGCGAAAATCAACAGAACCGGTACTGTTGACGAAACGGAAGTGTTGTATTTTGTTTAAAGGTTGTCAAGAGCGAGTATTTTTTTAATTTATCTTGAATAATCGATAATAATCCTGAATCCATCCCAGTCCTGAAGAAGACCTGCAATGAGAGTCGAAACGTTGGCTCTCCAATAAACAAACTCCCTACTAAAGAGCATTTTTTGACCACCATCCGGATAATTTTCTTCCTCATTTTTAAATTTAGTTTGAAGATTGTTTATGTCTATTATTTTATTAACTTAAATAATTAATTAGGCTTGTTTAAGCAAAGCAAAATCAATAATAATTGTATTTTTAAAATGTATGATTTTTAGATAATAGAACTGCTGAACTATTTACATATAATGCATCAACAAAGATAAACCGCCTTGGCGTTAATTCGATTATTTTTATGCTAATAGAAAAACCTTAATAACTATTATCCTATAAGCTATAGGTAAACAGTTCAAGTCATTGATTTTATAAGCGATGGTATCAGTAAAGTCTGTAATCACTATTCTATACTTTATCTAAATTACTAAAAACTAATTATGCCACGGTAATGGTCAAATTTTCTTGAAAATTTTAGAATTCCCTCCCTCGTAAATAAGGTTTTAATTTATATACATATTTTTCAGTACTTTTTTATATTTTTCTGGTACATCTGAATCCCTTTCGATTAAATTAGGCATTCGAGTACACGGTTATTTTTTTGGCAGAACAATACCAAAGAGGTATACCATATAATTTCATAAGTTTTTATCTTCAAAATATTTTCAATTTTGTAGTTCAATCTAAATACTATTTTAGTTACGAAGCTTTTCTGCTCATGATTTCTTATTAATTTATTTTTTTAATTTTATTATGTTCCTTTGAATGTTTAATGGCAAAAAGATATTTATTTTAGACGAGAAACAGCAGGAGGTCGAATCTGTTAGCCGAGCTAAACTACACTCCAGTCGGCCCCGTTCGATTGGTTGGGGTTTTACGATGAGTTCAGCTCGCCTGAGTTTAGTTCTCACCTAAGTGACAAGTTATTTAAAGCAGTTTGGGGGTATCGTTAAATATTAACAAAAAACAATAATAAATATAATTATTCATAGGGAGATACTAAAGGTATTCGTCAATCATGGATAATGCTCAAGAGATGATTCCATAAAACGAACGTGAGAAGAATAGACTCAATGTCATTATTACTGTTATGCAACGATGAGCAATTGCATACATGCCATAACTCGTGGCCTATCAGATTCAAATCAACCTAGTTTATATATTTATAACTTTGTATCAAAATATGATATAAAAATTAAAATATTTATGAAGAATCTAAATTTTGATTCTAAAAATTATTCAGTTTATTTCAAGTGATTCCATGTAAAAGATGTGTTACATATCATATAATATTATTCTAAATGTCAATAGATCAGCCATCTAGTGTTTAAGATTGAAGTGTATATGGAGAGTTTTGTATGCACCCATATCACCAATGCATTTTTTTAGTTTTGAAAAATTGAAATTCTTATTTTTAAATTATATAATAATCCACTTTAATTTTAAGTGTTAGAGTTTCCCATGCCCAAGGGAAGTTATAAACCAATATTTACAGTAAACAATTTGCAGTTTCTCTCCGAAATTCTTTCTAAATATTTTTTTAAGTAATGCTGGTGCATTAACATTCGATCAAAAACTTCTCATTAATGCATGAGCATCTATTTTTGTCAAATTCTTACTAAGTAAGTTAATCAGATCCTATTATTTAATGCCAACCAGCTATAATATCTTCAAGCTATAATATCTTCAAATAAGAAGCTAAAAATATCTTCATTAGATTCAATAAAATAATTATAAATAGAAATTCATCAAGTTAAAAACCATTATAATTGTTTTCCCAATATGCAGAATAGATTATTTAGATAGTTTCTAATCGAATTAAAGTTCGATTGACCCTCTTCGTATTGAGTCCAAGCCGTTTTGGATCGCAGCCAAACGGAATTCTCGCCATGTCTTACTCCATTAGAATGGTATCTTATCTTTAGTATACAGTAGCAAATGAGGAATTTAAAAAAAATAAATGGAATGCATGATTATTTATAATTTATTCTTAATCATGTACCCTCGTCCCCGTAAATAAAATAATATAATGTGCTAAGTCACTAACCTAAAGATGGTACCCTTGAACGATCCAAGATCTAACTTCTGTAATCGTATTAATAAGTTTTTATAAATAATATTCTTTATTCTATAATAATTTATAAAAAGCGCCCATTTCATAATAATGATGTATATATAGATTATAATTTTAATTTGTTTCTGCATCACTACTGTAGTTCAGCGGACTACGAGGTACCTATAATTATAAATAATTTTTTAGATATAATTTTCTATATTCTGTAATAATTTATAATAAATACCAATTTAATAAATATAATAATGCGATATAAGGAGATTTTAATTTGTTTCTGGACCACAATTGTGTCAACGGACTATATTGCGTGGGCGTACAAGGAAGCCATAAAGCGTTCACATTAGACTTTTATAGTTGTTTATAAGATACAAACTGAAATAAAAAAAATAATCTGAATCCATTAACAAAAACGAAAACAGAATATAGTATAGTATAGTGCATAATTACTTATAAAAAAAAAAATGAAAACAAGAAACAAGAGAAAACAATAAATAGCATATTTTTTTTAATTGTTATTTTGATAGTGATTATTTTTAAATATTTTTATTTTGAAGAGAAAAGATTTGCCCTGGCCGGGATTCGAAACCAGGTCGTCAGCACCTCCGTTGCAGTGCTCTAAACCACCGAGCTACCAGGGATCGGATCCAAGTCAGACAAATCCGTTCTCTTCACCGATCCTATATTCCCGTGTTCTCGCAATTTTTGCGATGTATTCACGGGGAAGAATGTTTATTGAACAATACTTTAATTACGATCTTGTTGACCTACATCAATATACTATTTATAATTTATTTTAATATTATATATATATATATATATATATATATATATATATATACAATTAAATTATATTATAAACTTATTTTATTTAACAAAACATGAGTTTTCATCGATACAGGATGAATCGATGAATTTATCCACCAGGTACATAAATAATAGATGGAGCGTTTATGACAATCGACCCCCAAAGGAATATGCAAGGTTAATTCGCTCTAAGCTTATTACATTGAAATTTATTTTTCAGGCAAATTAATATTTGACGAATTGTTCAAAATTGCTTAAACAGAAAAATAAAATTCAAATATCATCCTACATTATTCCAACTATTCTCATCAGGGCTTTAATAAATGTATATTTCAAAACATTAGTTATAAATTAATGAGGAACAAAGATTAATTAAATACCTATAAATTATTCTAATGGTCTATTATCTATTGCATCAATCTTAGACCTCGTATTACAGATTCGGCTGGGAAGAAATCAATAAAACTTATCAATTACAAAATGACAAACAACACCTGTAACTACATTATACATCAAAGTAGAATAAACATTTGTATTGATTTTCATCGTGATGTGTTTGTCATTAACGGTGGGGAACACACTGAAAAAACTGTCTGTGATTAAGTTTTCAGAGAAAACACCGACAAATTTACTGCGCCAACCGTTAAAAGAAAACAAATAAAAAATAATATAAAGAGAAAACAGTTAGTGGGAAGTCCATTAAGATGGCATGCCATCTATCAAAGGGGCCCATTAAATCGAAGTGAATTGCATGAATCGCTATGGAATATCGTTTCTCAAACGTTACAGAGCGTTTATGCGATATATACCGCATTTTATCTCTGAAATAAGCCTACTTGATAACCTACCACCTATCTTCTTAAGATCATCAATGTCTAATAAAAAGAAATCATATGTTAGAATATCGTTTTAAATATTTGAATATTTTTATTAGAGCAAGTTTTAAGCTAATTAGGCCGGTAAATTATCAGGGAACATAACTATTGCAAAAGAGACTAAAAAATCGTAATACTGAAATAAAATAAAATAAATTATTATAACTAAATTGTTAATATTCGTTTAATCGAATCAATACAGCAAATTAATTAACTAAAAGCAAAATAAAACGCTTATATTTTTTTAAGAAGATAATGGAGAATATAATGTCGGTGTCTGATGGTGGTTTATTCTTAAATTTTTTTTTTAATTATTAGTTTTGACCCACATCTGTAATTTGAAATATAATTGCGATCATATATTAGCCTACTGCATAAAAACCATCGAATAAGAAGAGGATTGAATAAAGTGGTAGCATCAATTGCGGGGAATTGTATGGTTAGAAAGTATACATAAATAAATGTACGCTTATGATATTCTTTCAACTTTGCTCGAGCATATATTTTTTATTCAACCACTATTTAAATTTAAATCTGTTTGCTTTTAATAATTTTTACGAAGAAGTCTTATTTTTGATTCTTAAATATTTAAAAATACGGTTCGACACAGACTTTGGCGAAAAGTTTTGGGAACGATAAGCAAGTTAGTTGTCAAAAGAAATCGTTAAGTAAAAAAATATTTAAATAGTTTCAGTTGTTCCATCTTCTTATCTTTTAATTTATTTTTATTTAAATCTGATAACAAACATAAATAGGGAGAAAAGACTTAATATGCGTCTGGCCAGAAGGCTACATAATGCAACTCATAAAGAATTTACAAAAGCAGCAAAAAAACAAAAGCAAGAAAAAGTTAATTTCGTAATAAAACAATAAACAATTAAATAAATTAGATAAATAAATTTAAAAACTAAGCTACGGTGTAATAACAACAAAAGCCATTATTAAATACTGACTCATTTAAACAAATAACTAAACCTGCTTACAGAGCATCTGTTTGGGAAGTGAGATGTTGGAAAAGCAAGGGTTTAAATAAGGAAATGAAAGAAGAATGACGGATATTAAGGGGGAGTGGGTGATCCATATTGTGTGGGGAATTCAAGTGTAATATTTACATATATACATATACATAGGGTTTTGTGTTTTGTATCTAGTTTTTGTGTCAACAGGGCAACAAAAAAAACAGCTATGTAAGCATCGTAAGTCTTTTACATAGTGTATATTTTTCTTAAATTATAGGGTCTTCTGACAGGCATATATAGTCCTTAGTTCCTAGCATACACAGTAGACAGTATACTGTAACAGACACATTAGTGTCACCTGGCCTAGCTAACGGATCTACAGCAATTAGCGAAGCGGGAGCACATCATTACAGCCTCCACAGCACTCACTCGCTCTTGAATACAAACAGATCCGATCTCTGAGTATAATGAACTCCGTATCATTGTTTAAAACATTCATCATAGCTTTTAATTATGTAAAAATGATTGCATTCATTGATATCAAAAAGGAACTATAAACATTAAATTAAATTATTTCAATAGGATCCATAACAGCAATTCCTGTTTTGGAAAATGTTGATATAATGATTCATTTTTCTTAAATAATCTGCATTTAATATAAATGTTTATCAATAAAATAGAGCAAAAACTGAAAAAGAAATATTATTATTTATTATAATGCAATTGGGAAAAACCACAATGCAAAGCCTTATGTTTAAAATTTCTCCCGTAATACACCCACTTACCGGTCGACGTTTCGCCTATTCAGGCATCATCAAGACACAAAATCACATCTCGAAGAAAAAGGTGCAATATATCCCAACGATCAACAGCCCAAACAGGCTCTAAACATGAGACAGCACCCCACCACCAAGACGTTCAACATACAACTCAATATAAGTTGTAATAACAATCATATTATTATTTTTCTAATAAAGCTATTTCTAAAACTATTTAAATAATTAAAATTTAATTTAATTATTGATAAGGATAGTCCAATTAAATTGACTTTTGTTCTCTCGAAAATAAAACTTTAGTGAGAGAGAGTGAAAGAATTATTGCTTGCAGGATAACTTTTTGATATTAATCTATTGTCTAAAAGTAACCCTCTGTAATTGATTACTTGAAATAAACAGAGAATTTTTTTTTTATGATTAATTATTATGATTCCCATTATTTCATAGACAAATAGATTCTTAAATATTGGTTAAACAAAAAAAAATTATTTGTAATAGCCGATAATTAATAATTGTGTAGACCATTTTTGAGAATATTATAATTCTTTTCTAAGAATACGCATGTTTACGTAAACATAATTAAAAAATCCATTACTAATTAATAATATGTTGACGATGATAATTAATAACATGATATTGACATCATTGTATTATCAAAATATTAATTGAACAATGAGTTAAAAACAATAGGTAATTCATTCATGCTTCTACTGAACAGATGGTTACCATAAACTAGATGTATCAGTGACGATTAATTAAAGTTATGATAATGTATGACATAACATTTTTTTTATTGAATAATAACTCTATTATAATTCATTAGCCAAATTACGCATTTCATGGTTAAATTTACATTAACTTGAGGATCTACTAGAGACTAATACTCAACAAACATGAGTCGTGAGTACGTCACACAAATCCATCAAGAAAATCAATGCGTTTGCCATACATGTCATGTCACGCGATATTAATTCAGATTTTCGCATCATCAAACGAGATTCAGAATCACGAAGAACATTTGTCACTAAAATCGTAGTAAATTGTCTAAGCTCCCATCTCCTGATTATTTTTCTTAAACCAACGACGAATGGTTCTTTCATTAAAATTCTCTTCAAAATCTTGGCCAGAGATATTTTAATCTTCCCTTAACATTAAGATTTAAAGTCGGGCATTTTAAACTTGACAATGCAACATTAAGAATATAAATCACACGACTGAGCATTATAAAGATATAAAAAAAAAAGAATTGATTTTTAGAACTCTTTTCTGATTAATATCCTTGGGAATAGCTAAGAACAATCAACATTAATGACCAGAAGACAGACTGTTAAATAAAATAACAAAACAAAAAAAATGCTGCTAAAAGATTTCAGTGGGACGACATACCGCAGTTATACCAATTTAAAAAAATCGAATACTCTCCACTGTAGGTAGCATCGCCCTATCAGCCATAGCAGCATTAAGTTACGTTAAATGAACAAATAATAATTCAGAAATGATTATACATTAACTATATATTACCACAAAGCTACTCTGAACATGACTGCAGCATATCATTTGTATAATCAATTAATTGTATCATAGTAATTATTCCAATAATTAACCAACTATTAACTTATTCTTTGTAATAATTTATTATTCTTTTTCTTTACTAAACCAAAATTGAATTTTAATAAGAAAAATAAAAAGTTCTCACAATGCATACGAAGTATGTAACGTACAACAGAATTTTGTTTATTTGCAAGATGCTTCGTGTGAAAATGAACTGAGTTTCTATATATGAAGAAATGCAGACAGTGCACTTGAGGAAAATTCGTCGCAACAATCAACACTAATATATGACTCATGAGACGTAAGCTGGGACTGAAAACTGGCGACTTCCCAATTACTGCAGCGAATTTAAGTTCATGTCTACAAAATTCATTAGCATTAATGGATTTAAATTTGTATAGGTTCCTTAAGAATAAAGAAAGTATTTTAATATCGAAATTTTCGAGTTTTAGTTTTGAATCAGTTCAACATTACGTCTGTGTCTATGTTTATCATATAATATATTAAAAAACCTCAGAAAGTTGAAATTTCATATTTTGGTTTGGAGTAACATCTAGTTTTGCAATTTACTTTTTGTTCTCATACAAGACTGAAAAGACAAGAAACTGCTGGACGTTTTCGCCTACTATTACAAAAGACTCATTTACAAGACAGTTATCAGATCTATTTGGGCATAAGGAATTGAGCTTTGGGGCTCTACTAAACCATCCAATTCGTAATCTTGTATCCAATCCTCACAATCCAAAATCCTTCGCAAAATCCTCAATGCTCCTTACTACGTCACAAACAAACTCATCCATCATAATCTTAATATCCCATATGTTGCTGATTTGGCCCAAACTAAATACCTTCCAGGACAAGCTCCATACACACATGAATCCGCTAGTCAACTCGCTTCCCATACTATTCCTGATAATCCTCCGAGGCCTCGAGACCCTCTAGACTAGTTTCTCCGCAAGTGTTTTTTTTTTCATGTCATTTGTTCATATTAGCAGATTTACTGGTTGTAATATTATCATAGTTAATTAAATATCAATAAATTAATCTAAAAAAAACAAAAAACTTTTTATTCACTACATGATTCGCAAAAGTAAATCTTGGTTGAAGATTATAACAGAATTTCATTAAAAATAAAAAAAGTAAAACAAGAAAAAAATTATATCTAGGCATGAAGAAGGATAGCGAGAAAAGGTGAGACAGTTCACTTCCGTTCCATTTATTCACTTCCGTTACAATAAATATTGTAACCTTAATACAACAAAAGAAAGTTAAAAATTAAGTCATTTCATTATTTCTTTTTGATACCAAAGTGTTTATGTTCTAAAAATTTTTATTTTGAAGAGAAAAGATATGCCCAGGGCCGGGATACGAACCCGGGTCTCCCATGTTTACGTCATGGTGCTCTACCATCTGAGCTATCCTGGTTCGTACCTCGGTCAGACAAATCCATTCTCTTCACTGATCCCATATCCCCGCCATAATTGTTTATATTTTAGTTTATTCATTGTGTGTTCGCATTTACATTTGTTCTTAGAGGTATTCTTTGTTGTAGTTATTAAATAATTATAATTAAATAATTTATTCTCTCTAGTTATTTCATAATTAATCTTAATCTCTTTATTTCTTTTCGTTCTTATTAATTCTGTACATAAACTATGTTATTCTTCCTTGGTACTGCAATATTTTATATAGTTATCTTCTGTTTATTTTCCCAGCCTTGAAGAGGGCCTACAACTCAGACCGAAACGTTGGTATATTAAAATAAGTTTTGGTTATTTTGTGTAATATTTGACTGTGCCCCTGACCATTTCAATCCAATATTAGAATTATCCAGCCAACTATTTTCCACTTTAAGAAAAATATTTTATTATGATATAGAGCAAACATTTAAATTATCTCTCGAACTACTCGGTAAACTAAATAAGAAATAAATGATTCCTTAATAATATTATTTTGGATTTTTTTTGTTGATAAATTATTTACTATTCCATTTGAAAATCGAAAATAGCTTCCTATAGATATGAGATGTCACCAATTGAGGCGCTGACATAAAAAAGATAATTTTACAGGAGGAGCCAAAAATTGTTTTGACAAATCAAAATGAAAGTTTCAATTGAAAATATAAACCACCGTTCATGTAAACTTAACCATCCCCAGGTTTAACTTTTTTCTCATGATTAATTAACTACATATTCTACGAAAAAAATGAAAACTTTGTGTTTTCTGCTAGTCAAGCTTTAATTGAAAATTCAAATTTATTGAAAATAGAGCCAATTTAATTAAGAACTTTGCAACCTTACTTATTCAATCACAACGTATTCAAAGCCGAAAAAATTCAAGCATTGCACCGACAATAAGTAATAACTTTTGGGTATTAAAATGATCGTTAGAAATTCGCAGTATTTATAAAATAGGTCTCAAGTTTCGAGGGAACTTCATTACAACCCCCGACCAGAGAGAGAAGCTACAACCGCAATTACAGGCTGGTCTCCGTTGGAAAACTCGAGGAGTACATCAACCATCACAAATGGGCGGTTTCTCGTCCCCGTCTTTTGTAAAAGAGTTGAGGATATTACGGCTGACCTATATTTAAATTATGTTAGAGAAGAATTGGTCGACTTTATCTTCAAATGTAAGGAAGAAATAGTTGGGGGTGCAGTCAATCAAAACACCTAAATAAGTGTAACTTATTTATTGTGTGCCGACGTTTCGGCCTACAATGTAGGCCATCTTCAGGGCTAAGAGAGAGAAACAAACAGAAATATATAAAAACGTTGCAGTATAAAGAATATATAAAGTGGTACAAGAGTGGAAATTAAAATAGTGACTAGATATGATGAAATAGTGAATAGATATATGATAAATAAAGATAATGAATATTAGAGTGGTTACAGAATATAATAAACTTAAAATAGTGATAGATAAAAATAAAATTGTAGATGATGAACAGAAATTCAAATAGTGACAGATATAATAATAAAAGAATACGAATATAAAATAGAGAAAATACATGTCAAGAAAGGATAAAATGTAAACATAATATAAAGGGAAAGAAAAATGAGGAGGTAAACGGAAAGATACAAAATGAGAAGATGAAAATATAGAAAAAGAGGGGGTTGAGTATGAAGGATTTAGAAAAAACTAGTTTAATTATAGATAATGATAATATGATACCAGACATGAGGGGTTACATAGGTAAACTGTAATAATACAAGCATATATAGAAAGAAAAGATTGATAAATTTCAGACATTAAAAATTGAAAGTAGTGTTTATATCTATGAACTATGAAGTAAGAAAAGAAAATAGAAAATATAAGTAAGGGAAGTTAATATATAACTGTATACAGTTAGAAAGAAGTGGCATTAATACAAAATAAGATGTGAATATAACATAAACATATAGAAAATAGGTAAAGAAATACAGTAGATGAAAAATATGAGGCTAAATAATAATGAACTCTATGCTAATAACATATGATGGATGCCAAAAGTAGGTGTGAGAAAAGGTGCGAAGAAAGGTGAATGTGAAAAGGGTGGAGATAAGATAAATACTAAGATATGTACTAACCGAATAAAACACGCGGCAACTAGGCGAGCTCAGACCCAAGTGAAAAATACGTTAGACCGGGCGGAAGCGATAAACGCGGTCTCTGACGGCCAAAAAAATAATGACAAAGAAGGGGGAAGGGGAAATGCAGATGCAGTGAATATAAGTGACCGTAAATAATGTAAATTGCGTGAAAAATTAAAAGTCAATGGTCAAAATGTATATAATTAAAGAATGTAATAATAATTTAAGAATGTAAGGTTATTTTAGTAAATTAAAAATTTGGGAGTAGGTTAGGGATAGGTGATGGGAGTCGGTCTTGGCATTAACGGTAGAGGAATCTAAATTGATGTGAATGGTTTCTGAGAGGATAGGTTTATTATAATTAGGAACGGAGGCTAGGATCGACGTATTTTCGAAGTAAAAAATGTGGTTAAAGGATAGGGCGTGTTCGGAGAGTTTTGAAGCGGTTGGGTTGTGGGAGGAAATGGAGTATTTGTGTTGGGTAATGCGGTCTTTAAGGAGGTTTTTGGTTTCGCCGATGTAGGAAGAGTTGCAGTTGGGAGTAGAGCAAGGAATACGATAGACGACCTGAGAGCGATGTTTTAGGGGAATGGGATCTTTAAATCGGGTATAAATATGGGAGAGTTTGTTGTGGGATTTGAAGGCGATGCGTAAAATGGGGATCGAGGAACGTAGGGATTTTTGAATGTTATTAGAGAGGGAGGGTATATATGGCAAGGATCTGTATATAGGGATAGAAGGCGGATGTGGAGATCGGGTGTGGGTGGGTGGGTTATAATGGTGATGGATGAGCTTATTGATAACATTGGGAGGAAAATTGTGTTTTAATAGGATTTCTTTGATGTGGTGGGTGTTGGTGTTATGGAAGCAAGAGTCGGAGAGGGATTGGCCACGGTGGATGATATTTTTAGCGACATTGATAATTTGGTGATGCGGATGTTGGGAGTAATAATTGAGGAGTCTGCCAGAATAGGTGGGTTTCGTATACCAATCAGTGTATAAGGTGTGATCGGGATTTCTAATGATACGGAGGTCAAGGAAAGGTAGTGATTTGTTATGTTCTAGTTCAACAGTGAAATGTAGGCGGGGATGGTATGCAATTTTTTGTTTGTTGTTATATTTAAATTAAAAAGTAACAACATAGCATTTGTTTCAAAGGAAAGCTAGATCTATAAATATTTTTTAAACAATATACCTCATCAGATCACAATATCAAATGTGTATGATTTAGTTTTATGTAAGAAATACAAACTAATTTATTAGATAAAATAGAAACAAATTGGGGTCATCTGTGGTGGCTAAAATAATAATCTCCTACGCCAAAGTTTGCGGGTAAGCTGTCCCGAAGGTTGCCCTAGGATTTTTAAAAGGGAACAAAAATCCTTGGTTATTCGAAAGGATCGAAAAGGACTCGTTAAAGACCCCTATCCTAATTAAACCCGGATAAGCAAAATTTAGGACTCCCATTGTAGCATCCTCCGTTTAACTATAGCAGCAGATAAAAACCAGTAACCACTACGCCCCGTGAACGTGTTTGGGGTTCAGTACAGGGTAGAGACTTTACTGTTCCATGGACAAGGGTTTATATAGAAGCAGATATTAAGGTTAAATGAGTAACCAACAACTATAAATATTAGGATGCAATTGGAAAACTATAAAGCCTCAAGTCTCTAAATTAATAAATACAATTAATACTAGGAAATAACTAATAGTCAAGATAGTTGGATAATTCAAGGATCATTATAAAAATAAAAATTCAACTTTACAAAGATCAAATGCAGCACATCCCATATAAACAATCTAAACAGACTCATCTAACAGAGACAGAAACCTCATACAATCGCATTCTAATTATTATTGAATGTCACTTTTCGAGTTTTATAAAAATAATTCAATTGTCAATAAGAAGAATTGTACCTTATTATTATTTAATAATCTTGGAATTTAATTATAAATCCATACTTTATCGACATCTATAAGAGTGCAGGAATCATGTGCCCTGCAGACCTACTGGTGGTTCCGGAATATTCTTTACTCTCTTATTAAATGGTTTTAAGCATATAAAACTCGGATAAAATTGTTTAAACAAATCGTCATTACTGTTTTCATTTAAAAAATACCAGAACTGGAATGTCACAGGAAGATTGTCACCCGAGTCAGCCAGACTCGCGTTCCAGCACTGTCCAATAATATCACTGGAACCGTTCCAATGACATATATACTCAGGAAATGTCTTCCCATTTCATGAGGATAATGGTTCAAGTGAAATTTAAGGATAATTATTCATAAATTATTTCTAATAACCTCAAATAACTACAAAACATTACTTCTATTTTATGAAGTAAGATCAGTAAAATCATACCTTCTGATCTAGACCAGATATATGATATTACGAAAATATCAGAGGTGGCATTATGAATTCAATTTCTAAAGGTTATTACTGAGGCGTATATACATACAGCGTGGGCGGAAAAATGGCGAAATAACATTTGCAGTAAAAGTTGAGTAAATCATTGAACTCCTATGTAACTTCAACAGTACAGTACAACACAACTCACCTACATGCCAATTTGTAGTTTGTTTCTGTGTAAATACGGTATAGGAAAAAATGTAAAAACAGAGAACACACACAGAGAAATCTGTGTTACTAACCCTTTTGCCGAAATATTAGGAAAACTAATAAGAAATGAATTAGAACATGAGAGGGCTTAAAGGTTCAGAAGACCAATGTGGATTTACAGTGGGGAGATCGTGCATTGACCATGTACTCACCCTAAGGCAATTGGAGAAACATCAAGCCGTTTCCAGAGACATCGAACTAATATTTATAAACCTGGAGAAAGCGTATGATAACGTCCCTCGAAGACTATTATGGAAATCCCTCCAATCACCTTTATTTTCTTGGGAATAGGGTAGTTCAACACATAAGGTCAATGAGCAGCTAAGCTGTAGGTTCCAGATTCGAAACTGGCTGCGATAATTTTTTTTTTTCTATTAGCAAGTGTGGATTGAACATGTGTAAGGTGAGGATCTAGCAGACCCTCTTGGGCTCATCCAGGCTATATGGTATGATCATCCTTAACTAAACAAAAAACTGACGGTTGATTCTAATCTCGATCAAATCATTTCCCAGCCCTACCGCTGGATTAGAAACACTACAGTCCTTACTAAGTACTTAATATCAAGACAAGAGGCTTCAATCCTTCTATTTTAACATATATAAAAAAAAGGTTGATATAATTTTTATTTCTGTTTTAAAATATTAATAATGCACAAACTATAAAACGAATTTCTAGGTTAGAGGGAAATTCAAAATTTAGAGATTAGTATTTAAAACTTATTCTGGATCTCCTCTCCACCGGGAGTTAATTTATTGCATTTATTCACCATGCAAATTTATCCTTCATTCGTTGTAGTGCAGGATTTTCTTGTTTTAAACCTGTATTTCCTTGTTTCGAATGAGTTCTGACCAAACCCTACAACGAAATAAGTATCATACGAAAGTCTATTTTCTAAGATTGGCAATACGAAATTTATCACTTGATATTTACAACTTATTGTAGTTCTTATTTCCAGCCGAAAAAATAGGATTCTAAAATTGTTTATTACATTAATAGATTAGCTATGGGCACATTGCAATGCGGATTCAATTTTAAAGTTCTGAAAATGTTGGATGTCGTGCAGGAAGACCCCTTTAAGGAAGGCTATACTCAGTGCCTGGCACACATTGATTCCATCGGCATACACCTCATTTATTTTACGAGGCCCTTTTGACATGAAACTAGGCCATATTTATTTTTTATTTTTATCGTAGTCATTTTAACGAGGAAAATCTGGGACGCCAATGTAATCATGACCTAAACTCCATTCGGGGTCGCCCCGTCTATCGCACGCTCCTTTATTAAGTCCATTATAATGCTTAAGATAAAATATTTTTAATTAAATAGCACAATTCGCACATTAATTCGTTTCATTGATAGACAAAATAAATTTTGATGAATAAAAAAATAATGTTTCGTTCCAACTTAATCTCTAATGACCTAGTCACGTATGCTTCGGTATACATAGTTAATAAAGATAAAGGCAAAGGTTAGTAAAGTTAAGTAACCCAATATTTTGTCATAAAATTACTAAGTAACATATTAATATTAGTTAATTTGTAAAGTTGTGGTCAACAGAGGTACCGAATCGAAAAACACAGATAATTCACATGTTAATGCTACAAAAAATAAAAAAATATCTCCTATGACTGACTTCATTGATCTGTAGTGAATAAGTTGTTTTTTTAATGAATAATATAGGTGTCATGATATGTTTGTTTGTTTATTCATTAATATGCTACATAGGGAGTCCTAAATTTTGCCGCTCTGGTATAATTAAGATAGGAATCTTTAACGAATTCTAATATCGCGCAGGCTTTGGATCCCTGTTTATGGTCCTTCCGAAGAACGCCATAACCAAGGACATTTACTCCATTTTAAAAAATCCTAGGGCCACCTTTGATCTTGGGTGCTGTAGGTTGCTATGGTAATCACATAACAGGTGACCAACAATACGATATGATGACTGTAGGCAATTACGAAAAAGAGTTTATTTGATGTTTAGGATTTTACAAGTTATCATTTTCTACGCAATTTAACACGTTTGTATAACCTAAGAGACAGTCTGTATACATAAAAATGTACCCTTCTATGACGTTTCGATTTCTATTCATTTTTCCACAAGAACCTTGATTTCTTTTAATTTTTTTCTGTATTGTTCTCTATCTAGGCAGTCGGTTATTTTTAATTACTCTTTTTCCTCTCTCATTTCTTTTACAGACGGTTTTGTATTCACGGATTTTGTCAAAGACTTTCTTGTTTAGTCTCCCTTGGTCCAAACTTACCTTGTGCACGTAGAATATTAGTCTTCTGATTCTTATTTCGTTCGGTTTCTAGGGCTTTCATCTCCCCGTAGATTTCCTGGTTGGGTATAAACCTGTAGCCTTCCTGTGTATAAATTATTTACTAAGATTTATTATTTGGTTAATAATATATATATTTTTTTTTTCGTTTGATAAAATTCCTAAAATGACATTTAAGAACTTATGGTAATATCTCTGACCTTACAGTAAGGCCACACGGTCGGTCGCTAAGGAGCTAAATAGGTTTTCATAGAGACGGGGAAACAATAGATATCGATCTATAGAAGATAAAACTATCGATTCTGTGACTGCAAGTCGATATTGTGCAAACAGTGAGTGCCATCCGGGGACAAACTCGCCCCGGCTCCGCCTGATTTATCAACTCTATTTACTGAAAACCCTAGTTCAACCTCCAACTATACAATTCCCACCGGGCAGGTTCAAAGACCTTTCTATGTGTTTGTTGAAGCGTTCCATTTCGGGGTCATGCGGGAAATGATCATTGGCCAAGGTGTATTATAAATATTAATCACCTTATTTCATTCTATTAAATATATTGTCCAATGAAATAATATTAACCGTTTCCTTATCACATTATTTTACTACCTTGAAAGCAATAGATGAAGAGTAAATTTTTGGTTTTCAGATTCTAAAGGATGTCTATCAATCTTGACCCACTCCTGAATACATTTTGACGTACCAGTATTGCCAAAAAAAAAACAAAAAAAAAACAAACATCGCTTTTAGGGAAATTCCAATGTTTTGAGGGGGGAAAAGGGAAACAGTTCAAAGTGGGGAAAGCTTATACATAATAATATTATCAATATTGTATGTTTCAATCAGTGTGAACAGTCAGCTGAGTTGTTCCACTTGAGATTATTTCAGAGGATACCAATAAAATATATAGTAATTATAAATATTCTGCCAGACATGAAATTAACGACTAATACTTTAACATTTTTTAAAGCTAAACCTGTAACCACTACGACCCGTGAACAAGTCTGGGATTCAGTACATGGTAGAGACTGTACTGTTTCATGGTCAACGGTTCTGCAAGGTCACCTTACTTTTTAAGATTTTTTAATACTATTAATTATTTAAAAAAGGTTTCACCAAATAAATTTCAACACTGTTTTCGGTAAATCTTCCGAAATAGTGCTTATACTTTTTTTAAAAAAGTGATGCTGATGTTTATAGTACCAATTAAAAGATTTTTTCATTAATTCCGTAAGTTGTCGCTACGAGTTCAGTCACAAGTTTTACCTTTTCATTCATATATTTTTTACTTTTCAATATTAATATATTTTTAATGTTATCGAAAATAAAAATAATCGTGACTTTTAGGATTAAAATAATGTAATTATTGGAAATGTGAATATTTCGGAAATCATTTCATCAAAAAGACTAGCATTTCGAAGAACTATGTTTGTTCAAACATTCATTTAGGGACGAAACCACGAAATACCATAATAACCACGAAAAGTTAAAACTTGTGACTAAATTCGAATCGACAACCTACGGAACTGATACCAAATTTTAAATTCAAGTGGCATTCTAAAGATTATTATCCTATTATAAAGAAATTTTTTATGAGATAGCAATCTCTGCAACCGCCAAGGTCATGGTCACCAACGCGGAGGTTCGAGGAATCGGTTCCAATCGATCAGGATATCGTGTCAAGTGCCCCCTATTCGGTACATTTACATGGCTCTCAAGGTCACTCATTAGAAAGTTATGGATATCAATAATATAAAGAGGTTAAATAGCTATGAATAATAGTTACAGTAATGACAAATCAATTAATAAAATCAAAATAATAATAAGGCAAAGCGAAGGCTCGATCTCTTCTTACAAACTTCCGTCCACCGATCGCTACCTATACCCAAATCCGCCAGATCATTCATAACGCTATCTTCCCACCTACGCTCCCAGACGGCACAGCGCTTATAAACTTTTTAGGAATTCATTCGTCACTTCTTTACAAAAAAAAAAAAAACATTAAGCCAGGTTTAGAGAGCATCTTTTTTTTTGAAGCAAGAAGATGTTGGAGAAGCAAGGATTTAAATGAGGATATTGAAGAAGCCTGACAGATGATTATAAAGGATCTTATAAGGGGATGTACTATCTATAATAAAACATACCCATTTCTAACAATATTAAAATTGGATTATTAATTAATTAATTGAATTCTAGACAGTTAGTTTCATACGTTGTGTTGCCTGTTATCCTCTGATTTACATCCAAATTTTAAAAACAACCTTCAGAACTTTTCATGGGGACGAAAATGACATTGAATATGGGATATTATCCATAGAGAGCACGCTACAAGTCAGAATGTCGTATCATTAATGCATAAGACACCCTGACCTATTGACTGACTACCAAAATAGACACCACACCAACCCGCAAAGATCCATAATCGTCCAATTCCTTGAGAGGTTTTAATATTTGAAAAAGTGGACCAGAATATCCAGTGGGAGATAAGACTTAAGGAATCAAGTAATAAAATTTTCTTTCCGGAAATAATCTGATATGTAAAAGTAAATTATTGATCACCATCCATCCGTCCATGATAATGTAAGTATCCCAACTATAAAAAATATTGAATATTTATGTTTGTGTATAAATAATAAGTACTCTATTTTCTTTTCCTCGATATGCACAAATAGCCGAAGGAATGCGAGTAAACAATTTATAACCACCATTTCAAAATTGTGGTAGCTATTAGCTCCTGGATAATACTGTGGTGGTATTAGTGAAACATCTCAAAAATAAATAAATAAAAATCGGCCGGATAAAATCCATGCACAATTTCTTCTTTTTTAAATTATAGATATCTTGAAACAATGATTTTCAAGTGTGTTTTTTTTTTTTACTAGGAGGCTAATTTGCCGTCTGCTGTAGATATTAGTAAAACAGTTTTATATAATATCCAAACTCAAGAAAAAATGAAATAATATAAAAAATTAATTTCTATGAAAACACCCTGCGAATGAAAGCAAGTAGGCTGGCAAAACAATATTTTAGTTCTTTTTTAATTTAATTAATTAAATAAAAAAAAACTAAACCGAACTGGTTTAAGGAAGCAGAGAGGGACATGAGAGCAATCGGGAGGATGTGCTTAGGGATGGAACTGCCAAGAGGGGATGAAGCGAGACAAAGCGACGTGCACAGAACATTCACATATGATTTGAAGTTAGGGGAAACTTAAAAAAATAAATCATATGAATGGTAACCTATCAACTCCATTTTGAGGTAATAAGACTACAAATTCAAAATGAGTGAAAGTATTATGGATTACACTCTAATAATAAGGTTCTAGGAAGAATGAATAGTTTTTGTAATCGTAAGGAATATTACCTAAATCAAATGTACTAACAATTATTCCTGTTGGGCTCAGATTCATGTATTGAACCCTTCATGAGTCATAGTGGTACAGATTTTTTTTTATTGGTTTAAACAAAATTTATACTTCATGCTTTATGAAGTGCTTTAAAGTACAAAGAACTGTGTTACAAATTTTGACAATTATAAGCACCCAGTAGTAAATGAAGAATAATAAAAACAAATCAAGGATTACCCATATCAAATACCATTGAGGCATAGTAAAATGCGTTGATTCAACATCTGAAATAATTGTATAACCAAATTTACGATCAAAATGAAACTAATAACGACAGAGAATGGCAAAGGCTATTAAATAATGGCCCAATTACAGGGCCTCTGCGGGAGATGAAATCGATATTAACCTTCTCCCTAAAATTATTTTAGACCTTGGCGTTTTTTCTTTAACACTGCATTGCTTATCAGAAAGTTACATTAATCACGATAATTAATCGTTTTTAGTTTATATATCTTTATAAACACGCATTTACGCGCGTACACACGCATGAGTAATGCCAAAGGATGTAATAAAAATCCTGGAAAATGTTTAATATTCTTTCGTATTAATAATAATGTCATTATGAAAAATACTATTCCTTACATATACCATTCTGATTTTACAATAAATGCATGGTGAAGAGAAGTGGTGTTTCATTTTTTTATTTGTATATTTAAAATAACTAATAGGCCTTTTTATTTTTATTAAATATTTATAAATAACAGTAATTATTACTATAAAATATAATAAATAATAATATCTAAATATCACTGAATTCAATAGGCTCTTATCTCAGCATCTTTCCAGGTAATGAATGAAATTTAAGCTGAGTGAAATGTTGATACACAATAAATGAAATCCATTTGTTAATATGTTTTTTTTTTTTTACCCCACGCTCCGAGCGATTTCTTCTTTATATTTTTGTTATAGCTTTAATTTCTCTTCACTATATAAACAAAAATTAATGATATTTTAGTTATCGGAGTTGCCTTGCAATGGATTAAGGAACTACTTTTTTGAAGTCCTTTTTTTTGTGCTCGATCAGTTGATTATAAATATTTTTAAAAATTGGCAAATCATGAAGCAACTGCTCCTAACTTCTTTAAGCTGTTACTTAAAATATAGCATTGTTTTCGAGTTCATATGGAAAAGTAGAAACCATCAATTTAGAAAATAAAACAAGTTAGATTTTATTTCAATAATTCGACTGCTATTTCAATACAAAAATTGCGGTGAAACAACATAGAGAATTGTTGCTTAATAACTATAAACTATTAATTATATCTATAAAATTTAATACTGAATAATCGATTTTGTTGACTACATGTTTCGTTTATTTTCCCAAAGAAGATCTAGACTATGTAAATACTTTATTGCAGGATATCCCATTAATTTACTTTATTTAGTAATTTTGTTATTAACTATTTTATTAATTATGTTTATAATTATTTTGTTGGTATTAATATATTTTTTTTGACAAATTCCTCTAGGTAGTCTCTACAGTCTATAGAGGATATGGTTCCCTCAGAATTTGAAAAAAATTTAAATGGAATAAAACAACTTATATTGAGATGAATGACTTATGGTCAAATAGTTAACCATATAATAGGTAAAAAAAATGAAACAATTAGAATAGAAGATTGAGAATGGCCTAGGCCGAAACATATGTCGAAAATAAAGAATAAACATTTTTTTTTTTTTTTACTGGAAATAGGTTTTTTATTCTCCTATTTAAAGAATATACTAAATTTTGGTTTATAGAATAATATCGGATAAAAGAGAAGTACCTCTACTAAAAACTTTAAGTACCTCTACTATTAAATTAACAGCTGTATATGGTAATTTGTAATATGTTTACACGGGATACCACTCTTAGTTTTTAATAGGCTCAATGTTTTAAAATAACGTATTGCTAAATGTCAACCAATCCCCTGAATCGGTAGAAATGACCTTTGCAATCATCCGGAACGAAACCATTATAGTAATCCTACAGTAAACACTCAGTTCTTACAGTAATACGCTATTTGTCAATAATATTGCTTCGAAAATATTAATATACAGTTAATAAAAATAATAAAATCGATATATTGAATAAATAAAATACATTAAGGCGTAAGTGCATGCAGATAATAATATTAATTGGAAAAAAAATTTAAATCAATTGAACAATGTAAGATTAATTGTTTCATAACATGCATCTGCAATCTAGCTTGATATTGAAACAATCATTTAAAAAGAAATGAAAATATACAATTAGTGTAAATGAAAGTTTTAACTAAGCTAAGTAGGAGCCACAAGTTTTAACTTTCTATTCTATTCCATTTTTCACTTCTTTAATCCAAATCCTCTCACTCTTAGATCAACCTGAAGTACTAACTGCACTGAGCATCTTTACACAGCTTAATCCTAAAGGTCATAATCATCACGCGTCTCGAATATGGAAAAGAAGCACATTAAATTAAATATCACGTACGCATGAGTGAGTAAGGCTTGGAGTTCCTATCATAAGACCCTAGTGTGAGGCCCGCCAGCCTATTGGAGACTACTTACACAAAGTATTGGGATGACCATATCCTATGAACTTCGAATGGGGACTGCATTGCGGTTTTCCAGGTCGTCAAACACCTCCAAAGATCTTTAAATAAACAACATCGAATCCGGGCGAATTAAAATTTATTTTGCGGCGGTCCCAAGATATAAATCCCTCAGTAATACAAGTCTTCCTATTCTGGCTAGAAGTGCAGGTAGCGGTAATAATACTCAGTTTTGTTTGCCATAACGAAAATAGGAAAGGGCACTCCACTCCAATAAAATGAAACTATTAGGCTTCCCTTGCCACGTTCCGTTTTACATAAAACTGAAAGGGTATTTGGTGCCTTTACTGTACGTTTTGTTGACTTTTTTATCACATCTGTCAAGATTATCAACTGTTCGAAAAGTACAAAAAACGATATCACGCTATGTTATGTGGAACTTCTTTTTCTGAAGTCACATTGATAGTGATTCGCAAAATTTTTCCCCACACGAGGAATTGCCCATGATGTGGTCAAATTTTATAGCATGCTTAATTATTTAGGACTAATTAAAAAGAAATCTGTTGTTTCGACTGATTTTAAATGAAATAATTATTGAAAAAATTCATATTTTTTATGAACTACAATCAAAGTGTCGGCCCTTCATGCTATTAAAAAGACTCCTTTCAAAACTTTCAAAGACGATAATTCAACATTGTAGAAGTAACTGACATACATTATAAGCTTTAATATTAAATTATCCTGTCAATATTCGTTAATTGTATAAAAATCTTTATAATAAAGATCATTTCAATAATCGTATTATTCAACTTAAATTAATCTATACTGCTTTAAACGTTTTTATTTTGAAACAATATAAATACTATCTAAAAAAACATAGTTTTCGTATGTAATTAAATACTTTATTTATTCCGTTTTCTAAATGTAACAATTTCTTATTAGTTTTTTTTTTTTTTTTTTTTCAGTAAACCTTTATGTAGTCTATTTCAGATTATTTTCACTAAAATATTTTATCTAACCTCTATTAACCTATATTAATAGCAATAATTCACTTAAAATCACACAAATTTATTCAAAATATTAAATATTAATTTTGCTTAAATTTAATAACAGGTTGTATTTTTTAAATCTGACTGGGAATTTATAGTACAACTAATATCTTCAGATACAAAAAGAAACAACCATCGTAGATCAGATGAAAGTGATGAATACGCTTCATTTATTTCAAACGGGTTGGCTTTGATTGAATGTTATCACAGAAACCTGATATCTGAATTAGTCTTACGAAAGCATAATAAATTGATCTATCGCTGGGAGATTCCCTTCCAAGAACCCCTCCTATCCATTACTTATCAGCCAACATTCAAATTATTTCTAATTAATATATTATAATAACATAAACTATATAACAGATAAGCTAATTACATGAACAATTTATTATTATGAATGTTACAATGGCTAGAATATCAGTAGGATTGTTAAACTATATCAAAGAGAACGATATGGGTCATCAATCAATTTTAGAGGCATCAAAGTTGGTGTTGCAAAAATAAATAAATATTTTCGTGAAATAAAATAAAGTAAAAAAATAGTTAATAAAAATTAAAAAAAAAACATATTGCAAATCTAAAATTTGTTAATCTATTTTATCCTGCACATCAATTCAATGTAAACTTCCTATTCCATTCAAAAATTAAAAAATCGAAGGTTCATTTAACAAATTCCTAAAATGTTTTATACCTGAAAACTAACAATACGATATTGATAGGTATTTATTTATTTTTTTAGAAATATGTAGTAAAATATATTCAATTAGTTTAAACATTTTAATGTTTGGTCAAGAAGCAACACATCTAACCCTAATCTGCATTGTGATGCCAGTTAAACGCAACCTTAATGTTTTAAATATTTAATTTAAAAAATATTATAAGCAGCAATTAAAAATAGCCTGTATTCAATTCTACTTCCATTGAAAAAACGGAATATGCATAAATAAGAAATCATACCTCATGTGTAGATATTAGATTTCACGTAACTCAGCATTCGTCTTACCTGCAACAATAAAAAAAAATTAGATATAAGCAAATATATATATTTATATATATGGTAACATTAACTACCAGAGAAGCAATACTCCACGCGTGCGAGAGTTATAATATGAAGATAGATGAGACAATCCCAGTACGAACAAGCCGGTCCACCAACCTCCAGGAGGTGTTAATTAATTAATTATTATATTTATTTATAGTTCTCGACTTTTAACTCTGGTGAAAGACAACACCTTATGGATCAACTAGCTGGGACTATATTCTTATAATTGCTCTTGTAGGGATAGTGTATAGCTTCATTGTTTTTTGTTACTCATATTTATATATTTATAGAAAGGTAACAATATTGATAAATATAGTAATACATTAATCAACAAAGTCGATGTCCATTTTATAATACGAAGTACGGTAGAAGCCTGGAAATCTTACTTAGGGAACTTCGGTTGACAGCTCTTCTGTAACCGCATTTTCCGTTATAGTATAGCTCTTTACTGGCCGCAAAACAATGATATTAAATGCCTGAATTAGAGTATTGTAATATACATACAAACAAACATATACATACATTCAATTGGTATGTTGGAAATACCGTTTGACCGATTACCAACATATTGTTTTTTTATAGAAGAGGATACATGATGAACATTTCGTTGTAAATCATGCTATCCTATACGTCCAAACTGAACACTATATGATACTACATTTCATCAGGGTCTGTGCAATAAAACCGATCCTGAAAAAGTGAAACAATTTTTAGGCAAAACTTGCTTTTATAGCACTATTTCATTTTATTTTATTATTACACTAGCTGACCCGGCCACGCGTTGCTGTGATATTTTGCAAATATTACGTTAACATTTGAATTTTAAAGAAATAATGAATGAATGAAATAATTAATTAAATTGATTTTTGATTTTACATTTCATTCATCTTATATCTAACTATAGTATGTAATAAATAAATAATGTAATAAATTCTTAACTGAGAATATATAAACGTTAGTTTTAACAGCATGTACAACATATCAAAAATGCAGCAGATTAGAAATCAAAATAGTTTTTCAATAAAATAATCGCGGTCGAGAATCGAAAAAAAAAATAGACTACATTTTAAGTTGGATAATGTTATATATATTTGCGAAATTTTATTATAATCAGTTCATGGGTTTCGGAGATTAGCCAGGACAAACATCGTGACAGGATATTTTTATAAATACAGATATATAAGATTCCAGTTATTTATTATTCAATAGGGACCGAACTCGGAATCTATTTGGCCTTCAGAGCTGCGGTTGGGTTCAAATTGTAGCAAATTTAATCTACTTTAAAATTGGTTAATTATGTTTTTTTCAAAAACGCACCGATTATGAGTTACAGGCCAAAAAGTGAAAAAACTAAGAAATTTTCAAGGTTTTTCGGTCACCGAAGGTTTCCCTCGTCATTTTTCCGGGTTTTCTCCCCATAAGAACCTTCTATGCGCCTTAGCCAAAATATGAAAAAAAAATTAGCCGAATAGGTCGAGCCGTTCTAGAGTTTAGCGGTTAACAACGAATTTGGCGATTCATTTTTATTATATAGATAGTTGATCTTATTACGGACGATAAATAAATAAAAATTTAAAATGGTAGTTTAATATAATGTGATCTAAAATCAATAGCTATAATGCTAACACGCACATAATTTTTTTAAAGAAGTTCAACTATTGCCAAAAACAATAAAATAAAATAAACAGTGAACAAGGATAGAGAACAGGGAATTTTGTAACGCGGGTGTGTGCACGCGCAGCACTAAGTTATAAACATCGATTTTTTGAATAAGTTGAGTTTGCTTTCTTCCTGTACCATAACGGTTATCGAAATGTCGAATCATTAGATCGACTATATACGCTCGTACGCATACATATCATTAAAATTATTAGCGATAATATATCGAAGATTTAGAATAGATTTTTTCCCTGACAAGAGTGATGTATAAAAATCAGTGAAAAAGCTAGAAAAAATAAATCATAAATTTTGTAATCAGAATATAAGTATATGCCGCTACGTAGGCTTCATTTATTTAAAACAACTGTAAACCTACACAAGTAATAAAGTATTTAAAAAAATATATGCTAAATTTCACTTTCGTTATTTCCAACCATGATGTAGTTCTATTGAACTAATATGATTTAGACTACATTATGTAATATGTTATATGTAACATAATTATAGGTTACCAACAATTAAGTACCTATTATTATAAAAGCTTAGATGCATAGAGCGTTAATAATGTTAACCAAGACTCGTAAAGGTGTGATTGCCAACTCACCAACCGTTACTTCTTCGTGCTACGCAAGAAAGCGAAAAAAAAAAACTGTTTTGCCCGAACACTTATCGGCCACGTACCATCATTAGCTTTCTTCTTCTTTTATTTCCTGTTCAAAAATCATCTGATGGTATCGAATCGCGTGAGGGGAGTTTAAAATTATATTAAGTTAATAATTCTGGTGCGTCATTTCAAACCTTTTAACAATTACCAATTTTTGAAAATAATTTTTATAACATACATAAATAATACATATTCAAAAGGATGCACATCTCCACGTCTTACATCACAAAAGAACTATGCTATGCATTTTTTATTCAGACTCTTCAGGAAAAAAGGAGGCATGCGTTGCGTTGCAAACAGTGGCGTTGATAAATTTATTTTTTTAAATTGTTCAGATGGCTGCTAACGTGTGAAAAATAAAACTGCTGACAAGGATGATCAAAGGAAAACTTTTCCTTTTTCAATTTGTTTTTGGCATAGCATGATTTATCAGCTACAATTTCTAAACGATGCTTTCATTCGACAATTTTATAATATGATAAATTTTAAAAAACCGCAACATACTATATCAGTTGATTGGTGTGGTCAAAAACACTGCCATGAATAGAGATTTTTTTGAAACCCTCAACTAAACTAGAGAATCAAAGAACAAGTATACTACAGCATGATATATGAGTCTATAGCATGGAGCATTCTGTAAAAAACGATAAACATGTTAACACTTATTTATATAACATGCAACAACCCACCATTTGGTTAATATGCAAGAACATTCCGTACAATAAGACTGACAGAAATTTAAGATATAAAATTATCTCTGTATATTTTTTTTTTCTCTAAAATATACAAAATTAAAATTGATATTAAAGATAATTCTTGCCAGTAATAAAAAATAATACGAGACTTAACGACCCATAGGCTCAATTCCGATACAAACAATTCCTGCTGGCAAACTTCAATCCACAGACCACTACCCAAATCCGCAAGATCATCCATAATCCAACCCTCCTGCCCTCGTCTCGTTCTATCCCTCGGACGTTTACCAGTCGGCTAAGCGCAAATCATCTTAGAAATTTGTTCGTTACTAAGCCAGCCAGACAAGTTTACAAGCCTATCTTAATCTTGTAATACCAAGAGAGATAAATAAATAAAAAGAGAAATAAATAATATATTAAGGTACATGATAGCGCTATTTTCTCCTTTAATAAGAAAAGGAGATAGGCTGTTTACTTTTATACGAAAAAACCACCGCAATCACGGGCTTTCGAGAAGAATCTTTATTTTTTTAAATATATAATTACACCATACTATAGCTATGAATAATTTACATAGCAAATATACATTGTTCATCTATATTATAACTCATGTAAGAGAAGAATTGGTTGACTGTAACTTCTAATATAAGGAAGAAATAGTTGGGGGTGCAGTCAATAAAAACACCTTAATAAGTGTAACACCAAAACAATAAAGTTACACTTATTAAGGTGTTTTTATTGACTGCACCCCCAACTATTTCTTCCTTATATATTATAACTCAATTGATTACATGATTTACAAAACATAAATTAAACTGATGGCACTGTCCTATACTATATCTAAATACAAAACATTATAAATGTATCTAATCGTATTGTAAAAGTAAATGAATTAGAAAGAAAAAAAATCCTACTGAAAGTGGATTCGAAACCGTAAAAAGTAACAAGAGTTCAACCCGAAAATGGTATTACATAAACCAACGAAGGAGAGCTCAAAACCACAGAACGTTAAAGCTAACCAAGGTGTAACACTTTCGATAAGAGAAGAATTATCATCAAGTTATATCTTACCTGTGTAATCTGGCTCAATCGTTTAATTAGTAATTAGATCCTAGGCAGCGCATTCCAACCAAATGGCTTTGTTGTATGGATTGTACCAAATGGATTGTACCGGGATAAAAATCATTAATTATTTTCTTATCTGGCAATGATTAAAAAAAACAACATAATTTCTTGGAACATTTTAAAGAAGGTAAACCGTACTAAGTGGAAATTCGAGGTATATGCAATAAAAATATCACACATCGATCACAATAGGAAACAACAAAATATGGTACCATTTAATGCAACGGTCCATAAAATGGGAGGCAAATTAATATCAGGCCTAGCTTCAATCAGGATGTGACGTATTTTTCAAAGAAATCTTTAACTTTTTGCTTAGGTCGGTTAACATTATGAACATTGAGACGTGTATAAAAAATATATATATATATATATATAAATAGTTACTACACGTATTATGAAAAGTAAAAAGAGTAAAAAGAGACCTTACATAAATGTTAAGACCGTGGAAAAAATTCCAACGAAAAGCCCTTAAGTCTCCAAACTAAAACAGAAGTTTCTGTGTTTCGGTGTTTTTCGTTGGAATTTTTTCCACGGTCTTTAAATAATAACTACTTAATTTTAATTTCTTTTTTTAATTTCCTTCCAAACAATTTTAAATAGAGTAGTAGTCAGTTCTAAGCCAAGAGTTTCCGCCCCAATGAAAGGCACCCACTTTACAGAGATTGAGTGAATCCTAGGGGTGTCTCAAACCCCACAGAGTCGATTCAGGACTGTTAAAAGAATATTATCTGATAGGTTTCGAATATGGGACCTAGAGCTCAGTAACCCAAACCTACGAAATAAGCTATCCTGTTCCCTATGCGGAGAAAATATATGCCATATTTTTTTAATAAAGAAGACTGAGAGCTAGGATTCTGGAAATTGATCAAACATTTTGGATTATGAAAGATCGCTTTATTGTAATGATACAGTAAGAATCTAGGAAGAGCTTTGGATGTTAAGTCAATCAGCAGTTCAGTTATTGAAATTTTAAAATCCTCAGTATTCTGTTTTTTTGTATATGAAAATTAAACTTGCTTTTAAGAAAATTGTAAAAATGTGTAAACGCAATGGAATGCCAATTTAAATATAAAAGTTACTATAATGTCACATAATTATAAATACCTTAAAATGGCAATTTCAGTTTCGTTAACTTTATTTACGATTTTTGTAGTACGAGGTCAGTTTGTAGAGTGCATAGTGGTTATGCTAAGGTTCCGATCGCAAAGTAGTGGCGCAAATAAGTCGGCTGCAGTAGTGGTAACCTTCATTGGGGAAAAACCTGGGGATTGATCTTGTGATCTTGGACGAATAACCTACCAGCACAACAGTATGGTATCAACCATGTGCTGAACTAGATATCCTCCATTGATTTATTTATTAATTTTTATATTTTATTATAGTAATGAATAATTGCTTCGAACAAGAAATATCTTAAAGAAAATGTTATAAATATTTAATGGTGACAATTGAACGGGCAGAGATAGTAGAAAGTTTTTACTTTCATATTTTCATACCGGGCTCGCTAATGAGGTTTGGGAGTAACGTAAATCAAAAGAAAACTGTCGAGGGAAAAGCTTTTCCTGCCTGGGGCTCACTAATGGTAATGGAAAATGTTTTCTTTGTCGCTTTATGTCAATCCAAGGGTCCGCTGCATTTTATTGCATTCTAAAGTATTTTCCATTAATTAAACGAGAAATTTATCATTTAACTCACGAAGAGTCTCGAGTTGGGAAATGGATCTAACTGTTTCTTGCTACCCCTTTTTCGTGTAATAGAAAGGAATTTTAAAAGAAATTTCATAAAAATTTAAACATCAGTCATCATGTAGGGTATAAGAAAGCTAGCATGTTAAGAAAAAAATGATCGATTTATTAACGATTATTTAAGTTCCTTATCGATATCATTCCTGTGGGTTATTATAATACTGGAACTACGACTATACTGCGAGAACCCGGGCCTCCTCCACCACAGCCAACCGATCTCTGTGATCATGTACTATTTTCTTTATCATCCAGCCAACTGATCTTAGAACACCACCTTCTACTTCGATTTCTGTTCGTTTCCCATAGAGCATCTTCTACAGTATTCTTTGGTCTGGCATTCTTTCAACATGTCCCATCCTTCTTATTCGGACTATATTAGTGCCACCATGCCGAGACCTCCCATCAGCTTCTTATTCATTGTTCTTCTCCATATTCCATTTGACTATAAGTCCTGATTTTTTGTCGGGGGCCATGTCTTGCACACATATAGATTTATATATTGGAGAAATCTTTTTAAGTTCAATTTAAACTGCAACGCTCATTGCAGTGAGAAATAACACTTATTTCCTGTTGTTATCCTGACCGTTTTCGCGCTATACTTTGTTGTTAACTGTAACCACACATTGAATGTCTGTTTTACTGTTTAGCGAAATTTACAATACATTCCAGATACATCATTTCAAGAGAGATACTTGTTTAGTGAACATTTATGAGCCGAACTATATAATAACAAAACTAGAAAATATATATATTACAAAATATTTACATTTCTTTGCCAATTCGTTTCCAAAACACTCCCCTGACCCTGTGCATGTGATTGCAGTAATTGAGAAGATGGTGATGTCTTTTGTACAGTTTCTACAATAGAAGTAATTTGGATAAAGAGAAGGAAGTTGCAATCTGGCCAATTGTGTCCAAATCCGGCATGTTAAGGGCGAAAATGCTTTAAATTTTTTTTTTTACATTACAAATTTCTTCATTTAACAGAATGATATTGTTTAATTTTATGATGTATGTTTGGTTTTTTTTACCTATGATTGATAAAATGGCTAAACTTCATTTCGGTCGGTTACTAATTAACTCCGACCTTAAATCGCAGTGGAAGTATAAAATTAATTGAAAAACTTAATTTTTTCAATTCAAAAACTTATTAATTGATAAACAATTATCGGCTAAACATGAAAATAAATTTATATTTTCTCAAATCAGCTAAATAGCATACGAGGATTTAAACAGCAGGTTGGAGAGTGATCAAAAACTGTTAGGAAGAGGCAAAAAATGGTACAGTGTTTGATGAATTACTAATAAATTTAAAATTTAAATTTTGTGTCAAATATATGTAATAGAATATTAATATTATTATACTTATAATACTAATTAATTTAATAAATATTATAATTAAAACTATATTATATAATTAACATTAAATATATGCCAAATACAACAGAATTTGTAATATACAACACCTTCCGAAAACCTCTAACGGATTTCATGTTAAATTATCACATGATGCACGTTTAACATAATAGGTATATGGCAAGTAATAAGAGAAACATAATTGATTAATTAATAATATATCAAATCAAGAGATAACGGTTAATATCACTAATTTATTAGAATTGAACATCCATTAATTATAGAGCTTAGGATAGAGAAACGCGACCCAAGGTATTTTCGAGTCTGAATACTCAAGCGTACTAAATTGCCTTGGCTAAATTATATAATTAGCATAATGTCATAATACCAAAGTCGATTAATTAAGCGATGTAAATATATTAGAACGGAAAGGCATTTAAATAACTCGTTCGTTCTTAGCATGAAATTAGAAAAGTAGTTTTTCCGACTTTCATATTGTATTCGAATGTATATGAATTTTACATAATACGATTATTGTGATGTTTTATATTGTACAGGTATCCAGACTATTTATATTGCCGAAAAGGTTCTTAGGATTTTAATAATACATTCCTAAAAATTTCTCCTTAAATTTTTTTAAAAGTAACGCGCATTGAGATACCTAATTGTCAAGAACTATTGTCAAGCACTGTGCACGCATCAAACTCAATTATATTAAATAAAATAATATTAAACTGCTGCAAATATCAAACTCTCTTGCTGACACAACTGTGTATTACTAACATCCGATGCTATCTATAATTATGGACGCGGATAAAATGGAAGCGAACATGCAAACAAATTACTTAGATGATACACTATGTGGTTAGCGTCACGTGTTGCAATGTAATATGTAGTGTCTTGTACAAGAATACCTCAATCCAATACAAACGGCGAATTGATACTCTTTCATAATAAAATAATAATCGATACCCAGTAAATCATAATAAGATTTAAAAGAATATATCAATATCTTTAAAAAAGACATTAATTGTTATCAAATTATTGATTGTTATTATATGAGGCGTTTGGTTTCAAAATCGGGTACAACTATTTTTTTTTAGTTTTTAATGCCAGAAATGATTTATTAGATGTGTTTGTTTTAAAACCGCCTAGATCTTTAAAAAATCTATTCCAAAAGATTCCATTTCCAAACTTAAGTACTTACATCCACTACATTAAATGAAAATTGTTGATGTATGATGAATCAAAACTATGTATATATATTGTTTTATCATATTCATTGGAGTGGTTTGTTTTTAAAAATTTCTATTTTATTTATTTTTGATTAATCATAAACTAAGCAGATATCGATATTTTCTGATCAAAGTCAGGAACATCCAACATATTTTTTATATTAAATGAGATTTAAAAAAAGAGAAGATGATAAAAAATCGTCAATAATTATTATTTATAGTGAATTGTCAATTAACGAATTAATGAATTTATAAATAACGAAAAATCATAAAACAAATTAGTTAAATTGATTATTTTTTAAAAATTGAATCTTTTTTGATCAGTCATGAAACTGTTTTGAAAATGGATATAACCTGTTTTGAAACCTAAGACCACGTATACTTATATAATTAATATGCTTACATTTAAAACATTAAGTATACCTAACCTATGATTCAAAGAGATATTAAATGATTACGTACCTCAAAACTCGGATGAACTTAACGTGTATTTTATGTGGAAATATGCGTGTGTGTGTTTTGTCAGAGAGAGAAAGAGAAGGAGTGAGAGAAAGATGGAGAATTGAGAAACCACAAACCCAATCCGCAAATCCTTATTAGGGGAGCGCAAATGCAAAATGCAATTTCCCTTACACAATCGATAATCATATACTTTATATACCAATGTAACAATGCAATCAAAAAAAGAAAATCATATAATCTAAGTATAAATATTATATTAAAGAACCCGATCAAACATTCGTAAAAGTTTGATGTTTCGATGATTTCGAACATATAAAGGCGTCGTCAAATAAAAATATTAATAAAGAACTCAATAGATCCCGAAAGCTAACCTCCATATCTTTCGGGGTCTATTGAGTTTATTGAGATTACCACAAATTTCGTCATTTTAGTGTCAAATTCTAAATCGTACACTCAAATCATTGGAATCTAAAGATCTTCACCTCTCTCCGCTGAGTTTTTCACTCGTATTTTCCACCAATTTTATCCATTTTCCACATACTTGTTAATCTGCATCTTTATTTAGCAGTTTAAAGAAAGAAAAATTGATTGCATTTGATAGATTGATTAAGTTTGAACTGTAAGAAATTATTTTTTATAAGTAAAAACTAAGTTGCCCTCTTTAGGATTTTTTAAATTATATACACGGCAGTTTCGCTTTATACGAGTACAAACTGGCTGAACATTTTCTGGAACGTGAGCGCCTCTTATTTTACCTTTGAGTCGCCGAAGGTTCATTATTACGTGAATTTCACGAGTATTAGAACTATTTAAGGCTAGAAGAAATAAAAAAATATTGCAGATAAGCTTGCTCATTGATTGCTAGTAAATATAAGTTCAATCAAAACACTGCATATTGACAAATGAAGAAGAAACTATCCGACATTTTTTGGCGCTTAGTGGACTGCCGGTCCTAGTGAGTCATTCCCAGGACAACATACGTAGAAATGAATGGCCGAGCTCCATCATCATTGCCATTAATCATAATAATGTCACAAGTGCCTTCCTGAAACTGGACACGTCTAAAACAGATATATTATCGAATCCTTCCTGTGGCAACAGGTCCCTCTACGGAATCCTATTGTGCCACTGAATCAAGATTAAGCAGCATTTATTGTATTATATATAACTTTTATTGTAACATTTATGTATGTTTGTTGTAAAGGCATATGTCAAACACCTCCGTCACAGAAATGAAAATATTTATTTTTTTCCAAAAATGGAGGCTTTTTTTTTTTTGAGGCAGTATTATAGTTCAGAATACAGAGGGAAACCTGTGGGATTACCGCAGGGTAAAAGTTGTGCCTATCTAAATTATAAGTTGGACTGCCATCCAACCATGTCTCGACGAAAGTTTCCATGTTGAGGGACGAAAATAGAATTATTGTAAGCTCTCTCTTAATAAATAAAAAAAAAAACTCAAACTATTACCCAATATTACAACTCTATTCATGAAGCTAGACATGGAAAATGTTTTGTTGTAAATATTTTTTTAAGTTTTCTCATTTTATCACCTTCACTTCGGGGTTCACTTGCTTCATACTCAGGGATCGTATCATAAATTATATTTCCATTGTTGTTAATATTTTACCTCAATTTTTTTAACCTCGCATTGACCAGTTAGGTTCACGCAACAGCTTTACTTCTTTCGTCTCCTCTGCTGAAGTTTTCTATATTTCCAATATTCCTTCATGCGTTCACTGGCATGTTTCCTTTGAACCTCTCACCAACTTCGCCAAACCTTCTCTGGTCTTTCTTCATCCTGCAACCATTCCCGATTTCTCACTCTGCTTCCCAATTCACTTCCTTCTAAAATGTGAGCCTCTTCTAAAACGTTCAAATTTTCCAAATCTTTCCTTACTTCTTTAATTCTTGTTATAATGGTTCTCATCTTCCAGAAATAGTCGAATATTCGCTTCTTCATTCTGTACAGATGCCAGCCTCATCTTCCTGCCTATTTTACCTTCATTATTATCATTAGTACGTACATATTATAATTATTTAGTAATTAGTATCATTATTCACACATATTTTATTCAGTTATTACATAGTTATTTATTCAGCCAAATATGTATATTTTACAGTAAGCAAACTATCAATCTATATATTATTTTCCTTATCATATAATCTGTAGCTTATTATTCCTTTATTTAGAATTTACTGAGTTTTCATATCATAGGACACAAAGTGAGAAAATTATTATTTTTTAAATATAAGGAAGAATTGTTCACTTTCACCTTTGAGGTATTAAACCATTTTATAATAAGAAATCATAAAATATTTTTTGCTTCACCTGAAAAATAAAATTTCGTTCGAAGTTTGCCTTCCTCCAAGTTCGGCCTCATTTGCCCCTCCTCCTAGATCCAGCCCAAGTACTGCTGTTTCCGCAAAAAAATCGATTAAAATGCTGCTAACCTATTTTATCTTTGCTCGGATGGAAAAGAGATCGGAGATAAAGAATGATTTACAGAGTTACATTACAGCGAAAGCTGAATGGGAGCCAATTCCACAAGATTTAGGAGGTAATTTATCATACACTGCAGCTCCACACGGCCAAATCTCAATTATTATATATGCTAAAGAATAACATTATGAAGGTTTAAGAATTTGAATTGAAATTATACCATTTTGTGACAACGTTTACGTCAGGCGTTCAGGATCAAAAGCAGATAACTCCAAAAATTAACTTTTCCACAATATCCTTATGTTTGATGGAATATACATCAAGTATACTTTTATATTAGTATAAATAAATACCATATTAGATTTAAAGTATAATCAACGAACTAGAAGTGTTACTTTACTCAAAGTTCCGAACAAATTTGGTTGCAAAAAAAAAATACAATGAAAATATTATCGAGTTCATTTTAAATTTAAAGAATGTACCTTAATGAACCATTCATAACTGCAGCCGTTTAAGCCATCCTGTAAGTTTGAATTCTTGGTAAAGACGTACAGTTCCTTGACTAACAGTTATGCAAGAAGGATAATGTTTGCAGCTACTATATTGTAGTTCATACCATTGTCAAGCAATATATCATCTTATACATTAAAAAAAGTATAAAAACAAAAGCTTTTCTTATCTTATACTCTGACACATGCATTATTAAAATATTTCAAACCCTTATAAGATGGTGTAGCAAGAGATAACATCGGCAGATTTATGGTTCGAATCTACCAAAAAGATCCATAATAAATAAAAAATGCAACTGTGCCGGAGATAAATCCAAAAAAGAACATAAAAGAAAAATGTGGAGGCATTGAAGGCCCACGCTCAAACCTCCGCATCACCTTGAGGCGCTTAGCAACCATTCTGCGACATCAGCTAGCAACTTCTCATAACCATTCCATATTTGAACTACTTGCAACAAGTAGTGCATACTGGAGGGAAACTATTGAAAGAGCAAGGACAAGGTAATTACTAAATCAGAAATATCAGGAAGATCTTTAATAAAATGTCTCCATGCAAGTTCAATTGCAAGGGGACGACAAACCGAAACTCTTTACTTAAGTAAGAGACATTGTCTTACTTAAGGGACTCTTTGCTTAAGAAGATTCTCAGATCCCTATTAGAACTTAGGCTTTCCAGATTATCGGAACTGAAGAAAGTCAGGCAAGTACACAAGGCTTTCCGATTTAAAAAAAAAAATATTTCTTGAAAATTAGGTACATCAGTGTTATAATAATAAAAGTAAATGTTAATTTAATGGTATGACAAAATTGCAAGGAAAAGAAGTGAAACTATTCACCGGCAATATTCCGATAACAAATTTAAGTTAGAAGGCCCAGGATGGCATCTTCTTTTTAGACACATCGGTAGATTATCGGGAATTGATGGAACAAGTGGGTTTCGGAAGTCACCACAGACCTAGTTGTTAGCACAACATCCTACTCTACCCAAGACCGCAGGTTCGTAGCCCCGTAGGTGGCCTTGGGATTTTTTTAAAAGTGTAAAAAGACCTTAGTTATGCCGTCCTTCGAAAAGGAAGTAAAATGGGGATCCGGAGCCTGTGCGATGTCAGGTACTCGTTAAAGATCCTCATTAAACTTGCAGAGGCAAAATTTAGGACTCCTACAGTAGCATCGTCCGATAAGCCAGATCAGCAAAAAGTGACTTAAAGTTAAATGAATAAACAAACAAAGTATAAATAGCAAGCGGGTTTCAATTGAATAAAGTTTTTCATGATTATGCCTACCATATTTATCGTTATTATTAAATCGGATTCAGAAAAAACCGACAATTAGAACATTAATTAGAAACAAATTAAGGACCATAGAGGATTTTACGAAGGATTTCGCATTGGATAAGAGAAGTATTCTATGATTAAGTGGAGCCCGAAAGCTCAATCCTTAAAGTTAGCTCAAGTCTTTGTAATTAATTGGGAGCTTAGAGTGTTTGTCATGTAAGTATTGAAACAGTCTGAAACGGCGAGCTGTTTCTTGTCGTTTCAGTTTAGTAAGAGGATACCAAGTTAAAGTTTTATCAAGATGGAGTCTCAAGTATCGAATCTATTCTACCCTTTTCATTCTATCAGCTTTTTTCAGCAGTGGGTTTTATGTTCGACGTTGCGATCGAGAAATTGTCACCAGGAAGAAATCAATCAGACACGAACAGAATTTACATTTGAACTTGTCAAACTGTGTTAGTTGAATTTTCATTCAACATTTACTCACTTAATTATGACGCCGATAATTGAAACAATCACAAATAATTGAAATAAATTAATTCTGCCTTAATAATGAAATTACATATTGACTTAACTGAAATGTAAGTAGGAAATTGGCTATATTAAAAATACAAAATATATTATCAAATGTATTATTTAAGCCTCTAGGACTAAAAGTACAGGGCAAACAGATTGGCCGAGAACACACTTCATTGTTTTTCCCCAATAACAGTTCTCACTTTAGAGAAGTTGGGTGAGCCCCAGCAGAGTCCCAGAGGGTCCATCTACGGCTGGTAACAAACTGAATAATTTTTTCGTCACAGCTGGATTTCAACTTGAGAACAACACAACGCAGTCCTCTACACCCTCAGTTACCCCGCTCCCGTATTATTCAGCAATGAACAAATATATTTGGCCAAAATATATTATCTAAAAGAATTAAAACATTGATTCGTTTTTTATAAGCATAAATGGACTCATTATTTTCATTTTTTCATTTTCATTCAGTATTTTGATAAAGTCGGTAAGTAATTAGTATATTAGTATATTATAACTAATATCATATCAGTTTTCAGTTTGAGATTGTTACTCTATTAAACACTAGCAAGGGCGGATCCAGGATTTTTTTCTGGTTTCAAAGGTTTATTAAAATATCTAACCAATAATTTCACTCATGTTATTTCTGTTATAACATCACATAATTTGCCTATAAGTATGTACTGTAATGGATTCTACACAGTACACAAAAAAACCGTCTTAAAATTACATACAACATATTTCCTCCTCAAGGAATCCCAATCCTTTATACAGTTTATACAGCTGACATCCCAACTCATTCTAATACTATCCTTACCACGTATGCTGATGATACATGTGTATTATCAGTCAACACCAATCCAGTTATTGCATCCCAAAGCCTCCAATCCCATATCACTGATCTTGAAGAATGGTGTCAAAACTGGAGAATTAAAATAAATTCTCAAAAATCGCATCAAATCACTTTTACCTTACGTCGTAAACCAATGACTTCCTGCCCTTCAGTATCCTTTAATAATACCCTCTGGTGCCTGTAGAACAGATCCGATACTTAGGGTTGCACCTTGACAAACGATTAACCTGGAATCCTCATACAAGACTGAAAAGACAAGAAACCGCACGACGTTTCAGGCTACTTCAACACTTACTAGACAAACGCTCTAAGCTCCCAATTAACTACAAAAGACTCATCTACATGACCATCATACGACCTATTTGGACTTACGGAGTAGAGCTTTGGGGCTCCACTAAGCCATCGAATTCCTCTCGTATCCAATCCTTACAGTCCAAAATCCTTCGCAAAATCCTCAATGCTCCTTATTTTGTTAAGAATAAACTCATCCATAACGACCTTGATGTCCCATTTGTTGCTGATGACCCGGTATCTATCCTTTCATAACAAACTTCATTACCACTCAAACCCTCTAGTTTCAAACCTAGTTTCCTCTTCAATTCCCGATAATCCTCCGAGGCGTCTGAAAAGAAGATGGCCACGTGACCTCCTTACTTGAACTTTGATTTGAGTACTACCAGTGGGTAGTTTCTCTACTTGTCATTATCATGTCATTATATATCACTTAGCCTATTTACTTGTTGTATTATTGTAATACAGTTGTAGATATCAATAAATAAATTTAAAAAAAAAAATTATTTCCACGCCAACATAAATTATATGAACATATTAGAGTATATGATGTACTTTGCATTGAGTATATGTTATTAAAAATGCGAAGATTAAGAAATTATGAAGATAATAAAATGAAACTACAAGTATAATGAAGAATATATCCAATTTTAATCTAGCTAGAATGCGCTCATAACCTTGAGTATGCACCCGTAACTGCAGAGTACGCAAATATAAAAGATCATAATTCAAGTTGTAAATACAGCCTGCAGTTAGGAGTCTTTTAGACCGTGCAAAACTATTAGTATTTACTAGCTAACAACTGCCTTAATTTGAATAAAGGAAAGCTAGAATATTTTCACCGAGCGACTGTCCATCTATAAGCAATTACTAAATAATTCTTCATAGCTATTATGAAAAATTCTGTTTAGAAGACATGCCATTAATAGCACTAACTAACCTAAAAAAAATATTAAAAAAAGTTAATTCATTATACTATATAGAAACATTTAATATGACTAATAATCTATTTATACTTTGTTATTTTGAATATAAACATTCTTAAACCACCCAGAAACAAAAAAAATAGCACCCCTCTCAAAATATGAAATTTAGTTTTTCTAGATGTACTCAAAATCAAAAAATGAAATAAAAATCCACCCCATGATATTCTCCAAGACATTTCCAATCCAAAATCCTTCGTAAAATCCTCAATGCTCCTTATTTTGTTAAGAATAAAGTAATCCATAATGACCTTAATATGCCATTTGTTGCTGATATGGCCCGAACCCGTTATCTATTTTTTCATAACTAAGATCATTCCCACTCAAACCCTCTAGTTTCAAACCTAGCTTCCTCTTCAATTACCAATTACCAATCCTCCAAGGCGTTTGAAAAGAAGATGGCCACGTGATCTTTTTAGTTGAACTTGTGATTTGAGTACTACCAGTGGGTAGTTTCTCTACTAGTCATTATCTCATGCCATTATGTATCACCTAGCATATTTACTTGTTGTATTATTGTTTAAAAAAAAAACGTGTACCACTACAGCTCGTGAAGGGTCTGGGGTTCAGTACAAGGTAGAGACTGTACTGTTTGATGAATAACGCTTCTGCAAGGAGGTGACTTATCCTAGTTCACGCTCAACCGCCAGATTTCCCATATTATTATAATATTTTATAGAGGATGGGCGAGCCCCAGGAGGGTCCTAGATCCTATATGATCCATCTCCGGCCGCAAACACACTAAATAAAAGTACTGCCTTGCAGCGGGATTTGAACCAGGGTTTCCGGCATGGCAAGTCAGTGCTCTACCACTGAGCCACTCCGCACCCCTTTTTATTGTTATACAGTAGTAAATATCAATAAATAATTTTTTTTTAAATAGGATGTTTTTGAGCTCCTTAAAAAAAAATTCGCTATGACTAACATATTTAATTTTTCAGCATTCATTAGCATTAGCATATTAAATAACATAATCAACACTAATGGCTGCAATTAACATATTTTTTTTACTATGTAACGGACTGGTACCCGTGAGAGAGTGATGCGATTCCGGCTAATTTAAACCACGTCAAAATTAATTACGAACATTTTTCTGAAGTAGTAAATTGCTATTATCGTTTTTTTTTTAAATCCCACTTAAGTCCCTAATAATGGTAGTCAAAATTTTAAAAACACCATTTAGATGATAGACATGTCGGTAAAAGTTTGAAGATTAATTAATTTTTAAAATTAATATCCAACCACATAATTAATTATTCAACATAATTATTCATATTATAAATATAAATATACTTGTCATGGTAAAGGTTTCCTATATCCATTCCAACCTCGTTTAAGCAAAGAAACTGGATAAAGCAGAGCTACAGTGTAGGAAAGAAAATTTTAAACAATTTGCGGTCATATTAAAAAAAATAAAGTATTTTTCATTGGAGTAAAGTTTGTAGATCTTCTTTTTTCTTTTTCCGCTACTTTTGTTCAAATGATTAATGATTAATACTAACCATAATTTAGTATTTTTTAACTGTCTATATTTTGCATATTTAGCCCTGAAGAAGACCTGCAATGTGGGCCGAAACGTTGGCTTTTTCATAAATATTTCTCCCTACTTAAGAGAATTTTATAACCTCCATCCGGACCATTATCTTCCACGTATATCATGTTAACTTCGAATTGTTAGTTGAAACTTTTATTTCTTGATGAAATGATTACCAAAATCCATTCATTGCCCATAATTACATTCTCTTTTCCATACTAAAGAAGCTCACGAGAGCTTGTATTTTTTAAAAATGAATGAAATTAAAAATTAAACGAGTAAACAGTAAACTTGTTGTGACTCAAGTCGAACAGTTACTTTAATTAAATACATGTACATGAACTTAAGCAATATAATATGTATTTAAAGGTAATGATTTATTTCCCTTTCTAATTAGCCTAAGAGTAATAATTATTTACGATTCTAGAGCGACCAGTTACTCTAAACTAAACTATAATAAAAAAGTATAGACAACTTTTTACTTTCACACTAATGAACTTTCACTGAGCCCTGCAGTCATTGCGTATATCACAATCAAGCTGGGTCGAGTGAGACATGATACAAGACCTCTAAGAAACGTCGTTTACACGGCGAATATTTTCTGTCGTGACAGTATAGTCCACGATAGTAAACTAGTGCGACAATGTTCTTCTCTACATGTCTACTGTTAATTTAAAGATTGTTAGAAACTGAAGCATGTAATATTCCTGACTGAACGGTAGAAATGAATTAGTTACGAAAAAAATCTAAATAATATATTTTATTATCCTCTTCATAAAAGTTTCATTACATCCACACAATCTATCTCCATATCAGTAATAATCAAAACTAAATTAATAAATCCACTTTCCACTTTTTTGAACATTTACTTTATTCTAATTACGATATGTAATATTGAGGAATTTAATAGTGATTGAAAAAGAACCGTCATTGATATTAAAATAGAAAAACGATAAAACAATAATTTGGAAATGTATAACACTGCTATGCATATTAACAAAATGGTTTGTTATTTATCGTGTAACCGAATAATTTCATAGTATTCAGTAAACAAAAGAAAGTTTCACAAAACAGTTTATCAATCCTTATTTGTAGTAGATATAGTTTTAAGGAAAAATGTTATAATTTATAACAAGAAATATAATAACAACCAATCAATTACATACCCATATATGCTAGCAACAAATCCACGTAATACTATATTTTCCAATGCTCTCTTACCTAAAACAAAAGAGGAAATAAATATTCAATGGGCTATTAAAAACTATAGAAAATTTTATGGAATTGGCAACAATAAAAATATTATAATGATAAAGTCGATCTCCCCGAATCTTTTTGGCTATATAAGCAACACAGACTGTTTTTGCTATTTAAAATTACGTTTATTGTGAACTGTATAAGTAAAGTTACCCCTCCAAAAATGAAAAAAAATTTAAATTACTATCATCATTTTGTATTCGAAGCGTAAATTTGGTTCAGCTCAGTTAACAGCAAACCTCATCTAAATTAAAAGGCACTGACATTGAATCAATATATTCCTAAAAAAAAGTAATAGCAATTTTGCAGTTATTATTTATTTATAGTAAACCATTTATTATTAGTTTTTTCTTTATCATCAGCAATTTGGGCTATAGACAGTTGCTTGGTGCATTTTACGAACGCATGAAGTTAGGCATAAAGTTAAATATAATTAATACTTAATAAAAAAAGTTTAAAAATAAAGTAAGTGATTCCATCAAAATTATGGTTTTTACAAAACTATTTTATTTTTGTACCCATTGTACCCTGGCGTTATTATTAATCAAAACGTTTATTACAACTGAGCATTTTTGGCACTCATTGACTACAGTAATATATGAGTTTTGTAAAATCGTATTTTTTAATAATTATAAGGTGTGTATTAAAAAAAACGAAATTATTTTTGTTAATTGCACCCTTGTAAAATGTATTTATCGTTATAATTGTAAGTAATACTAATCAAGATTATACCTAAATACTAATAGGAGAAGGAACATCGTATTTCCATGCTTTATTAAAAGCAGATAAATAGACTTAAGGCCATTTCTGGTTTATTTCAAGGCGAATTTGCAGGGGCAAGGTTGTCTGTGTATAGCGTCTGTCATCACATGACGACATCAATGTTAAACAACAGAAGTGAATTAGAGTTTCGTTACATTGATTCAAATTTTGAACATGTAATATTCTTCTTTCAAAAAAATTAATAATAATAAACAAAAATTTAATAACAAACGTTCCTCAAAGAAAAAAAAATATATTCAAATCAGGTCGGTAGTCCCTGAAATTTATCTATATAAAGACTTTAGCTCCTATAGAAACAAAGATACGGATTCATAATTCATTGGAGGGATTATAGATCAAAATAAAAGGCAGTAAGTTATATATGGATAGTTAATAGGCAAGTAATGAGATTCGCTATAATAACTAATATAGTTAGATATGAGGCGTGGAGATGCAAAAAGGAATAAATCCATATTTAATCATTTTTAAATATTTTTATTTTTTATTTTAAAGAGAAAAGATATGCCCCGGTCCAGGATTCGAACCCGGAACCTATGTCTCTCCATGATCATTTTTAATTTTTTTAGCGTTTTGAATGTGGTGGTACATGGTTCACCATTCAAAACATGCCAAAACCAAATCAAAATTTTCTAAAAAAAATTGTCACAAATAAATAATCATTTCATATTAACCTGAATTATGCATATGTTTTTGCATCTCAACACCTCATTTTATAACTATAGTTTGACTTAACAATTAGATAGAAAATAATTTTTGCAACCATATATTTTTTAAATTTTATATAAAAAACTTTATATTAATATTTAATGTTATATTAATATGCTTATTATTAATTAAATAAGCTAGTAGTAATTATATTAATATTCTAGAATATAAACATTAATTTGGAAATGTATAAAGGGAATTTAGGAAATTCTAATCAAATGCTACCTATTGGAAAAAGGAAAACAACTGACTGATAATGTTTATCACCCGACTCATTGCTATAAAGGTTACCTGATAGCATGAACAGCACAAAATCTATCAACAAATTAGATAGATAAGGATGAATCACTAAATGAGGTAGAGAAATGAGGACGTGAAGAAATAGGATACAAAGCAATCTCACTTAGTCAGTAATAAGTAATTAAATAATAATAACCATAAAAGGCTTTGAGAACCCGAAGGTTCTAAAAAATATTGAAAAACTATTCAGTTATTGTAATGTTTACGATAATAAAAATAAAATGTATCGATCCTAGGCATTAAGGTGTAATGTATCTACAACATTGATTTCAATTGCAGGAGTAGAAAATTATAATTATTTTTACATCGATGCGGAAATATATTTTATCATAACTTCACATTCATTTTAATAGTAACCAATTTCAAACTCAGTTTTGTCTTTCATCAATAACATTCATCATATTTTTTTAATCAAATCATTTCTCAGGTAATTTTAATGTATGTTATTATCTCCATAGATTTCATTTCACTAGTTAATTCTCATTAACTATCTTATAACGTAGCCTTTTGATCATTTTATTTCATCCTTATCATAGCCGTAGCAGTATAAAGTGAAGTTAGGATGTATAAACGCGGGTTCGAAACAAACCAATAAAACTGTTGATGATGATGAATTATGTCAACGTCAATGTTTTCCTTCTGATCGTACTTGGCCGTCGAACGGTCTTAAAACGCGGGGAGGTAGCGGTGCGGTTCCGTTCTGCTAGCGGACCAAACTATCTCCTTAAACATTTTCATGGCGACTCCAGCGGTCTGCTTTATATTCAGCCAGTCGATGTCACGGCTGGTATTTTTTTTATTCATATATGTAATAAAGAAATAATTAAAGGATTATTCTTACTCCTTTGAAAATTTTAACGAGGAGAAAATGGTTCTAATAAAATCTCAGGCGGCAAGTAACTATTCATTGAAAACCAAAGTTCCGACCCACACAGTAGATCTTTATTATGGCTCAACAAGATACGAAAAAAACCAATAAATAGTAGAGTACACAAAAATAACAGTAAGGATAAAAATTATATCAAAAAATAACAATTTTTGGTAAAAAGCTATTAATAAAAAATTAACGAGAACAAATAACAAATAAATACAGTAAAGCTCTGAAATAAAAAACAAACAGAAAAAGAAGTATACCTTAAAACCAAGTAGGTCCCAACCTAGGGGAGGGCGTGAAGACAAGTCAGGGGAGGCACGAGACAGTTGATAATAAAAAAAATCTCACTTAGTTTTGGATATTTTTCTCTTAATAGGACTTTTTTTTATCTTATAATGGAACTTATAATGTTGTATCTTGTGACAGCAAAACTAAATGTTTTGTTTTCAATATACTTGTTGCTTTTTCTCTTATGCCTATACAAATATAGTGCAAGTGGGCGTTGGAGGCTTTCATTTGAACAGGGGGCGTAGAAAATTTTTATTTTAACAAGAGGGGTTTGGAGTACTGGCACTGGCCAGATTTTCCACTCACATGTGTGTGTGATGCGCCCTTAACCAGCTTCCATTGGCGTTTAAGCCAGTGGCGCGGCTGGGAAAGGGCGCAGGGACCTCCCGGACTCTTGATTTGCCCTCATATATATATACATATATAATAAAAACAAGGGGGCGTGGAACAAAAAAGGTTGGAAACCACAGCCTTGAAAGAAACATGGCTTACCTAATTGTACCGCAAGTGAGAAAGAGACTAAAAGTGATCAAGCAAATATTAAATAGAAAGGATGGTATCAGTTCCGCAGGTTGTCACATCGGGTTAAAGCACAGTAAGCTTTAACTTTTCATTCCTTTCCTTTTAATTATAGGAAGTAATATATGATAATATAACCTAAACAGTACGTGAAAGTAGGATCTTTAATCAATATACATTCATTAATAGTTACTACATACAGTCAGTAATACAATTATTTTTATTTTTGAGAATATTAAAAAAGAAACGAATGATAAGTTAAAACTTGTGACTTAACTCGAAACGACAACCTGCTGAATAGATACCCATTTGGGTTTTCAACGTTTTTAGTATTGAAAATGTATAATTACAGTACAATAATACTTATTAATTATAAAAACTGTATTAACACAAAACCTAGAGTCTTGGGTTGAATATTTAATCAACTCAATAATTGAAACTCGGCAAACGGTCGTGCATGGAGTTGATTTGACCGCCAAGTTTTTCTACCAATTAAGAGTAATAGTCCACTTTAAGATACTGGAACAGACTCTGAGAAAGGAAAAGACGACGTAAAGAATAAATAACTATCTACCAAAGCAGGCACGAACTCTGGCCGGTAAAAAGAAGCACACTGCATAACAAACTAAAAAGTGTGGTTTTTTTAAATGTTATTTTGATTTTTTTTTTAAATAGTATCCTCCCTAAGAACTACCCAAATGATTTAGTTAAAAATTATCTGCCATTTTAAATAACACGTTTATGAATATAATGCAAAATAAATCAGACGTATACGCCCTCTTTTGCCTATTGATCTATAAGCTACTAAAAGTGATCCTGAATCAAAATTAATTCAAATCTATCTGTATCTCACTAAATATCTCAAATCAGAAATTTTTTTTTTAATACAGAATACTAATCTATAAGAAATGATAGGTACGATTATTAAGATAAAATCTCAGTAAATGATTTTTAGCAAGATTCTGTAATCCGTCCATAACCTAAAAATTTACATAAGTTGCGTAACATACATAACGAATCCAAATATAGAACTTGAGTTAAATAAAGTTGAGTCATTTTAAATGTGGGCTCGAGGATTTTTCTTTTGAGCTTATTAAGAAATAGGCGTGGGGGGTTAGATGCTTCTTGCCCACATCAAAACTTTTCCATGGTCTCATATGGTCATACAATGAAATTAAATTTTATATTTGCGCTGTGTAAAAGGGTAGGTAATTATTAATAACAATTGGATCATTCTGTAATTATTCATAGCCAAGAGCCCACGACTGAAACTTGATAATTAAAGATTGCAACATAGATGACAGTAATGGACCCTTGAGATCCATTTACTAATTCTCACCCACAATTTCAAATAGATAATTTAAAAAGCGAGAGCTCTATTAATCAAAACCTAAAACATGAATGAGATATAGTAATGGCAATATAGTACCACAATTCGAAAAAATGTCCGCAAACAAAAACCTTCCGGTGGATATCGCAACACACTAATCGATTTGATAAAAATGATTTCTTTCTTATAAATAACGCATGCCATGAAATAAATTCTAATTGCTCGAAGATAGAATACCATACGGTAAAATGAGTTGAGCAGGACGACTCTTCAACTCCCTGAAGGTAAATTCCTGAAAGTAAAGTCCTTCTTTTTTCGCCCTACCTTGCATGATGGCACTGGCGGATCTAGGAGAGTTTTCAGGGGGGTGGCCATGGATCAATGTGAATTTGTTATCAATGTATACGATCCATATATGAATGAAGATACATAAAATATCAATTTTTAATTTAAGACAACTGAGGCCAGAAAACAATAACATGGATAAAATAATCTCCTTGATCATAGTGGTAGCTATCTATATGTCAATGAAAACATAAAAGGGTTCGGAATCGCCGATTTTGGATGCACCCATTGAGAATACATTCGACACTGAATAATTTTGGTGTGTAAAACGTGTTTTTTTCTTGTTGAAAACCAACTAAAATTCAGGTCAATATCAACTAATGAGAACTCTAGGGGGCATGCCCCCCAAATCCGCCAATGCATGATGGGCAATGCAACAGTAGGATGCTATTCATAATGCAAAATGCTACTGCATGTATATAAACTTTTCAGATAACTTGTACTTTCTTTCCACTGTCTCCCAGAAACTGTTGCCCTTCTTCTACTTCAGGTTCTGTGTGGGTACTGTGGGGGGAAATATTAATTCCTGGAGTTCTCAACCTATCAATGTTACCAATTGTGCCAGTGGCCACACACTCAACCGTTTCTTGCATGGAATCGGTGACCCATGTCCTGTCCTAGGCAATATACTTTGGCTTGAACATCACAATGTCTAATGTGACGCATACTGAATACCAGTAGTTTGACAGACCAATATCGCGTGTGGCCGATATCGTACGGCCAGCAAATATTTTTCAGGGAACTCTTTCGGGTTCGTCACCCACTGTCGGCTGTATTTATCCATTGTATCATTTAAGACGGCTCACTTTTGTTTTTGGAAAAAGGAAGCCTTTACTTTTCATGCCATTGGGAGGCAATAAATTCGAATCCGTTCCTGGATAGGAAATTGGTATCTTCAATATTGTAATATGTATTTTTACATATGACCAAACAATAATCAAACATCACAGAGTATTATATAAGACTGGTCAAAAATCTAATAATTTATAACACTTGGTTCTAAGCAAAAATTACAGATTAAAGAATATAATTAAAGCAGAGCTTGTTCCAACAACTTAAATGGAACAATTAATTAATACGAGAATTACCAAATGTTACTAAACACAAAAATCAATTGGGGTAGTTTTGAGACTGCAGGGCTAAGGAGGAAAGCTGTAGTTCTGGCAAGAACGGCCTTTTTGGATTGTAGTGGTTTAGATTTTAAATAATTATAACTTGTTGTATAATTGTAATACAGTTGTAAATATCAATAAATAAATTAAAAAATTATAACAATATCAAAATCTAATTTTATTAATATTCCAAACTTAATCCAATGGAATTTGATGGATTAAGAACATTAGAAACTATTAGGCTGTAGAAAATGGTTCTCTCAAAGTAGAGCGAAAAAATGAGATTTAATATTATCACAAGTCAGACAATTCGCATAGTGAAAAATTCCAGTTGTTCACTTATATTCAGGAAATGATTGGCTAAGGCCTAAAATGATCATAGACATTAAGGCAATGTAAGGAACATAAAAATAAGTAAAATATGTTGAAGAGAATCAAAGCTTTCATGAGCTTATGGGACTCTAGATCAGCCCCTAAGTTGACCCTGAATTAGGAATAGATTTTGGAGATTGTTTTGAAACCACTAGGTTAATAAAAGAAATCAATTATTCAAATAACTATTCTTCCTAAATATTCCAAGACTTCGATACAGAGAAATTCTTCAGAAAATATGACAATGGCTTATTTCTGTGTTTTTGAGCTCTAGTTTCAATTCCAGAGTTATTCTATTATTTTAGAATACAATGGATTTCCATGATTCATAGAGTTTCTCGATTTTCAACTGAGCCATAAATAAATCTAACAATAAAAATTTTAATAAAATCAGAAAAATGTTAGAGCAAATCTCAATCAGAACCAGAGAACAATGCCAGAGTGAAAGAAAGGGGTTTTCTTAAGAAGGAGAATCAGGAAATATAACCTCCCTCAAAATACAATTTTCATACCTACCAACATAAGGTTTATATATTTTGAGTAAAACTTCTTTTTAATCCACTCCTCATCTACCACCTTCTACAGCATCCATTGTACTTGGTCCGGTGCCATCTCTTATCTTGAGTAATATTTATGCATTAAAATAACAAGTAACGAACAACATAAATTGTCAAATGAAAATAACAAAGCATTAAAAAAATGTAATACGCTCCTGGTGCCATATCAAAGATATATAAGAAAAACCTACCACTCAACTGTTAAAATTTTTTTTAGAATAAAATTACATTCTGTTTTTCTCATGAACAGTTGTTGTTTTTTTTTAAACTAAGCATCTTTAATTTAATACTTTTTTCTTAACATGACACGCTTCAAATTGCCTTCATAGAGCTACAATTTTGAGCTAAAATCACACAATAGGAATTATTTTTCTCGTCTATCCTTCATATTTACCATGCTTGTCATCAAAACATAGATTTACATTATATACAAAGAAAGAGAAAATGAAAAAAAATACTCTCCAAGTTTAATCCCAGCAATAACTCATACTCAAAAAATGATTGGTCCACTACCATTCTATTATTTATTGTTATTACTTCATGGATCTACCAATCCGTGAAGTAATCAACACTGTTATCAAAGCATGACAGTATATAAAATATGTATACATGAACTAAATGAGAGTGACAGATTACAAGACATCTTGTCAGCCCTCAGCTCCAACAGCCTTTCTCTTAGACAATTCCACATATGCATTTTATTTTTTAAATTATTGAGGGAACCCAGGAAGTTCTTGTCAAATCAAAGTCCCTAACCAGGAAAACCCATTAATGTATTGTCACGAAAAAAATTAATATTCCAGACCAAAATTTGTATCAAATTCGTAAAAGAGGCTACAGGTATCATTAATATGTGAAATAACAATAAGTCTAGAGTTAGTACTGATAAAAATATAATTGATTATATTCTCTTGAATTCTCTAGTTAAAACATTAATGAAATAATCGAACGACTTAGAGTAAAATCAGAAGAAAAAAAAACAATTCGACAAATGGCTTTAAATATTTCCACTGGTTATAATGTATAAAATAACTGAAACACATCAATAAATTGATCATCATAAATAACTAAATATTTATTTTGATATAATCATAAATAGGTTTAGATTCTTGAAATTTTCATCCCTTCCTGAAATGGTATATTCTTATTCTTAAGCAATAATAATTTAAAACACAAAACAATAACATAAATATTAATTAATTTGAAAAAGTTATACTTAATAATAAATAATTTTTAATAACACGCTACAGCAGGAATTTTAACAATCCCTATGAAGATTAATGATCACGCTAAAGCAAGTTAAACCTAAAATGATTTAAACATAAAACCACAAAACATTAAGTATATCAATATTTATTAAGGATATGTATTTCTGAGTAGATATCTTTATTTACTTATAGAAATCAATATACCTAATCCAAACAATTACCTTTGGATTATAACATTCAAAGCTATTTCCATTTGTCTAGGGAATATTTTACTCAATATTACCTACATGATTAATTTATAAACAGGCGATTGCAGAAGTAATCTACAATTGGAAATGAATTGGTTGTAAATAAAATAACAAAAGTAAAATAATACCTTAATGACAGGACAGTGACATTCTTCATCTTCTTCAGAATGCTAACATCTGACAATTGGCTTCCCCTAAAATTAAATTCCATTAATAGATTAAATATCAGTTACAACTTTAAGAAGCTGGGAAATGAGAGTTAAAATAGAAGGAAAATGTCATTGTAAATCTATTTTATCTTTACTTACCAACAGTTGAATTTAGTCACTGTTTCTAGGTTGGAAGATTTTGTCCTAGCTATTACCATTTCTTCTGTCAGCATCACCATTATGATGTACCATGTACACTTTTACTCAAATACACAAAAAAAATCACTAGAAAATAGACAATATGAGACGAATAACTGACTTAATGCCGAACACTTTAGTCTAGTGATATCAACAGAAATCATTACGATAAGTAGAAATTAAGTCTCGAATTCGTAGCTGAAGAGCTAACTTGCTGAAGACCGAAACAACAACTGCACCTATCAGCCCCTTCGCTTCCCAACTGAGCTGTTTTAATACACGGCTCAGCGGAGAGAGCTTTCCAATCAGGTAGCGCTAGTAGTATCCTCACTATGGCGCCACATTTAAAATATTAAAAAAGAATTATATAACAATAAATATGTAGGGAAAATATTTATACTGTATGAAATTCAACATGTATACAAATTTTAAATAATATAATGTATATTTAGCTACAATATTATTGTATTAAATCTATGTAGCAGTAAATGGACTTCAGAAACCTTACAATAAATTGTTAGAATATAACCTTCTCCGTTGGAGGTAATTCAAATGTAACTTAAAAATGAATTTATTTAGACGTCTAGCCCAAGAGGTTTTTAACTCTCAGAAGATTTTTATAGTTAATGGAAAAAGAGTTTTTAATTTTTCTACAAGTGCTGAAAAAGTGCATGTGAATATTGGTACTATTGGGCATGTAGATCATGGAAAGACTACTCTTACCGCTGCTATTACTAAGATAACTTCTAAAGCTGGTTTATCAAAATTCATTTCTTATGATGAGATAGATCGAGCTCCAGAAGAAAAGGCACGAGGTATTACCATAAATGCTTCTCATATCGGATATAGTTCAAAGCTTCGCCATTATGCACATACTGATTGCCCAGGTCATGCTGATTACATTAAAAACATGATTTCTGGTGCTTCTCAGATGGATGGAGCCATTCTAGTAGTTGCTGCTTCAGAAGGCCCCATGCCACAAACAAGGGAGCATCTTCTGCTAGCAAAACAAGTGGGAGTTAAGAAAATAGTTTTGTACATAAATAAATGTGATTTGGTTGACAATGATGTGTGGGAACTTGTAGAATTGGAGATGAGAGAAATGTTGTCTGATTTTGGATTTGATGATGGAGCCCCCATCGTTTTTGGGTCTGCTATGAAAGCATTAAATGGAGATACTAGTCATCTTGGTGAAGAATCAATTTGGAGACTTTTAGATGCAATTGACAGTTACATCCCTAACCCTACACGAGATTATAAGTCTCCCTTTTTATTGCCAATCGATAATTCTTTTACTGTTCCTGGAAGGGGCACAGTTGTTGTTGGTACTATTAAACGCGGTATAATGAAGAAAAATTGTGAAGCTGAGTTATTAGGTTTTGATGTGAAATTAAGGACAACTGTTTCAGACATTCAAGTGTTCAAAAAATCTGTTCCTAGTGCGAGTGCTGGAGAAAATGTTGGCATTTTGTTAAGAAGTATAAAAAATGATTCAGTTTCAAAAGGTATGCTTTTGTGTGAAGCTGGGAGCCTAACACTCAGTAACAGATATGAAGCTACTATTTACTTTCTTAGTAGAGCAGAAGGGGGGCGATCAAGACCAATCACTTCAAGATATATCCAACAAATGTTTTCTGATACATGGAACTTAACATGTAGGATTGATTTAATGCCACAAGTCCCTATGGTTATGCCTGGCGAGCATGCTACTGTGACTCTGATTCTTCTTAAAAAAAATGTTATGTCCCCTGGTCAGTGTTTTACCATAAGAGAGAACAATTTAACAGTGGCAACTGGAATGGTGACTAAAGTGCTAGAGCCTGTTCAGTTCACCAACTTAGGAAAATTAGCAATTTAATTTATTTTAAACAATAATGTGTAAATAGTAATATTGTTGATTGTTAACATTTTAATATATGTTTATTATTATTTTTATTGTTTTTCCTTTTCTCATGTGTTATTGTATAATGAAAGATACTTAAATTCATCAATATTTTTATGTTGAATAACATGTGATTTTTAAAAAATTTTAACAGCTATTATGAACCTTTAAAATAGGTTTATTGTTATTTAAAAACTTTGCTACCGTAGTCTGATTTTAAGCAGCTGTACCATGACTATATTTTGGGAGGGTATTTTGGTAATTGGTATTTGTTATGCTGGTGTGTTCGGACTTGGAATATGGTCTTCTTGCCAAATGGAAGGTCATTCAGAGCTAGAAATGATGAATGCTGGGAAAAGTCTTGGTGTTATTGTTGGAACTATTACGCTTGTAGGTAAAAAACAAAAAATCTGATGAAGCTTAATGATAAGACCCATCTCACAAAAGATCCATATGGATCGTGGGTGAGGAAGGGTTTTCTGTCACTCTATTTATAATAATAATAAAGGATAGAACCCACTGATTGCGTAATAACATTTTATGTAATTAATATAAAATTTAAATTATATTTTATTGAAGTTTTATCGTTGATTAGTTTCTCTACTAGTAATTTTTATGTTATGAAGTTATTTTATCCTGTGCTTGTATTGCAAATCTAGTTGTATATTTCAAGTCTGGAAATTTTGATTCAAAGGTCTTTTTTCAACATTACTGTGGCATCAAATTTGAAATTTATTAGAGGTTTTTATTATTTTAAATAATGTAAAACTCTTGTGGTTAAATAAATGTGGGCTCTATTCCTTCATTATATATCAATATTTCAGTTTACGGCATTCTGTAGTATCACAATGAATAATCAATGTAGGTACATGGGTTGGAGGAGGCTATATTACTGGGGTATCTGAAAGAATTTATGAAGGAGGTCTGGTCAATGTTCAAGTTCCAGTTGGCTACAGTGTTGCGTTTTTAATAGGTATGCTTGTATTATTTATTTATTATTTTATAGTATTTAATTAGTCTTTAAAACTGGAGAAAACTAACTGTTCTCTGTTTGTTTTTCAGTTTTAATACAATTTAAAGTTTTTTTTAGATCACCAATATTATCAGAAACCTTAGAGTACCCCCTGTCCGCATTACAGCAGACCAACCCCCTTGTTATAAATTATAACAACCGTTTATTTAATTGTACTGTGGGATCCCGGCCGAGGGCCTATCTTTTCTCTTTAAAAATCGAAAAATTGACCAATAATTATAAAAAAATTACTTTACATTTTAGTAGATACTCTAGAAATCAAAGGTCAGTTAGATACTTATTTTGTATTCCCCCTTGTCAGCCTATATAAATATGAGTACCAACTGAGTATTGTTTTGAGATATTGAGTATTTTGTATTAAATTAAATAATGAAACTTTTTTTTATAGATGAAAAAAGAAATTGTAGTTTATGAGAAAAACATTTTATATCTTATTTTACAACATTCTCTTTAGTGAATTAACAGCCATAAAATCGAAATAATAATTCTAAAAGAGTGCTATTTTTTGTTTAACTGCTTAAAGAATTCAGAAACAGTGGTTCTGTGATTTTTTAATTTTTAAAAATATTTATAATTTAACTGATCGAGCGTGACAAAAGACTAAACAAAAGTAATTCCTCGGTCCCCTGCTAGACAAATATACTACTAAAATATTACATCAATAATTTTTTTTTTGTATAACAGAAATATATTAACCCAAAATTTTATATGATCTCTTTTAAGTGTTGGGATATTATAGTTCATTTATAATCTGCACATTTAATTGGGAACTTTACTAATGATAACTTTCACTACGTTCTTAGAAAAACGTTCTATTTATAATACTACATAGTTATATTGCTGAAGTAGTACCAAAACGGATTAAACGTTTTCACTTTCTAGAAACTAGATGAGCCCCAGAGAGGTCTCCAGATCCCACAGGACTGATGCATGGCTGATAGCAGAATCAATAAGTTGTCTATGACAACTAGTATTGAACATAAAATCTAAGGATTAACACCTTCACTGCGGCATCGGTCCCCGGGGACTGATACTGGTCTTACGACGACTCGAAAAAAATTGAAATAATAAAAATCAGGTTATAGTGTGATTGGCAAATTACTGGCAGAATTGAATAGAAATAATTTATCATTTGCCGGGGACCGATAACGCACAGTAAAAGAAACAACTATTTTCATTACCGTAGTGAAGGTGTTAAAAGCCCAGTGCTCATATATACTGAGTCACCCTACTCCATTGTAAAACAAAAGAATAAGGAATTATTAACAGCAATGTTACACAATTTTTCATAATGTAATACATTACCTTCAAAACAATCATTATTATCACCATGGCATGAAAATAATATTATTTTATTTGAAAAGAAAAGATATGGCCATGACCGGGACTTGAACCCGGTAGGTATTTCACCTCTCCGTGGTTGTTGTGAATGTTTTGAAGGCACTAAATTGTATTTTGTCATGAAAAATCATGTAATAAATTATGGATATTATAAGTATTAGTAGTCTTGTTTTATTTTGTATAGTAGAATAAATGCATCCTAAAGATGGAATACTATACTACAGAGGTCAGAGAATGAAGTTTTTTTTTCTTATTGTTCATGAAATATTGATTTCACAAACAATAAATTAAATATCCGTTTATTTTTGGATCCACTTTTAATTTCTGGATATAGTTTCAGTCTTTAGCCCTTCTTCTAAAATAAATATAAATGTTGAATAATTATTGGTTGAGACTCCAAGTAATATGGAAGATGAGCTGGTCTGTATGTAGGTCAAAGTAAATTCTCAAGTATTAAGAAATCCGGGGTAGCCAGCATTTTAGCCCTTAGATTAAAAAATGTAACACTTTTAACAATTTCTTTTTTTTTAAATTATTTTTATCGTTATTATTTTGTACCTAACTATTAATTATTATTAAATATTAACTATTAATATATCTCTATATAGCAAGTGATTCGTTTGTACAATATGTTGTGTTTAAATCAAAGTTAGAATATATTTTTTGGAATGAATTTAGAATCTTTTCACTCTTCATTAAAGCAATGTTTCCCAACAGTTGTTCTACAGAAAATGACTAATAAATACTGTGAGATACCAGTGGGATTTAGCAATAATAATATATTAATTTTTTTTAAATATTTTATTTGAAAAGAAAAGATATGACCAGGACCGGAACTCGAACCTGGGTCTACCACACATCCGTCGTGGTACTTAGCCACCTCAGCCATCCTGTTTCCCTTCTGGGTCAGACATATATTTTCTTTTCACTGATCCTATATCTACGTGTTCTCACAATTTGCGATGATACACGGGGGAGAATGTTAATTAAACATTACTTTTATTTTTGGATCTTGTTGACTTATGTCATATATTATTATAATTTATATCTTTTATTTTATTTTTATTGAATGATAATTGTTGACCTTGATAATATATGTGGAAGAAAGTGGTCCGGGTAGAGGTCACAATGTTTCAAGCTAGTGTGGACCTAACCCCCCAGCCCTGAATAAGACCTACAAAGTAGGTTGAAACGTTGGCTAATCAATAAAGTTTTTCTCAAATTCTACGAGAAATTTATTGTGACCTCTACCCGGACCACTTTCTTCCACTTTTATTTTATTGTTAGATGTTATAATTTTTTAAATATTTTATTTGAATAGAAATGATATAACCAAATAAAATATTAAAAAAATTATAACATCTAACAATAAAATAAAATATATCAATTATAATAATATATAATGACGTAAGTCAACAAGATCCAAAAATAAAAGTAATGTTTAATTAACACTCTCCCCATGTGAGAGCACGTAGATATAGGATTAGTGAAAAGAAAAGATATGTCTGACCGAGAAGCGAACCAGGATGGCTGAGGTGGCTAAATACCATGACGGATACATGGGAAACCCAGGTTCGAATCCCGGTCCTAGGCATATCTTTTCTTTTCAAAGTAAATATTTAAAAAATTATAACATCTAACAATAAAATAAAAGATATAAATTATAATATATTAAATTTAAAATACTTGTCTGTAAATTGTGTTATATAAGAATAATTTTACACAGACATTTTGAACATTTCCATCTCACATGTTGTGTAATGTAGGCCTCCATAATCCATCCAAGCAAAGACTGCTCACATTTCAAGTCTCTATTGTGACTTTTACAAAATCCTATTTTATAGACTGAAATCTTTTGAGGAATTTGATTGGAAAATAAGTTACAAAAGGGGAAGTATTTTGAAAAAGCAGAAGACATAACTTACAACATTAGATAATAAATTCCTAAAACACTTAATTTGCCCTTGAAATAATCATTTATTTACATTTTTTGAGAAGTAATAGTGATTTGGAATGCTAAGGTGTCATCTTAACAATCTTGAGTTTGATGCAATACTTGTTTGAATCCAGTTTAGGCAGGTTAAAATTTCTATTGTGCCAGGCCCATGGAATGGAGCTTAGCCTTCTCCTTCTGGAAAAAAATTAGGTGTTAATTTGTATGATAATCTGTCGTACTTGGAATTGGTAAGATGTTTAAAAAAAGTTAAATTGATTTCATATTAGAGAGGAAAGTAGTTGACTGGATGATATAATGGAGAATGGAGATGGTTGGGGGTGCAGTAAAAAAAACACCAAATAAGTCAAGACTTATTTTTATTTGTGCCAACGTTTCGACCTACTTTATTAGTCATCTTCAGGGCTAATAGGAGAGGCGGCTGGGTGAACCGTGAAACTGGTTATTTTAACTGCACCCCCCAACTATCTCCATTCGTCATTAAATTGATTTCAATAATTTTTTTTTACTTTAACAAATTATGCTTTATAATCAAAATATAATTATTTTCACAATTTTAGTCAATTTTTAGGTGCAGCATTTTTCGTCAAGCCGATGCGTGAAAGGGATTATGTAACCCTGATTGATCTTTTTCAAGAATTGTATGGCGTGAAATATGGAGCTTTTCTTGTTTTTCCTGTTGTAATGGCAGAATTTTTTTGGGCCGCTTCTGTCCTTAACTCCTTAGGTATAAAGAAAGATTTAATATGATTCTAGTTAGTTCCTTATAAGCTTGAAAAACAATTTGTTATTAGCAGTATTGAATATTGTTAGATAAAAATTGAAATAACGCACAACTACTCAACGAGATATTTTAAATTGTTGATCCTCATTTCTTATATAGATATTGAAGGTTTAAAAAATCGATATTGTATAATTATTGCTTAAAGTTATTATTTGTTAATATAAAAATAATGCTTTATCTTGGCCATTCTTTTAATAAATTGGATGTTATAATTTTAAGAAATGACATATGAATATATATGCTCATTGAGTCTTGTAATAATTATTACTAAAGATCACTGCTGTTACTGAAAAGTAACTCATGGATCTATTGTTTTAAGAACCCTTTTTTTGTCACCTGGCAATAGATTGATAATTAGATGATATTCGCTTACTTCTAATTTATTAGATTAGTATTTATTTATCAATGTCTTTAATTATTGTGTTTCATTTCTTTCTCAACTTTGCTTGAGATATTTTTAAACATTTGATTATAGTTCTGAAATAATAATTGTGAAAAACTTATCTTTGTTTGAATGTTTGTAGGTACAACATTAGAGGTGATTCTCCACATTGATCCAGTTTTTGCTATCATGATAAGTGCATTTTTTGCTGGCCTGTACACTATCATCGGCGGTCTTGTCAGTGTTTCTTATACAGATATTGCACAGCTTGGATTTATTGTCCTTGGATTGGTTAGTATTATTATTTTAAACTTCAGTTAAATTGTTTATTACATTTCACTGGTAAGGCAATGATTTTTTAATTTAAAATTTTAAATATTTAAAAATTTTTAATTTTAATATAATTTGGTAAAAATTTCCATTTTAAATTAAGTGAAATAAAGCTCATGTGTCATTCTAATCTTTATTCTAAAATTTTTACAGGTTTTGGCAGCTCCTTTTGTGGCTCATTCAGAACACGTCGATCTTAATAGGAAGTCGAATTTTTTGGGAAGTATTGAAAAAGGCCATGTTGGAACTTATATCGATGACTATATAACTCTTTTTCTAGGTGGAATCCCTCTTCAGGTAATTAACAAAATGTTGTGTTATATTTTTGTCATTTTAAAAAACGATTATAGTTTACTTATTCTTCTGTCTTTTCTTAGAATATTAGATTCCAAATACTCAACAGCGTTTGTTCTCTTCCTGTATCTACAGCTTCCTTAAGGAAAACATTTATTATTTGTTAAGGAATTTCTTTTCTATACTGTCCCTTAGGAACAAATTTGTATTTTTACCTATTCCTTTATCAATTTACCTCACTCCATGTTAATTTCTATATAATAAATAGTATTCTTGCAACTATTTTCCACATTTTATTAATTTTATAAAGAATAATAAAACTATGTTATTTTCAGGAGACATTGAATCTCAGATGTATATCATTAATTTCTTTTATTTTTTTTTTTATTTTTAGAGCTATTTTCAACGAGTTTTTTCTATCAAAAACACATGGCTTGCTCAAAAGATGTCAGTTTGGTCTGTTATTGGATGTGGCCTCATCGCTATACCTTCTACTTTAATGGGCTATTATGCTTTAAAGACAGGTATAAATTTTCCTTTTTTTTTCCAATTTTCCTTTGCAATTTGCCACTATATTATTTTCTGTTTGTTTTTGTTTGCTTTATAATAAATAAATATTCATTTCTTTAGACTGGACAAAAATCGAAGGATATGGAAAAGAAATACCTAAAGAAGATTATGTTCTAGTTTTACCTCTGGTGCTTAGATATCTTACTCCAAAAGTAATGTTGTTTATTATTAATCTGTTTCTATTATATATATATATATATATATATATATATATATATATATATATATATATATATATATACATATACATACATATATATATTTATATCATTGCGCATGCTTATAAATTTTATGGCGAGTCTGATTATTAGTATCAATAATTACGAAATTTTATGATTAAATCATTTCTGATTGTTCTTTCCCTTAAAACACAAAACAGTACATTTCTCCACCCCTATCCTTTGCTGAAATGTGCGGTAGGCTATTAAACTCTCCTGAGAAGTGAATGCTGAGGTTGGTAATGCTCCTGCTCTCAATGAAGCACTTCTCTCTGGCACAATGCGGTTCAAAGAGAGTGCAGCTCTCCCACTGTAGCCACCTAATGCTTATGAACGGCATTGAAGCAAATGAGCACATCTTTATTTTATCAGATAAATAAAATTCTCATCGATTACATTAACAATAAATTTATTAGAATTAAAATATATTTTTGAATTAATTTATTTTTGTAATAAAATTAATTAATAAATGTTTTCTACATATCTTACTTTTCAGTAGAGGGAAGACACCCTTACTTAACATTAAATTATTTGGTAAGTTATTTCTTATTTAGCTGTATAACAGGATAAGAATATAACACTTCTTTAAATAAACTTTACACACACACAAATAAAAAATTTGTCTTTCAAATTAAGTTTATTATTATTAAGGTCCTAGTTTGGATTTTTATTATTATTGTTAGCTTATTCTCCCAATAGTGGAAGACGTTAAGCAAACAACTCAATCAAGCTTTCTTTGGGTTCTTCTTGTTATTATTATTCTTTTAGAGAGGAGAATAGTTGACTGGATGATATAATGGAGAATGGAGATAGTTGGGGGGTAGTCAAGACTTATTTGGTGTTTTTTACTGCACCCCCCAACTATCTCCATTCTCCATTATTATTCTTTGTGTGTGTTAAACTTATTTATAATTTTCTGCTGTGAAATAGATATTATTTAGTATTTTTCTTTAAATTTGAGTGGTCTTTAGGAATTTTTATCTTGTTCACAGTGGGTTGGAGTTTTTGGAATGGGTGCCGTATCTGGTGCCGTCATGGCTTCTGCCGATTCAGCACTTTTGGCATCGAGCTCCATACTAACAAGAAATGTATATAAGCATGTCTTCAGAAAAGAAGTAAATATCATGTTTTTATGGATTGATAATTTATGCACACATAATGTATAAACAATGTCTTTAATCATCTTTATAATAATGAATTCTTGATATCATAATTCATTTTTTCTTTTAGGGAAGTTAGAAGTTATCAGTGTTAGCTAATATTATTATTTTTTGCATATCTGTCTACAGATATATAAATCCCCTCCCTGGTTTTATCCATTCTTATTTATATTTATAATATTTTAATATACAGTACCTAGTTCTGTAAGAGATCCACCGATATAACAATTTACTCGGTTTCAGACTATGTGCGAGTTATTCCTTATACTCAACACAATCCTGAGTTTGCTACTTGACCTGAATATGCCCATGCATTACATGATATGTCCTCATCCATTCTTTTAAACAAGTCACAACACATAAATCATACAAGTCTGGTCCACATAAATCTTTTGTTTTCCAAATTTTTAATCATTATTTAAAAGAATATTTTCATTTATTGCACTTGTTTGCTACAAACATGAAGTTATCCTGACAAAGGAAATTTTTTTAGAGCGCTATGAAACATTTAAAGAAGCTCTAAAATAAAAAAGTTTATTGTTACTATCTACTTCTCTTTTGAGTTACCATTGAGTATTGGTGATTTCAACTTGGCATAAGAATAATTTGTCCGTGCTTTTATACCACTACAACCCATGAAGGGTCTGGGGTTCAGTTTGGTAATATGGTAGAGACTATTCTATTTCTTGGACGACGGTTGTGCAGGGAGGTAATTGGTCGATCACACTCAACCGCCACATTTTCCCCATTATTTAGGCTACCCACTTAATAAAGGCTGGGTGAGCCCCAAGAGGGTCCTAGATTACATAGGATCCGTGCTCCAATGATAAAAATTAAGAGCCTTTGAATCAGGTTACTTCAAAACTCAAGCATTAGGATCTTCATGATCTATCCATTTGCCATTTATCATATTGAGTTTATTGTAAACCTCGCACTGCATGAGCGGTAGATAGGATGGACTATGAAGATGATGAGTCTATTGTATGTACAATTAATTAATTTTAATCCACAAAGATAGTTGTAATTAAAAATTATTTTTATTATATCCTGTGTGCTTTTAAAGTTTTATTTCATAGGCTGCAGACAAAGAAGTAGTGTTGGTATTGAGGATTATAATTGCTGTTGTAACTTGTTTAGCAACTTTGATTGCTTTATGTTTGACTACAGTTTATCATCTTGCGTAAGTAGGTTTATTTTCTTTTTTTAGATTTATTTAATCTTAAAACCTATTAACCTATTGTATTTCTTAAAGCCTATTGGCTTGAAGAAAAACAAATAATATCATTTGTCATTGTCTTTTTAATTATATTTTATTTTATTGCATCTCTTCTTTTTACAATTTATTTAAGATATCAATATTGGAATCTTTCCCCAATGTTTTATTGCATTCTCTACTTGATGTAAAAGTAGGTCTTTTGTTTAACATACCATTTCTGAAGAATTTTAGTAGATGTTCGCTCTTGAACTCTCCCTCTCATATCACTTCAATGTTGGTAAAATACTACTTATTGACATTATCATATATGAAACAGATTATAATAGTATTTCTTTCCAGGTTCAAGATAGTTATTTTGTATATCCCATTGTGCATGAAGAAGGATGTCATTGTCTTTACAGAAATAGATAATTTCATTCCCATTAATTTCTATTCCCTTCCCTCTTCCCCCCAAGGGAATATAAAATATAATTAAGTTATAATATATATTATATTTTATATTATAATATGAGCAAGTTAGAATCACTATCCATTCTGAATTAAATCAACTAATGTTCCCTTGCTAAAAGTTATCCAGGTGAGCTCAGAGAAAGTGACTATGGTTGATAACTCCAGAACAATTATATGTTAAAACATTCTTAATATACATTTATAGTGCATCAGGTATCACCTGTACATTTTAATAAGGAGACACATAAAATTTTTAAAAAACACTTTCATAGTTTAGCAACAATTTTTAATTTGAGTTATACTTTTATTCAGCGACAGGTGTGTTGCTTGACACACATTGAAATTTAGCCAGCTAGCTAGTGTTCATTTCTTGTTTTATCTCAAAATCAGGTTTGATCTTTAATTCCCAGCTTAATATTCAGACCTAAATTATTTCCCCCAGTTTTTAAGCAGTATTTTTGTTTTGTTATTTTTGGTAGATATCTGTCACTTCCAACTAGTTTAAGAAAATTGGCAATTGAGTTTACATTCTAATTTTGAATAATTCAAAAAAAATCTATTAAATAATGTTATGCTTTAATATTAATTTTTTTTTTAGCTTTTTGAGTACTGACTTGGTTTTTGTCATAATTTTTCCACAACTGACCATATGTCTTTATTTTTCTAATCATACCAATGCATATGGTTCCTTTTTTGCATATATTTATGGATTAACTATGAGATTATTTGGTGAGTTTGTATCTTTTTTTATTATTTTTTAGTGTTGTAAATAGTGTATTCAAAGCAGAGCTACCTATCTTCAAATTTGTTGTTTTTTTTTTTTGCTTATAAAAGCTCTGACTATTACAGATTTCATACAGAAATAATCTATCTATAAAATATAATTCTAAATTTGGTGATGTATCACACGTGGTATGGTTCTTCTATTTATTTAGTCTCATCATACTCTTATATAATTTGATTTTCCTTGAATAAAATGTACATATATTGGTATTAGTAACTTCTTGAACAGGTAAAGAAATAAACATTTTTTAAATATTATTATACTGTGACTATGATGATAAATAATATTAAATTTGAAAAGAAATTTTATAAATTACATTATAAAAAATACAAAAATGTTCTTACAATTTTATGTCTAATCTAAAAAGTTGAAAATGTGTTTTATACATTTATGTTGTAATAATAAAAGTATGAGTAAAAATACTCTCTTCTGCAATATTTAATTTTTAGAGTTAAGTGTCTACTGTCACAATGGAATAATAAATTACCAAATAATTTTGTTTTTAGCGGGGGAACCACACTTTGGAATTCCATGTTTAATAAAATTTCCCCTTTTTGATTACGAGCATCATTCTCAAGGTTTTCCATACCGAACAACAATTATGATTACATCTGCCATACTTTTCTTTTTAGCTAGCATGTTAGCAGAGTATCTTTTTGTCACAAAAGCAGTAATTAGTCCAAAGTAAGTATATATCAGGAATTTTTTATTTTTATTATTAAATAGAAATTTAATTAGAATATACAGTTTTTCTGGTATAGTTATGATAATATTTTCCTTTTACTTTAGGAATTTAACTTCTAATTTCTTAACTTTCTCTTGGTTTGTTTTTATAAAATGAAGTGTTTTTATTAAAAGTCCCCTCAGGCCAACCGCACTAAGAAAAGTTATGGACTTTTTCCCATTGTCTCGATCATTTACTTACCCTTTGTTATATTAATGTTAAAATAAGCTGTAGTATTATATGACTAAAAATTATGATAATATAATTATTTATTATTCAGTGTCGGTGATGACGTAGACACCCCACTTCTTTATACAGGAATATAACCTAAAACATAATATAATGTTGGTAGCAATGCCAATGCAATGCACCCCACACACCCACACACCTCTCCAGCACCATCTTCGATTTCGCAAACGATCGTTTTTTTTTAATTTTTGCACAATTTATTAATTAATTTCTACCTATTGAGATATATTTGTTAGAATATTTATTTCTTATTTTAATTAAGGAAGAATATAAGGAAGTTCACTAAAAGGAAAAGTATAGTTCATGCACATATTTTACCTAATATGTGTGATTCTCTGTAAGCTTCATTCATAAGATTATCCTGCCTTGAACAAGGGATCCAAGTTGGGGGATTAAGTCCAGTTACCCACTAACCTATGTACTGAGCTACAGTGGTGTACACTTCGTAAAAATAAAATTTCCATAGCTTTAAATTGTTACCAAAGGGAGAAATTAGGAGAATATTTTGTGGACATATGTAGCATGCTGTTCCCTGTAATTGTTATTGTGAACATATTTGTACTTCTATTCTCCATCCCTTTTGTGATGGAGCTCAAGATTCGACTTGATTCTGGCATTTTTCTAGTAAGTTTATTATTGCAATATGTCATTTTAATTTTTCAACCATTGCAATTTTTTAAAGTTTAAAAACATTTAAGGTTATACAAATATTTTTAAATAATTTACAAATAACCAGTTTACTGTATTTATTAGAGGGGAATAAATAAAATCTTGCTATTGGGAAATGGTCATCTTTCAACCCTCAACATATTAATTAATGTAGAATGTTGTAGATTTCATCTCATCAAAACAAATAGAAAAGTTATTCACATAAAAAAGTTATATATTTTCTTGGTTATGGAAGTGATTAATGAAGTATTTTTGTTAATTAAAATTGAAAATAAGGTTAATTTTTAGGAATGTGGTTAATTTTCCAAATTAGGAATATGGTTAATTTTGGTTGTATTCTTTAAAAAATTATTATCCGTTGGTGAAAAATTGTTTCATTGTGAATGAAGTTTACATACATGAAAAAAAAAAAACCTTTTATGAACAAAGTTAATTGCTAATTTGAACTTGAAATGGCATATTTTTTATAAATTTCACATATAATAATAAAAACTTTCATGTGCAGTTTGCTGATTTGCAAGTATTTGGTAATAGAAATCTTGTCCCTTCAGATTTTAGGTCACATATTTTCAATCATGTTATGCACTTTAACTGCACTGTTGTCAATGTTAATATTTAAACAGTGTAGTAGATGGTTTAACTGTGGGAATAAACTAATGTATACTTTGACTTCTAAATTTGTCACAAGAAATAAAATGTGTAAAAAGTCATTCTGGCTTTGAGGAGAAAATGAGATAGCTGATAATAAAGTAATTAGTTAATAATATCTACTAATTATAAACTAACACAGGTTTTAACAGAATACGGAAATGCCAAATTATAATTACTCAGGTTTCACGTAATCAATGACAATATTTGCTCACTAACATAGAAGAACCGACATTTAAACACATAAGTTATGATTGCCAAATATATAAATGGTGAAGGTCAAAATTACTTATGTCAATATTATTAACTGGAAACACTATTGGCCAATATCTGAGCACGATAATATGGAATAAATGGGTGATAAATTTTGTCCCAAGTTCATTAATAGCATTGATTTTGAGCTTACATCAAATCGAGAAGAAATATGCAATGTAAAACTTATATAAAGTAATTCAAATATTTACTTTTTTTGTAAATTTAAACTAACATAAAATGTAGTAGGAAGTGAGTTATATTTTTGTTTATCACATATGTTTTGATTTAATTTTATAAAAAGTAATTAAAAGGCACGCAGTATACTATAGTATGGAATCTGCCAATAAATAAATGGTCCTATCAAAGAGTTACTCTGAAATGGAAAAAAAAAGGTCAAACAATTCCCTAAGAGCTAGTTTAAAAACAAATCTTAAAATTAAGTGAAGGAAATAAGATACTAATAAATAAATAGTATTCTCCTTTATCTCTCAACATTAGTGACATTTGGAAAAATCTCAAGAAACCTTTACCATACTCACAAAATGTGTTCTGCAACGGCATCGTAAACTTTTTTTAGGATTACCAAACAAAAACTGATCAGGTGCAGATTATTACTTGTTATGTTATGCAAAGAAATTTCCAAGAGAGTTATAGATTGAACAGAACCTAATTGTTAAACATTTACCTAAGATTCTTAAACCTACCTGGGACATTTATGCATATAATTATTCATAATATTATTCCTTTTAGGTTTGACTTTTTAAGAGCATTCCCAGAAATATGGCCTGTTGAAACGATGACTGCTGATGGTAGAATTAAGCTCAGAGTTCCATCTCAATACCCTGATGGGAACTACCCTGCTGGTCAGCGACCAAGCAAGTTACGCCTTATTTTGGAGCATTGATTTTGTCACATCTATTTCTTCAATACTTCAGAATGTACATTAGTATTTCTTTGATTCTTGTTCCTGAAATAAAGAATTACAGATTACAATTTTTATTTATTTTTAAATTATGTAAATATCATATAATATATTATATAAACAAATCTATATAAAATTAATTTAATTATAAATAAAAACACTGACTACGGAAAAAACTCTTACATCGTTTAATTATATTTCTACAAATGTATTTGTATGTCTACTTAAATATATTGTTGAACTTTGAATGCAATTGAAGTCTTAAAATATATTTGTGTCCCGAAGTTAAAGAACTCCATGTCCACACAATAGGTAGTATTTTAAAGGAAGAAAATGGCCCAGGTGTAGGTCAATAAGTTGCTCTAGGAGTAGGGAAAACTGTTTATTGGAGAGCCAATGTTTTGACCCACATTGCAGGTCTTCTTTGGGCCGTATGATTTGTGGGTGGGTATGATTTGTAGCTGTATCACCTTGCATCTGTTCAATAGTTCTCTCCACAAACAGGCAATTAATTACACACATATATATCGCTGCTCCGGAAGTATAATGATGCAACTGTAAAATTTTGTGAAATTGACTTTATTGTCTTGGCGGGCTCATAAATGCATTTACTAGATGTTTGTAAATCGACATAACCATATATGTTTATAAACTACTCTAATAGAAGAATTAAACCTATCTATAGGCCATTCTATTAAGACAAATTGGAATTAGATATTTTTTTCTTTTGCTTGTCCTGTAAAATTTCATTTTTGCAGTTGTGTCATTATACTTCCGGAGCAATGATATTATGTTTTATTTTTTTTTTAAACTTTATGGATTGATTCGATAATCTAGCGCTCAGTAATATTTCTTTTCCATTTTTTAAATCTTTATCAAAATGGGGTTAGCAATAGGTGTCATGCTTGTATAGATTTACAGACGGGGAGATCCTTGATTTAACGCGATTAAAAAATTATACGGAATAAATTTGTCTTTATTTCTTCCATAAAAAATTACACCCTTAATTGCTACCCTACCTAATGACCGGTAATTTATGAAAGTTACGTGTATCGATACTTGGCGTATTTTAAATTTAAATCGGCCCATTTAATATCCAGTCTCCCAGAAAAGCCCTGGATGGATTTTTTTTTTTTTTAACATATTCTTGAATTTCGCGTATCATTGAAGGTAAGATGTAAAATTTTAAAAGGATAGGTTAATAAATATACAAATGTGTATAGATATATAAAGATAAGATCGTATTTTTTAGGTAAATTAAAATACTTAATTATTGTTAATATTTGCCATTATTATTAATATAAGCTATGGTTCAAAAAGCCTTTCAATTCTTTATGATCTCTAATATTTTTGTAATTTTTAAAAAATCATCTATTAACTCGAAAGGAGCGCTAAATAATGGCTTTCTCTTCCAAAAAGAAAAATTCCCAAGAATGAATATTAGTTGAAGCAATGGAGGATACTTTATTATTAGATTATTGGAAGTCTGATAACAGAATATATTACATTATTTTATGTTTATGTTTATGTTTTTGTTATATAATACTTCTCCTTTCGTATACAAGCGACTCACTTGGTTGAAGACTTCATAGTTCTAACCTCCATTTTGCCTTGATCGTCTTTTAACTATGGATTTGACACAATCAATTGTTTTTCTCTGATTGACAGAAATCTTAGGCGAATGAGACAGTGTAGAGAACACATGTCCGGTTGAATTCCACTAACACCATATGGGCAATGTTTTTTTTTATTATTATCATATGGATTATAGTTCTTCAGTTGTGGATGCCAGATGTGCAAAAACAATCTCGGTTAGAATAATTATATGGATATCTAAAATGCTTTTTAGGGATAGAGATATATTTCAAAGGTTTAGTAAATGTTAGAACATTTTTTTTCTTTAAAAAACAAACCGCGTGTGAATGATTAAAGCCAGGGATCGCCAATTCGGCCCCGCAAGAAACAAAATTCACGCCTCCTGACAGTTACTTTTGATTTATCATAAAATTAAGAGTAAACTATCGGTTTTGTTTAATGCAAATCTGAGGACTTAGATTTTAAAACATATTATATAAAAAATAACAAAATTTGAAGCGCAGGACAATATTTCCTGGCCATTATTGAATCCTTAAATGTGGTAATTATATTTTAAAAAGTGATTATATATGTTAATTAATTAATGATCTAATCATGTTGGTATGTAGCTAGAACCAAATCTCGACTCTTGAACCAAACAAGGGAAAGATTGAGCTAATGGGTCATTTGTTTTTTGTTTTTTTTACATAACAAAATATAGGGTTTGTTCTAGCTTTCGTTCCTGAAAAAGCTTTATTTTACTTTGGGACACCACATAACCGTGGATTTTTCACCAAAGTAGTGTCTCAAAGTGTATTAAAATAAAACATTAAACTATAAAAAATAATTGCTTTTTGATTATTCGCTCACAAAATTGGTAATAGTTTTTTTTCTTTAAAATATGATTAGTGACAAAACAAAATATGATGCCAGTGTCAATATATTCAGGGGTAACATTAATGTTCTTAGCTCCCCAGATTATTATACTGTTTTAATTTCATATAATTTCCAATGAAGAGAGCCGCTGATAAGACTTAAGCTATTCTACCGAGAGGAAAGACAGATAGGAGACACCTTCTTATTTTAATATTGGGGATGCTCTGTTTGTCTGTTTGTAGGTGTATTTTGGAGACTTAGATACAGGGCATTCTGAGGTATGCACGTTGGCGAAGATTCAGTGGACAATTCTGCAATTTCATCACAGAGACTAAGTTTTGGCTGAAGAGATACGTTTAGACCTTCTTTGTGAAGATTCACTGAAAAAAAATCTTAAAATGGAAGGCTTAGTAAGTTTACCGGATAATATATGCATATATATACATCCTCATGTAGATTGCTGAGAACCTCAGGGAACGGATAGCAATAAATGGACAGGCTACAATTGGCGAATGGCACAGGTGGTGGATCTCAACTTTTTAACACTTCCCCACCGTCGGATCACGACTTAGATCAAAATCGATTCTCCCGAACTACCGAGTTACGCAAATCATCACAGGGCATGGAGGCTTTCGAGCCAAACTATATGACTATGGTAAGGATATTGACCCTTTATGTCCTTGTTGCGGTGTTCACTGAGTCACAGACCGAAGACTTTACATCCTCTACGAAAACGATTTCCATCAGCTTTTTCACCCTTGCTGTCAGAAGGGAAGGAAGGATACTTAAATAAGTAAATAAATAAATACTTAAATACTTTTTCAATTTTCCACGGTCACTATTTATACAAAAAACTTCAGTTGTTTCTTCTGGTTTAGACCATGTCGGTGAATTTTCTGCCAACGTTTCGCCAGACATGCTTAATGACATATCATGGTTAACATGGTTAGTAACATGACTTAAACAAGGCTTAATTGAGACCCAGCCTTGATTGAGAGTCTCAATTAAGCCTTGAGGAAGTCAGCAGTATGTCTGGCGAAACGTTGGCAGAAAATTCACCGACACGGTCTAAACCAGAAGAAACAACAGAAGCTTTTTGTATAAATAAATACTTGTTCAAGAACAAATTTTGAATATAAAATCTCTTTTTTTTTAATTTTGAAATAATATTTTTATACATTTCTAGACAATGTAGTAAAACGAATCAAGGAACTTCACCCTTTTAACCAATCGGAAATCGGAATTAATATCATTTTCCCAACTCGAGATATAAAATAATGATCGTTGATATCGTTGGTCTACGTTCTATTGCTGGCCCAAATTTATAATGTTATATTATTATAGGACGTAAAATTTAATGTATTTTTTGTATATTTATATGATGTTTGATGTATAATTTCGATAAAAACAGAGAAACAATTTTCTATAAAAAATAAAGAAGTTATTTCCTAAAAACACCGGTTTGCATTTTTAACAAATGGCTGAAAAAGGTGCGAAAATGTCAATTTTGATTGGCCGCAATTTTGTATTCCGGTAGCTTAGTGACGAAAGACGTATATTTTTTAGGGTTCTGCATGAACAGAATTAAATGGAATAGATAAACCATTGTGTGAAATAAGTAAAAACATCTTTTTGCTTTGGCTGTCGAACTAATATAAAATAGCGCATGACTTAAAATGTATCACTGAGATTCAACCTGCAAATTTTCTCCGAAACTGATACTAAATTTTAAGGGATAATCCTTAATGATAAAAAACTTAACAACTTCAACAATTTTAAAATTAAAGTTGAAAAATGGGAGTTTAAGCCTGAGACAAAAGCGCCGAGAACTGAAACAAAATGGAGTGAAGAAAGAAAAGCTGAAATCTCGCAAAGAATGAAAACCTGGTTGACAAATTATAAGAACAAGAAAACCCAAACGTGAACCATCATCACTTGGCGTCTTTCACTTTAGGAGCTTTACGACTAATAATAATAAGAAGAAGAAAAAGCGGAAGCTCGATAACGATACAACCAATCGCTGTTCTTCCCAGATCAGTTATGTTTAATGCTATGCTCAGCACTTATTAATTTTTAAAATTCTTTTGTAACTAAGACCAACCAACAGCTTTACAAGTCCGTCTCTATCTTCGCAACGTTTACAATTGTATAATATTAATTAGGTACATACTCTGAATGACCTGTGTGACCTTCTATATTCTCCAGTTGATTTTTTTCTTTTTGGACCGAATATTCTACACGATACCTTAAGACGTTGAGCGGATGATAGTTTTACAAATTCTATAATTATTAACGGAGCAAATCTCTCGAATTTTTCTAAAAAATAGTTAACGATTCTAATTTCATTAAATGTTTCGTGCATGCATATCGCTACTAGATTCTTCGGTATACACTGTTACACCTTATATCTGGCGGTAGATATACAGCATTCTATTGTTTAATTTAGTATTTGGCATAAGCAAAATAGTTGAACGGTATTGTCTAAAATACGTTGGTGATTGCCGATAATTTCCTCGGTCGAATTAGATGAGATCGGTAATTTTGTATATGTAGTACAAAATGCAAAGAGAGGAATACAAATAATTTTGAAGATATGTTATATGTTTGTTTTCTCAGAATATATCACTGTATTAGTGGCCAAAGATATCAAGAAAATTAAAAAAAGAAAATCGTTGATGTAAAAGTGTATTAAGGGTAATGTGCTTAAAATAAAAAAAATCTGTACCTCCCCCCATGTACCACCTATACCTCAACCCATGAAGTGTCTGGAGTTCAGTACATGATAGAGACTGTATTGTTTCATGGACAACGGTTCTGCAAGGAGGTGACTTGTCCTAGGTCACGCTCAACCGCCAGATTTTCCCCCTTATTTTGGGTACCCTATTTTTATAATATTTTATAGAAGCTGGGTGGACCCCAGGAGGGTCCTAGATCCTGTATGATCCATCTCCCGCTGCAAACATACTAAATAAAAGTGATAGCCTGCAGCGGGATTTGAACCAGGATTTCCGGCATGGCAGCTCCGCTCTACCACCGAGCACTCCGCCCCTTATGTTAATATGCTAAGTTTGAATTTTTTTTCTTTAAATAGTTTTTTCCTTATACTAGTTGCGGTAGAAATTTCAACCTTGATGATTTTCCCTATATTCCCTATATATTCTTCAGACGTTGCCTTCCTATGTAACTGGATTGTGTCTACAAGAAGTCATAAATCCACATCTGGCAGATCTCAGGAATTTTTAGACACTCATCTGATTGATAATTAATCTGATTTTTAATTACTATACTAGAGAGTAATCAATATCACCACCATCTCTTTGTAAAAAAAGAGAAAAAAAGAGTTTGTAGCTAACATACCTGTTGTACATCTCGGAAGCATATTTAAATCATTTAGTTTTTGTTGGGTAGATCCTTTGAACTAAAAAGGATTCCACAACAAAAAGTGTATGCGTTCTAAAAGTTCTTTTAGTATTTAAAGATAAAAGCACCATCCTTATTATAAAAATATATAAAATGAACATCTTCCTTGGTTATCTTAAAAAAAAAAAGTATATATATAGCTGGAAAAGCTCAGGTGTAAACGTAGTTTGTGTCTAATTTTCTAGAGTTAATAAAAAAGAAATTGTATTTGATGGTATGGTTATTTTTTGGGTTTTATAATTTCATCTTAAGCTACTCAACATTTTTAATTAGCGGCTTAATTTGTGTTCATTAAACGAATGAACCTTACAGAAAAAAGAAAAATCGATGAAGAAAAAAAAATAAGCCACCTCCGAATTTATCTTTTAGGTTTTTTAAAATAATTTTAAACCAATAAAAAAATAATCCGCTCGACCTTTTACTAAAACTACCGGGCTCATCAATTTTTAAATTTGGCACCAAGGTCGCAGGTCACCCCCGGATGATTCTCAGGGTTCACTTTTGCTATCAGCCGCTCTATCCCGAATTGGCGGCAGATTAGAGATTATATACGCTCGTATCTCGGCAATTGACAAATATAGAGTAAGTGTTTGTGAATTATTCTGCAAAGACCGAGAAAAATTAATCTAATCTAAATATTTTTACAACTTATGCAATTATTTGGAAATTGCATAGTTTAATCACCTTGAGCGATATCTTACCAAGTCGAGAAATAATATGAATTGGAACGCTAATTATAATAATTATTCTAGTTTTGTATTCAAGCTTATGAAAGATAAACATAATGAGATATATTAATTAATAGCGCAGAAAAAGAGTATTATAAGCCAATTGACCGCGGTACACGTCGTATTTCAATTCCTACTGTAGAATGCGTTGTTAGTCAAGTGAGTGGCAGGCAGGCGGCAGCCATCTTGTTATGATGTTTTGATACGAGAAGACTAGTAGGCAGTAAGCTTACTGTCCTCCTTGGTTAGTTCTCCTTTATCCGATGCGTTTCTTTTAAATATAAACTGTTTTAAACCGGTCGCGGAGTGTATTAGTGTCAATAGTGTTAGTTTTTATTGTGTAAGCTGTATACATCCTATTGTGTCGTAAAGTGTTTTTGTGAGCCCGACATCGGCCAAAGCCGTACATTTTAGATATTTAGTTTGGAATAATTATTCGTCTGCGGGTAAGTTATTATCATTTGTCTTGTAGAATTATACATTTTAGAATTTACCGTGTGGTAAAATGTGGCGAGAACTATTCTGGTTTAATATTGTTAGTGTTATAAAATGTGGTCGCTAAGCTAAAATGGCGCTTTAAGGCCGTCAATGGTGGTGGCGGTAGCCAGTCCGCGTTGTGTTAACTGATCAATTCACCTAAGGTCGCTGTACTAATTGTTATTAAAATGTGTGAACTTTCCAATTTCGTGATATGTTGTTATTATGTAAGATAAAGTAATGCTCAACTCAGTAGTTTAGCTGCTTAGTATCTGATACATTTTTATTTTATACTTAAAAGTGTCTTACAATAGTTATTTTTGTTTCAGATGACAACATTGCCCTGCAAAGAATTGCGTGTTATTATAGAAAGGAGGTCGATAATAAGGTGTTACAAGTTTTATGACAGTGCATAATGTAAATATTGTTTTTACAATTCTCAATATTTGTGATAAAAGATATGGTGCCTCCTTGGATACAAGTTCTACAGATTCCTGTTTGATTCTTTCGTAGCCTGAGTGATTACTGTTTATAAACAATGAAAGATAACAATTCATTATGGCTAAAGTGGGTACTAGATGCCATAAAGAAGATACGGACTCAGAAACAGAGGCCATCTGTGGAACGAATATGCAGGGCTATACGCCAACATCAGGATCAGACCGAGGCAACTATAAAAGAACATTTAGAATCCTTGGTGAGGGACGGACAAGTATTGAAGATATTCAATAAAGGTCAGTGCTCATACAAGGATCCTGGTAGTGTTACTCGCCCTGTGGTTTCAACTCCTTCCAATAAGGCAACTCCGAAGAAATCTGAGGGAGATGACTTCAAGGAAAAATCTGCATCGAAAAGTGCTAAGCCAAAGAAAAAATCTGTGCCGTCTGGTGTTATATCAGCAGAAGAAGAATCTCCAAAGGTAATTATATGTATATATTTTTAAAAATCGTTATGTTTATCACATAAACTTTTATTTTGCTGTACATAGTGTGTCATATGATTGCAGATAAAATATTTGATTATGATAAATATAGCTTTTGTTTGTTTACATAATGGGTGCTCTTGGTTATCTTTTTATTGATGATGAAGTTATATAGTATACTTATAATTATGTTGATTTTTTTTAATATATCAATTTATAACAAAAAAATGGGATTAAACTTATTTTGGTACATTGCTTATCATTCAACTTCGTTCTTATGTTGATCAGTTCACTACTAACTTCTATATTCCTTTTTTACAATACATACAATTACAATATGCGTCAATTATAATAAAAGCTTGTTTTTAAATTTTTGTTTTAAATAATTAAATTTAGATCCTTAAAAGAATGATCCATTCTTCTATACTTATTCATAAGGTTATATTAGTGAATATTATGTGTTTATATTAAACTAATTAAATATATTTAGTTAAATATTAAAGAATTCTTTGCTTCACCAGTTTTTATTTTCACAGTTCTAAAATTATAAATAATTATTTATTTGTATTTTTAATGACTTATTTGAATTGTTTAGATTGTCAGTCTATACTGGTCCTAAGTACATATTTACTATTTATTCGAAACTATTTTGAGTCACTGTTATTTAAAAGGTAGTGATCTAATCTTAATTTTATTAGTCAACACTTTGATAAAATCCTAGGTTTATTTTTTTAAATTATGGTTTAATTAAAATTTATGTATGAATAATTTGATAATTATTATAACATGTTTATCAATTCCGTTATAATTTTTTACCCCTATTTTAATTCGGGCATTATGTAATATTAAAATGATGGTTTGGATTTGTTCCAGTGAGAAAAGTTAATTTATTTCAAGTGTAGACAAATGTGTTCGATGATTCATACTTAACCTGTTTGGTTGTCTGGCGCCTTTTCACCATTTTCAAATATATACCTCTTTCCCCTTTCCAATAAGTTTTTGGATAACTTTTGCAATAATTTCTTTAAGTGTCGGTCAATTGAATAACTTGATATCATGAATTTTTATAACATCAAATAAATATAATATATAATTAATCTAATATTACGCATCGTTAACGAGATATTAAATTATTATCAAACAATAAAAGTACATTACTATTTGTTATAAACAAGTATATACATTATTTTTTTTTAAATACATCAAAATGCTGTGATGATCTACTTTGTTCGCTAATCATCGAAATTTAAGAAAGCAAATAAATATTTGAAAGTCATACAATAATTTGATGTTTTTGAAAGAACCTGAAGTTATCAGTTCATTAGTATAATCAAAGTAATTTAATTTTTTTTATACCATAACTCCTTAACTACGTGGCGGAACGACTTAAAACTTGTGTGATTGCGGAAATTTTCGTAAATTTAACGAAAAGGCTCGGGTTGTTCGATTTACGGTGAAAATATTTTTGTCGATAACTTCCTTTGAAAATTATAAGAAGTGTATTTATTAAATCATTACGAACGAGCATGAAATGTGTTTATTACACAAAATCTTAGTGTTTTTCACAGGAGTCCTTGAAGTAAATTTTTTCTCTGAAATTATGTTTTGTTAACGATATTCATCTCATATCTGTCCAATTATTGTATTTTTGTCCCACTTTCCGTCTACTTTCGCTATTTTATATGTGCTTATATACTTATATATGTCCACACGAAATTATTTTATACCAAAGGCAAATTTATGTTTTATTTAAAATGTAATTAATGGATTTAAGGCTAGCAAAAAACAAGTTGGGTGTTGGTTTTGTTTTCGCGTTCTCTTACTAATTTCCCAATTATAAGTTTTGGGAAAGGCAAAACAAGAATCTTTAAAGTACTCTAGCACCTCTTTATAAATAGAAATAGACCGACCGGGCTAACTAATTCCAATTTACACATTTTATATTATGTAATATTTAAAAAATCTTTTTTTATTGTCCATTTCTTAATTATCGAATTATCTCTCTTTTCGCCAGTTTTTTTTACTGATATATTTGATAAATTACCTCGAATTATTTAATTTTTGTGTTGATTTTATCCAGTTTCGTAATTTATTACGTTTTTTAAATTAAAATAAAAGTAATCTAAATGTTAAGACCGTGGAAAAATTCCAACGAAAAGCCTCAACTCTCCAAACTAAAACAGAAATAGAAATTATCTATTTTTACATATTACAATTAACACATCAAAGTTCCTCTTATATGATGTAATGCCCACTTAGGCGTCGTAACTTCTTTTTCGAAATGTGATGAAACATTCTTTAGAGGTATAAAAACTTGTTTTATCTACCCAGCTTTACTGTTATTAACAATAATATAATATGTTTTAGATATATATTATCTTTGGTATTATTAATACAACTTGAGAACTCTTCTAAGCCGTGAGATGAGTTCTTCATTTATACTTTATGTGGCTCATTAACAGAGTTAAGGGTAGCAATTTCTGTTGTGTTTGAGAAGAAAATCTTATTCTAATTCTCTAATGTTCTAATTCTCTTGAAATTATTTTCATTGAAACCAGTAATTTTTGGGTAATTTATGATTAAAAAAATAAATATCCTCTATTTGTAAAATCCCTCCAAGGTCCCTAAGTAAATAATTATTATATCGGATTTTTTCAATTAAATCCTCGAAGGCATATTGAAGATAATTGTTCGATGAAACAAAACACATAATTAATCTGACTTCACCTGTGAAACACGCTCGCCTTGACGAATCCTCTTCATCATTTCCCGAACTTCTGTCTATGAAAAATTGAATGTAATCGTTTTTATATGAAACTTTATTCGCTTTAACTTAATATAAAGTACCATTTTATAAAGTTGGTAGCTCAGATTTTTCAGAAAACAACAAATAAATATTTTCAAACTGCTCTAGCACTCTTTTAACTTTATCCCCGACCAGACGAACTGCAACATTCGCTCCTTTTATTAAGTAAACTTGTTATATAAGTTAAACAAATCGTTTATTGATCCAATTTTAAATTAATAAATAGTTATTCCTTGTATACTTGTTCCCAGACTGAAGTGAATAATTTTCGCTGAATAGTAAGGTGTGCAGCCTAAGGGTCCAATTAATAAACTCAGAAGCGCGTAACGGATCGGTGCTGAGGGGTTACAAAGGGGTTCCCAGGTGTAAGCAAAATGGGATTATTTTGTGAATAAATACTTCAGTGTATAAAACATACACTAAATTAGTGATTTGGGTATTTATTCCGGGGTGGGAGTGATAATTCCACGTATCTTTAAAAATATGTACAAGTCTATTTTTTTTTTTATTGTTTCATGTTCATGTTTAAACTTAGGTTATTTCTAAAGCTAATCTTAACTAAATCTCCTGCATTGGAAAATTAGTTCTTCTAGTTTCATTAATAAGGTTCTTTCTTATTGCATTGAAGGCGTATTGTTATGGAACAAAATACAAAATAAAATTTTTAATTTTATTTCAGCAATTTTTAAAATAACAGACGATTTTTAAAATTTTTCATATGTGGTTGTTTTATAAGATAAAACCGACGATGATTGGTGTATTTTGATAATTTTTAGAACTGAAAAGTAATTACATTGCTAAATTGAAATAATGAAAATCTTATATGAGGCGTGGAGATGCAAAAGGGGGTAAATCCATATAATATTTTATCATTTTTAATTCTTTTAATGTTTTCTCACTAATTTAGCGTCCTCTATAAGGTGGTATATGGTTCACCATTCAAAATATGCTAATTCTAATCTAATTTTTCTAAAAATAATTGTCTCAAATAAATAATCCTGCATTATGCACCAGAATTATGCATATTTTATGTGTTTGCTGAAAAATTTTCAAATTTGGATTTACCTCCTTTTGCATCTCCACACTTCATATCAGTCTTCATCTCTTTTTTTTATCCATTAGCTTTTATAAGCCTTTCAGTTGGTCTATACCATTTTTACGAAAATGTTATTTTTTATTGTGTTATATAAGCTTATTAATCTTTACAAATAAATCGATTTAAAAGTTTCCGATATTTCGAAATTAAATATTTTTCAATTAACAGAATAACTATAAAATTACTTCTTTGTTTATAAATTTCCATTTATTTTTATTCCGACATTAATGTTTTAAAAAACTCATTTTAATTGCTGATATTTGTTTTAGTCTTTTAATTAAATCAAATCTTATATTTATTGTTGGTTATAAATAGAGAAAAGCCGTATGTTTCAAGAGATAACCGTTTAAACAAAAATTAAGGTTTTCAGTGTAAAAATTATGTCGACTATGTTATAAACAATAAGATAAAATCTGCTTGAAGTTTAATAAAAATCTACATATATGATACCAAGTCCAAGTTGTGAATCAACTGATATGAATTTGTTCTTCATTTTGTCTGTTCGTGGCCTGTTACTGATATTAGCGGTGTAATAGAGGTTTTTGAGTCCGCCCAACTTAATATATTTATTTATTCACCTTAAAAAATGATTTGGAATTATTAGGAAATGGAAAAATGATGAAGTAGAATAATTTCTTCTTCAAAAAATTAGAACATGTCATGACAAACAAGAACATAAATGAAATGGTGATATGTTGGCTTAGTTCCAGAAGGCTTTTCAAAATATTCTTTCTAATGTGATCATAGAAATCATCTTGTTTTTTTCTTTCTCATGGTAACAATAAACAAATTATATAAATATATTTTAACTGACATGTTGGTTATGAGTGAGGTCTTACATAAGCGGATCCAGGGGGGGGGGTACCTGTACTGTGTACGGTTTGTGTACTGTGGAGTATCCAATACAGTACATACTTATAGGCAAATCATGTGATGATGGTTGTTAAAATATATGAATAAAATAACGAGAATAACATAAGTGAAACTATTGTTTAGATATTTTAATAAACCTTTGAAACCTTTCTATAAATACTACAAGTTGTGTCTTACGGTGTGTGTCCCAGAAAAAATTCTAGATCCGCCCTTGAAGTCTTAAAACTCCTAAATTTGTTGTCGAAGGATTTTACGCGATCTCTTTGCTTTTTTAAATAAACGGTTAAAAGATCGTAGATAAACCAATGTATTAATGTAATGACTATAATCATCTTAAATATTAAATATTTATTTTATTCAATTTTTCGAGCTATATTCCATAAGGTGATGAAATGCTTATTAGTTTTGCCTTAATATATCGCGTCAAGTTTGTGAACATACTTTATCATATCATATTTTAGGTTGGAGTGAAATTTAAGGCGATGTTTTCATTGTATAATTTGGAGATATGTACACAATGTATAACATAACATGTTCACAATTATCATAATGGTAATAATGTACTAATTTTGTTCGATCATCTTTAGATCCGACACGATAGAAAAAGATGTGTTATTTCATTTACTGGATTTACTTGTAACTAACTTTGTAAAATTGTTGTCAATATTAATTCTATATCCGTTGAACATTAATTATTGATGTAAAATGTAGGCCTTAGTAGACATTTTTTTATTTTGATATTTCTACCATACTTTTACGAATAAAGAAAGGTAATAATATCCCAAAGAGACATCGATTTCTGCGTTACTTATAGAAACAGCTTAATAAAAATTATTCACACTGTTATTGGCAATTATTCCTATGTTATTGGAAGTATAGATCATAGCATTTATTCAGGACAATTTACCTAAAATATTACCTACTTCTTGGTCATTGTGTCGTTTAAGTTATATAGTGATAATAATATCGTAAATATAACTGCCAATGAGGCGGGAACTGTGATGTGATGAAAGAGGTGGAAGCTAGGTGAGAGTAGACAGGTTAGTGATTGGGTCTCCCACGGAAGGGACCACACCCTATTATTTACTATTTACGGTCATCTCTTGACATACCTATGTATGTATATATGTACAAATAATATAGACTGTGCTGACATTTCTCAGATTAGTTGTCTTACAGTGAATGACAAGCATTGATTTTTTTTAATATCAAAAACACATTAAAATTACAAACTAATTGAATAAAAAATTAAAATTTGGATATATATATATATATATATATATATATATATAATTTATTAAATATTTTTATTTTGGAGAGAAAATATTTGTCCTGTCCGGGGTACGAACCCAGGTCGTCTGCATCTCTAGCGCATTGTTCTAATCACTGAGCTACCAGGGGTCGTATCCAAGTCAGACGAATCCATTCTCATCACCGATCCTATATCCCCTATATATGTATACGAAGTCAACAAGATCCCAATTAAAGTAATGTTCAATGAACATTCTTCCCCGTGTATACATTGCAAAAAATAGCTTCTAGCTAATATTAATTGAAAATAGGGAAGATATTAGATATTCGTAAATTTAGGGTTCTTAGGGGTTTCCTAGATTTCCGCGAGATAACATCATTACAGAGATAACATCATGAGGTATAAAGTGAAGGATTGTTTAAATATTATTATTATTATCTGGGTAGTATGGTCCATAAAGAGGCGCTTTAGGAAGAAGGCTTCAGGAAAATTTCAGCTCTAAGATTCTCCAATAACTTTTATGGATTTGAGGAATAAATACATATAAATGTATGTATATATTGATTATAAGCAATATGGCAAGACAGGGCAATCTGCAAATTTAAACACCTTTATTTACATATAAAGTACGAAAACCTTTAAATACCTACAAAGTATATTTATGGTATTTACCTTACTTAGCATAAACGCCTTTTATATACTTGTAAATAGCTAAATAAGTTTCAGGACAATAAGTTCATCAGTTAAGTTAGCTGAAAATAGCCCTATTTTTTCTTTCTATTTTTTTTTTTGTTATACCAGGAATGACTATTTCTTTAGTGTTCGGTATTCCCAGTGATTTGTCCATTCCGGTATGCATACCTTCTAGCTAAGTCATTATGAACTTGTTATTTTAAAATAAACATAGAAAGGGTGTGTTGTTAGCCACGTCCACACCTCAACCATGTTTTCCTTGTTGAAGCCCGCAGGTGGGACTTCGTCTTTCCTTGTCAAGGTTATGTCGGCGACTGTTTCTCTTCTACTTTTACAAATTCAGGAAAGAGGAATGTTTTTTTTTAAAGAAACATTTCTTAAAGGCCTTTATTAATGCGTCTCTCCTGGGGCTCACCCAGCCTCTATAAAGTAAATGGGTGAAGTAGTCCTTACTCCGCTGTAGTGGCGGTTGGACGCGATTTCGAACTAATCGATTTAATGCACAACCGTTATCTTAAATACAGCACAGTCTTTACCTTCAGGGGGTGTTTTTATTTAATTTTATGATATACTATTTGATCTAGTATTAATAGCTAATGAGCTGGTTGTATTTTGTAAATGGAAGTTGTAGAACATTGCAGTGCTTAAGATATAAGGTTCTTTAACGATTAAAAATTCTGTGTGTAAAAATAATTGTGGTATTTGAAGTCCCAATGATGTGCCATTTTGAACTTTAAAGAACATAAGAACCTAAACACAAAATATGAAAAAATGAGTTAGTAGGTAGGTATAGAATAGAATTAGGGTTGACTTTTTTGGTAAAAAAAAATAGTTATATATATTATAGTTATAAATAGATGTCTTTCCAACAGAAAATCGAAGTTAACCGTTCGATTAAAGTTAACAAGCCAACGATATAAATTTAAATACACATACATTAGAAGCGGCGTGATACAAAAAGTGAAGTGTTTCATAAATAAATATTCGATTTATTGATAGTTAAAAGAATGGTCCTTCTACTTGATAACATGCAATTTATTTTCTATAAATAAATAAATTAATCAATGTTAGTATTTCTTGCTTAAACAAAATTTTATCGATATAAATCGTATTCTTTAATAATTTATTTTTATTTATGTTTTTTTATCATATAAATTATAATTTCTTAAATATGTATAATTTACTTATATGTTTTATAATAAATTTTATTATTTTGATTATTCACTATTTAATAATCAATTATGTTGAAACGTTGTATTATTACCGTTCTGATAGTATCTAAAATATCTGTTAACTGATAGTATCTAAAATATTCAAATAGAAACAATATCTTGACAGTCGTGTTGAAGCCTTGTTTAATTTCAAATGTCTGCCGCCTTGGCCCAATTTTTTTTTAATAAGGTATTTTTAATACCTCGATATCTTCTTAGTTCAAGTTCTTTTTCTTAATTGGTAATATATATATATATATATACACATACATATATTTTTTTCTTTTATCAGTTTCTAATCACGCCTTTGAAAAGACATTTATATTTATATTGGCTTTTATACCCAATAATTGGTGAAAGAAATGTTTACATTTTTAACATTCATGGTTAATAGGATATATTCATTATTTTAAAAAATCTCATAATAGAAAAATAAAGCGTGCGAGGTTCATGATATTTCTATTTCCACACAATTGATTTATAATCTCGCGATTATTACGCATTTTTTTACAAGTGTTGGCACTTTGCTTCTTCTCTAAAGTTTTAGGGAATTGTTTATTTATTCTATAATCGATCTTTATTTAGCCGTAAATCGATCTTTATGTAATGTTTAGACCCTCTTGGGGGTCAATTAGTCTCTACAAAGTGGTTATCTTTAATAGGAGACAAAATAATATTGTGGTGACAATAGTTCACTCCTTACCAATTGACATGTACATACTATTGCTATAAGAAATTTTGTTTGAGCTTATAGAAATAAGATATTTTTTTTTTATAGTTTGTGTGCAATGATTGATATTTATTGTATAAATCATATTTTTATCGTATCAGTTCATCGAATTTCCGGATTCTGATAAAGTTAGCTTTTGTTTACGAGATACGGCGTATGCATGTAAAACCGAATAGTTAATTTTGTTGTTTATTTTGGCATTGTTTTCTACATTTATACAAATGTTTGTTGCTTATTTATGTCCTTTGACACTATTGAAAACATTAGGGGGATTTAGTAGGGACTGTTCCTGTCTTCCCGAAATAGCTTAGAGGGGTCCCCACTTTTGTCTGTTATCAGGACCCTCTTAACGGAATGTAGATAACGTAAGTTGGCTTTCTTAAGGCCCAAATCTGTATCAGTTTACTACTGCTCTGTAAATGTCTCGAAACCTTATCATTATTTTAAGGTATTTTTATACGCTATTAGGAGGGGAAATACGTGCATTGTTGATAATTAACAACTGCTCTTAACTTTTATTTGATATTTCCTATCTTTTACCATATTGATATAATAAATAATATGTTATACTTTGTTTATTAGTTTTATAAAATAAATTTAACTGAATTATTTGTCGTTAGTTATAACAATAATTAATTAGACAAATTTTATTGTGCTCCCTTATTGCGCCACATGAAATAATAATAAATATTTTTATATTTTTCCTTTTTTATCTTCTCTGTCATAAACGTGATTCTTGCATCTCTGTTGTACTGTTTTTAAATAAAGCAATTTTTTTAACAGATCGATACTGATTTTGTGTACCTTTTTTGATTGTTTCATAATTCTTGGTTAGATTTTTCGGGTGAGTATGAAATATCTTCAGAAAGATTGTTCCCCGATTTAACATCAACCAAGTATTCATTTATTAACTCTGCAATGAATAGTCTTTCAAAATGTTAAGAAACATTTGAAATGCGTTTAAAAAAGTATTTCCAAAAATTTGAAACTGATATTTTTTTGTTTTTGGGAGTATGTAAAGAAAGGGCTTCCCAGTAAGGTTAGTTTTTAGTCGTTAAAAATAAGATGTAGATTTGACAACCAAAATGATTTTTAAAAAATGCTATACATTGTTTAAACAACTGTTTATTCTAGTAGTTTAATACATTTAGTTTTAGAGTACACTAGATATCTGTATTTTCAGTCCTTTTAGAAAAAAAAAGGTATAATGAATTAATGAAAAATAATGTATAATAAAATAATGATTTTGTGTTTAAAATCTTTAAACCAGAAAGAAATGACAACCAAGCAAAATATCAGTAAAAGGAAAAAACTATTGTAAATATTTTTTTTATTTTTTAAATGCTCAAAAACTTTATATTGCTATTTCATTTTAGGCATATATTTTTATCCCATGTACTATTCTCATAAAATTAGAATGCCGGTCTGTTAGCATTACCTTTCTAGTTGATTGCTAATAAAATAATGCCAGTAATTATTCCATAACTTGTATGACGAATAGTAATTAGCATAATATACACATCAGTTAACTACTTATACATTCACTATAAATATCTTATAAAAGAATAAGTTAGTAATGAGTAATCATATCGAATAATATGAGGATGAAAAACGTTTAGTTTAAATTCTGGATTATAGGTTAATAATCCATCGATTTATACAATTTATGACTAATTAAACATATATTCCCAATTTCTTTATTTCTTTTTATCATACTTAACGATCTTCAGTGTTAGTAATAATCAAAATTGAAAATAATAGAGATTTTATTATGTTTTTTTACTATGTTCTTTTACTATAATAGTATTAAACAGACGAACTCTACTACCTGTTAAAGTGAGTGAGTCCTAATAGTTTAGTAATGTTGATTAAAAGTAAGCTAAATGAGTTTGTGTCCTCGGAGTAAATACAGTTGCTTGACCTCGATAACCTGCATGGCGACAGGCTAACCTCTGCTTGAGATGTCATTGTACTCAAGCAAACAAAACCTTTTCTCGACAAATGTGTCAGAGTAATTAACCATTGTTAAGTCGCTCTTATCCATATTTAATCTAATTAACATTAACTGATAAATTAGGTATTTAGGTGAACGGTGTTTAGATCATTTCTTAGGTAAAAATCTTTAAGGTGCAGGCCCATATGTTGAACTTTCATTACAAGTCAAACAATTGAAACAATACAACTAATTTTGAAAGGGATATAAAGTGAACGGTTAATTTAATCCAAACAAATTTAATATGTTACGGCTTGTCGCATATATCATTGGTGTAATACATATTTCTCTTTAAACGGTGTTTTGTTACATTAGATTTTAACTTGTGATTTTATATCGCAATATTAACTTTAATATACTTGTTCCATAATTAATTAAGGATCCAGAGTCTGACCGATTTAATTAATATTGACGAAAACCTGCTCCTGATCGAGTTGAATATTCTCTAATGGTAAGATCTCATTGAGCTTTTTCATATCCAATTTTCCAATTCCCCTTGAATGAAGTCAATTGGTTTGCGGGTTTATGTTATGCTGTATGGTATACCCGTCGCGCCTGACGGAGTAAATAGGAACTCAGTTTTGATGTCAAATTTCTCTTTATTTGTCTTTTAATCAATTTGTATTCAACTTAATCATGTATTAATAATAATAACAATTAACATCAAATGAATTATGAATTCCTGTCCAACTCCTCGTACGGTTAAATTTTTTTTAACTTACTCCTTGGTGGACAACAGGCAAAATTGAATCAGTTCTTCCACATGCTTCAAACCATTAAATATATTTGAATAAAAAATGGCTTTCGAATGTAAGACAAATAAAAAGGGATTATTTTCAAAATTTCTCTAGTCGATAAAAAAATCTATAATGATGTTGCACAGTTGGAAATCTATTTTTTCCATTTATATTAAATTTATATTAAAAATTTAATTTTTATCAAGCAGATATTCGCTATTTTTATACATATGTATATTGTTAAAATATTTGTGTAATAGTTAAAAAAAATTAAGGGTGCTAGTTTTGAGTTGGGAATTATAGGTATTAAACTCCTCGACCCAGACGGGAATTAATCGATAATTTGCGTATTCGATTATTCATTACGGTTTGTTCCGATAGCTCTTTTAATATTCATTCGTTTTAAATAACATTGGGACATTAATAAATAACGATAGGTAATTATTAATAAAATAACCGATCGTAAACGATTAACTTTTAATTATGATCTATAAGGTATTCCCTTTTATTGACAGAGAGTACCAATTTCAGAGAATTGTGTTTATTTATAAATATTATTCTCGAAAATGTGCAACCTGAATATTTTGCTGTCATAGAACATTTTTTATTTAAAAAATTAGAAATAAAGTTCATAATACAAAACCTATTTATATATAGAAAACAAAGGCTTTCGTAGCAGCTTTCACCTTATAATTAAAGCACTTTTCATTTAAAACTTTTTTTTTTAATACACCTATATTTTCATTTATATTATATTAGAGAAAGTGATCGCTGATTCGTGGGGTCAGTTGACAAATGTTTCAAAAACACATTATTATTGACTATACATATTAAATAATCTTTAATATTAAGTTTTATTTCACTGACAGGATTGGAAATGAAAATGAAACAGATTGTTTTCCTTAACATGCGCCCTTGATCGGGCGTTAAACAGTGACATATCGTGTTGTGATGTATTGGAGTCAAGCAATCAATATAGCTCTTGCTGCCCGGGAATGGAATAGGGATGCCAACGATACATTACCTCTATGTTGTCTGAAATGTTACTGATCGTAAGGTTGTTAATTTCAAGAAAACGTCAATATAATATAAAAAAAGCTAAAATGAAAAAAAAATATTTTATTACTAATAAAATCTATCGACTATCTGATTGCATAAAATTCATGAAATATAATTATTTATTTAATATAGTTATTATTTAATGTATAGGAGTAGCTCAGTCCGTCGCTGGCTGAAATAAATAAAACGTAGAAAAAACAAACTTTACTTCTACAATCAATGAAAGGTCGTGGGTTCATCATTACATGATAGAGACTGAGCTGTTTCTAGGATAACAGTTGTGCGGGGAGGTGAATTGTCATGCTCAATCGCCAGGTTTTATCTATACTTAAGGGTATTCACTTTATATAGGCTTATATAAAAAAAAAGTTTTATGAAGTTTTCCTCTCATACATTTTTTTTTTTAAATTTATTTATTGATAGCTACAACTGTATTACAATAATACAACAAGTAAATAGGCTAAGTGATATATAATGACATGATAATGACAAGTAGAGAAACTACCCACTGGTAGTACTCAAATCAAAGTTCAAGTAAGGAGGTCACGTTGCCATTTTCTTTTCAGACGCCTCGGAGGATTATCGGGAATTGAAGAGGAAGCTAGGTTTGAAACTAGAGGGTTTGAGTGGTAATAAAGTTTGTTATGAAAGGATAGATATCGGGTTCGGGCCAAATCAGCAACAAAAGGGACATTAAGGTCGTTATGGATGACTTTATTCTTAACAAAATAAGGAGCATTGAGGATTTTACGAAGGATTTTGGACTGTAAGGATTGGATACGAGAGGAATTCGATGACTTAGTGGAGCCCCAAAGCTCTACTCCGTAAGTCCAAATAGGTCGTATGATGTTCATGTAGATGAGTCTTTTGTAGTTAATTGGGACCTTAGAGCGTTTGTCTAGTAAGTGTTGAAGTAGCCTGAAACGTCGTGCGGTTTCTTGTCTTTTTAGTCTTGTATGAGGATTCCAGGTTAATCGTTTGTCAAGGTGTAACGGATCTGGTCTACAGGCACCAGAGGGATATTATTAAAGGATACTGAAGGGCAGGAAGTCATTGGTTTACGACGTAAGGTAAAAGTGATTTGATGAGATTTTTGAGAATTTATTTTAATTCTCCAGTTTTGACATCATTCTTCTAGATCAGTGATATGGGATTGGAGGCTTTGGGATGCAATAACTGGATTGGTGTTGACTGATAATACACATGTATCATCAGCATACGTGGTAAGGATAGTATTAGGATGAGTTGGGGTGTCAGCTGTATAAACTGTATATAGGATTGGACCAAGGATACTACCTTGAGGAACACCAGCAGATTGGGAAAAGAGGGACGAATAGATATTGTTATGGTTTACTTGGAAAGTTCTATTTGTGAGATAGGATTGTAGGATGAGAAAGTATGTAGAGGGTAGGAATTTACGGAGTTTGTAGAGCAAGCCCGGATACCAGACTCGGTCAAAAGCCTGTTCCACGTCAAGAAAGACTCCCGAACAATATGATCCACGTTCTAATGCAGAGGAGACTACATCCAACACACGATGGCATTGCTGAATGGTGGAGTGGGATGCTCGGAATCCAAACTGGTGATCTGGTATTGTGTGATTTGCATCAAGGATGGGGTACAGTCGTTTAAGGATGAGTTTTTCTAGGGTTTTACCCATGCAAGGTAAAAGAGAGATAGGACGGTAAGAGGATGGGTATTCTGGTTTTTTTTTAGGTTTGGGTATCATTACAATGGATAATTTCCAGAGGTCAGGAAAATATGTGGAGCGGAGTACTTCCTCTCATACATGAAAAAAAATGTTAAGTAATTTTTAATAAAACGTTAACTATTGCATTAAATACCACTTACCGTCATCATTCAATTAATTTTAAATCTCAAAATTTGAGGAGGGGGTCTATTTGTCTATAAAAAATTACCTATTATTAAAATAATTACAAAAAAAAATCCATTAATAATTTTCATTTTAAGGTAAAATTGTGTTCTTTAATCTAAAATGCTTTTGCTAGTTTTTAGTATTTATAGTATCGCATTGGCCACTGTATTCGAGTTCTAGGTCCGGAGTTCGAAATCCCTTGCTGCTCATGGAAGTGTTTATTCTGATAACAGCTGTGAAGCTACTGTCAGCTATGGAAACCTTCCTGGGACTCACCCAGCCTTTAAAAATGTGAATTCCTAATAAGGAAAATCCTGCCTTTGTTCCTTGTCAATAAAATATGCTTAAAAAACAGTCCCTACCATCTAAGGAATCTAATACCGTTCGTATTCTGATGAAAAGTGGTAGTTTTATATATGTACCAATGATCAACATTTAGGCTGGTTTTTAATTATATAAATGACTGATAAATGTTATATAACTAGTACTATTTAGCCGCTTAGCAACGGTTAGGTAAGGGGACCTCACGGAGTCACTTTCTGTTCATGACAGTTGGCCACCTTTTAACCCAACAATTACTGATTCTGTATATCCTCTTCGATAAGGCCGGCCCAATACATAACTTTCTTCAACTTTCCAATTTCCTTCTTGGCTTTCGAAAGTTCAATCATTGCAATTCAGGCCGCTAGGACACAATATAATCCCTTTTGGTAGTATAGGGTTCAACTGAGTATATGATATATATAAATAATGTTTGTTATGATTTTTTTTTTAAATGTTTATTCTGATCTTGCTTCGAAATTGTTTCAAAGAGAAAATTAATGCCTCGATAAAAAGTAAGTCTTGTACCTTGTTGCACTATGTAATGCATATTTTATTTTATAATTTCATCTTTAAATAAATATTGGCACTTTGATAGGCTCGTTGTTTTTTTTTAGGTTTTTTGTTTATTTTTTTCTTATGTTTCAAGTATTTATAAATTAAAATTTGAATTTATAGGTTATCTTTGTTTATGAAAGTAATTACAATATATGTGTGTTGTACAGACCTGTTAAAAATATATCTGATGTATACCCTCCACACACACGATTTCCTTACAAGTACATTGGAGGAAGTTTCGGTGTTGTCGGTCGATAAAAAAGTATATCTGTATGAAATTATTAACTGTGTATTAATAAATAAGTATCATTAGAACTTATTTATTACAAAATACAGCAAAATATCTCCATTATTTAAAGATGTTTCAGGGGCGTAATATTTTATCACCGTTGTTGCCGTTGAGCAACGAATCGGGAACTATTTTTTTATTAGCGTTTTGTGTATTATTATTGGTTTTTGATCGTTCTAAAAAGTATTACTCTTTTAAACGCAATCGCTAAATTCACCCTCTACTCTCCGAACCACTTGTATTCTTGAAGTCGTATTTTTCGGTAGATTTTGTATACTGTGGTTGTTGAATTAATTATTTCAATATAATTTTATTACTTTTACGTGATATCTTCTTCCTTCTATTAAATAATATCCGTGTTATTTTTAAAAATTATTTTCAACGTGGAAAGATTAAATCTAGAAAGCTGGAAGGTAGAGGTAGCGGGTGTGGCAGCTGCATGGAGCAGATGGTCTTTCTCAACAGGTGTTTACGATAGCGGAATACTTTTCTTTTCTATAATTATTATTTACTAAGTCTAAATTTAATTTTCTAATGGATTTTATGGAGTCATATAGCCTTTATGTGGTCAAATCTTTTTATTATGTATAACGTACTTGCAATATATATCAATATACATATAACAATGTGGAGTATTTTTTGTACTTTTTTAACCTTAATTTTCTTTATTAATTAATTTAGAACTTCGAAATCTATGTACTAGTGGATTTTATGGAATCATGAAGCATTTGTATGGTCGATATTAAAAAATAATATCAAGTTTTAACGTTTATAACTTAGATGTTAAGAACGATATGAAGTACTATTTATTTTACTAGCTTAATCGAATTCGCATATACAACGTATAAATTAATAGTATATAGAGGAATTATGATGATAAAGGAATTTTTAAAATTATTTGTGAACTTGCAAGAACTCTGGCATTAGGTGTTCAGCATTCTTCTCTCTGACATATTGTCACTTTATTAGGGAAACGTGCTAATTCAATACACACTGTATATCATTATCGAAAAAAACTTTAAACATGTTTGTTGTCGAAAAAATTAAATGTTTGTAATGGCAATGTTTAACTAATAATTCACATAATAAATAATTGTTTCCCTTCGTTAGATATGATAAAAAATAAATATTCCGAACTATCCCTTCAAGAAACCTAAAAACCTTAAAATAAGGAATAAAAAGGAAAAAATTCAAAACGAAATATCTTTATAATACAAACGGTAATCAAGTTTCACACTCCCCCCATTGTCTATAATTTTATATAAAAAATATTTTTTGGACAAAGACTTAATTGCTCATTAAAATGTTTTTTTTGCTTGTAGTCAACTTGGTTTCATTGATAATTATATTATATATATTTATTTGATTACATTTCATATTTGTTATTTCGAAAGCTGCGGAATGTAGGGCCTAAAAGGACACTGGCTTGAGATAATGCTGTTAATAACTTGACATTTAGCTGCCCTTTTTTCTTAGTAAGATTTCGACATAATTGATTAAGGATGTATGATTTTTATTGATAGATGACTAAGAAATATATATATATATATTTCTTGATTAAGAATATTGTAAAGTAAATGTTAATGTCTCGATGGGTATAACATTCCTTTCATCAAAACCGCGATGATTGCATTAGTTACTGAATATTAATTTTATGTCCTTTATGTTTCTTGGCTGTTACATAAAACAGCTATAAATATTGAATACCTAATGGTTAATGATATGATGAAAAAATTAAACGAACAGTATATTTCATTATATTTAGAAAGATTGACATCTGATAGATGATTTTAAAATTATACAAGTATCAAAATTGATCGAATTTCAAGACTTAACATTGTCATTTCGTTGAGATTACTTCAAGATTGTTATCGAGAAATAACCTTGTTGAAATCGTAGCGTCTTCTGTTACTTTTACACGTACTTGGTCGTTTCCCGACTCTCCCACACTTTTGTATGTATCTTTAAATAGCCAAATCACTCAGGAAAGGTGGATAAAAAATACAAACAAAAAATGCCAGCCCGGGCAAGCGTACCAACTTATTTAGGTACTTCGCCCCCTCACTCAAGGTCTAGGTTTCATTGCCTCCACGCGAAAATATCTCTGCGTCCCATAATCTTACCTGATTTCCTCCTATCCCTGTCATCGATGGTGGATTGAGCATTTCAACTTCCAATAATCTAGTTAATATTATTAATTGTCTGTAAATTTTTCGAAAGCTCGCTCTGGTACTCGAAGATTTGAATAAAAATAATAAAATAACATCAAAATGTTGCTGTTGATTGCGCAAACGTTTGTTGATTTCGTGTCATTCAAGAAAGGAACGGTATAAATTACTACCCCCAATTTATGAAGTCTCCCTTCAGTAGCTTCGACTTAATTTTCCTAATGCTTCGGGGCTCAGGCACTACTGCTTTTTATTAAATATTGGTAACCGTTAATTAAAAGAATATCCATACTGCGTCTGAAACTGTCTTATAAGTAATTCAAACGGTTAATGTTGAAAGATAAACAACGTTTTGAGGTATTAAATAAGGTATTGCATTTAATATTCAGTCTGAAAATGAATGAGTTAGTTGGTGAGTTTAAGAGATAACAAAACGCGGAATTGTAGATCATGCTACCGGATAGATATAATTCAGATGGTATAATCGTAAATTTAAGCTTGTAAAGTTCTTTGGCTGTGTAACGAATCACAAAAGTTAACTAGCGCTCAGGCGACTGAGGGTAGACCGTATTGTAGGTGGGAGGATTGCGTTAAGGGTGATTTTAAGGAAGTTTGTAAACAGAGATTGGTGATATTAGCATTATTTTTTTTTTTTATTCTAGGAGCTTAATGTTACTATTAATACATTAGAGACACACTGTAGGAAAAGAAGAAGGCCAAATCTGAGATGGAATGACTGAGTGGTGACTGATTCGAGGGGCATTCTTGATGTCAGTAACTGGCTGTCAAGTGCACTGGATCCTGACGATTGGCATGGGCGGTTGGTGGAGGCCAAGAGGCGCAATAGAAATAATAATATTATTATGCCACCTCCGAAATGACACCTTGCCGTTAGTGCTACGGTTCAGTGAACACACCCAATAATAGTCTGATCCGGTTTGAAATAGGCCGTGTAAAAGCTTACACTATATTCTTTTACCAACGGCTGATGAAGTGGAACTTAATGAGCAACTAAAATGATAACCGTTCCATATAAAATGTAATATATTTAATAAAATACATCGTTTTTGTTTGTACAGCACAAAATAAATGCCTTTACACACTGAATAGTAAAACCGCAATGTTTTGTTTGCGTCGTAATATTTATTATTACCTATAGAAAGTAATATTAACGAGGCGATAGCAGCATGCTGTATAAAACAAGGAGGTGGTGAATGATGATTTAGTAGCTGATAGTAAACTGTTTTTAAACCTAAAATGTTTTGAATAACCTAAGCTGTTTGGTTTTTGTCACAATTATATTTATGATTCTGTTCCACATTACTTGATTATTGACCAACTTCATTAATAATGATGGGAAAGGCGTAGTTCAATGGTAGACGCTGAGTCGAAGGTTCAAATCTGGCAGTGGGAAATAATTTGTTTAATCTTTTTAACAGCTGGGGATGGACCTAGAAGCCCTCCTGGGGTCACCCAGCCTCTTTAAAGTGGTTACGCTTAGTTCAGTGTGATCTTGGAGATATAACATCCTTGCCTAAAAATAGTAGTCTCTACCACGTCCTGAATCATCGACCCTTCATGGGCTGTAATGGTACAGGTTTTAACTTGCTGTAGTTGACTATATCTTTAAGGAATCACTTGTGCTCCTTAGCTTCTCACTCCTAACCATCTTTTGTATAAATATGATTAAATTCATTATTTTAAAATAATTTAAACTAATTCTAAATGTTGTTAATATTACTTGATCTAAATATTATGAACAACACATGTGAGAGTGTTGTTTATCGTACTGGAAGGAGTGCTTGTTGCTCATGACTACCTGCCTGCTATCGATCCCTCTTAGTGAGGCCAACGGAGATGTATTCAAGTCCGCCATATTACATTTTAAAGTGTATATCCGCTCTCTTGGTTCTTGTTTGCCTTCATAGTATTAGTATTGGATGAAGTCTCCATATTGAATTATTTATAGTTGCTTTGACGTACGAAGTTATATTACTCTATTTGTATCAATACTATTTCCAAAGAATTTTCGTCTAAGTACGATTTAAAAGATAAATTAATACGGCCCCAAAATGAAGTTGTAGAAAAGTGTGAGTCACTCAAAAAGTTCCCGAAGATCCGGCATTTAATATTAGAAACATGTTCTATTTATAAATAAACGCGGTCGTTTCGTTTATTGTTAAAATTTTCTTAAATATTCATGAATTAATTCGCTTCTAACTATGCATTAGAACGATTGTCAACATACGTGATTGCAATGGAATGTTTCATGACTAAGCAAAGTACTGGAGATCCTAGAATATTGAAAAATTTCTTTAATCTATTTTTATGACCTGAATTATTAGTGTCCAGACCAGATTATAAGGAAACAGTTCGCCAATAAACTCAATGTGGTGAGCTGTTTTCTAATATGGCATTAAACATTTGCTTTCAATATAATATTTAACACCTGCTCAAATCATTGAGGAGCTAGCAACGGATTGTACGTAAGGACTTTCAGTTAAAACACTTAAATTCATTGAAAAAAATGTGATAAGAGCTTTTTGATTGTTGATTTGATCGCGAAAATAAATTCCGGTTTAAAATCGGTTGTCATACAAGTCTGAAAAGACAAAAAACTGTTTGACGTTTTCGCCTACTTCAACATTTACTGGACAAACGTTCAAAGCTCCCAATTAATTACCAAAGACTCAGTTACATGACAGTTATCAGACCTATTTGGACATACGGAGTTGATGCTTTGGGGCTCTACTAAACCAGCCAATTCATCTCGTATCCAATCCTTACAATCCAAAATCCTTCGTTAAATCCTCAATGCTCCTTATTATGTCACAGACAAACTCATCCATCATGATCTTAATATCCCATATGTTGCTGATTTGGCCCAAACTAGATAACTATCCTTCCGTGAAAAGCTCCATACACACTTGAATCCGCCAGTCTCTCAACTTATTTCCCATACTATTCCTGATATCCCTCCGTGGCGTCTGAAAATAAGATGGCCTCGAGACCTTCTACTATAGAACTATATTGGAGTGCTATCAATGGGTAGTTTCTCCACAAGTGTTTTTTTTTTTTCATGTTCTTTGTTCATACAACAGATTTACTTGATGTAGTATAATTGCAGTTCTAAATATCAATAAATTATTCTAAAAAAAAAATATAATATATAAATATAAATGCTGTTGAATTAAATTGAATAAATCGAAATCGCGAAAACTTAAATGTTCCATTAAACTAAAGGTAGTTTAAATATTTTATTTTAAAGAGAAAAGACATGCCCCCGGCCGGGATTCGAACCTGGATTCTCTATCTCTCCGTGACAGTCTGTCTCTATCACGGAGAGATAGAGGATCCGGGTTCGAATCCCGGCCGGGGGCATATCTTTTCTCTTTAAAATAAAAATATTTAAAATTCAAAACAGTTGACCAATAATTATAAAAAATTATAAAGGTAGTTTAATTTGAAAGGTAGTTCATGTTCGGTTTAATGCTTTTAAAAATTAATTGATTTTATTTAGAAATTCCTCTGTTATGAGGTAATAAGGGATTCCCCAGGCCAGCACAAACAAAACAGGAATGAGAAATATCTGGTTTAAAGTTATGGCTATGTTATGTACACTAGTTGGATAATTATTATTTTGTAATTTACTTGTATATTTCTTTTATACTTTCATTACTTATAAACAATTTTAAGTCGCCCTGTAATTGATACATATCCTAACCGAGTAACCACATTTATTATTTCCAGAATTATTTTTTTTCATACCCGGAGTATGAATGGCAGTGCTCTGCTTGCGCTTGCTCATTCATTGGAATCAGCCACTCCAATTTCTACAATGAAATGTGCTTCATACATAATATATAATATGTATAATAGTAATATCCAATTTTAAATTTCTCTCTATTGTATAAAAAGGTTTTTAGTGATCACCGTGTAATATTTTATTTTACATATAAGTCGAAATAATAAAAATGTGTAGGAGAAAATGTTATAAAACTTTTTATACCAAACGTTTAACTGATAGATAACGCTTATAATCTGTATAATAGGGGGTTTATCACCCGTTAGGCAGGCATTAGGTACCCCTTACTATTTTTTAAATAATATTTTTATAAAATTAGGGAGCGGGGTAGAGTTGCCGTTGGGAGTGGGGGTTTGCGCTCAGTTGCCCTTCTCGAGTCCAAATCGGGGTGTCAGATTATTTATTTAAGTTATTTATTATTTAGTGACACATTATTTATCTGTTATAAATCCTGTAAGATCTGGAGACCCTACGGAGGCCCATCCAGCCCCTGTAATCTCAGCATGGTTATTGGTTCTCTGCGATTATAGGTTACAGTTGAAAAATTTGTTCTTTTGCATATTGCTTAGTATGAATTTAGAATTAAATTATAAAAAATATTTTCATTATGCCTTTTTCTTTTAAAAAGTGGTATTATAAGAAATATTATATTTTCGTTTAATTAAATTAATTATTTAGTCTGTGTTTTGAGCTCACTGTTAATGTTTTTATTTAATTATAGATTTATCATTAATGTTGTTAATAATTTAATTTAATTTATTTTTAATTAATTGAACTAGTTGAATCAATTATAGGATGAATGATTTGATAAACAAGAGAGGTTGCCTGGCCGTAGGGTGGGCAACTCTAACAAGTGAGAGAACCCCCCGTTCCATCATCCCATTCACTACTTGACCTGCCTCACTGAGAAAGTTGGTAAGCTAGGCTGGGTCTTCTGCCATCAGCTCGTCTATCCTTCAGTATTTGCGTCTCTTTGTACTCTAATCTATCTCGAGTTTAATAACATAATTAGTTATCTACGGCGAAACATTGAACAAGACCTAACTACAATTAGAGTATATAATTTCGAATCATTACGCTGCTTTAACTGTACAAAAAAACCCAGACAAAAAGTAACTTTGTTCCATTGTACCTGCATTATTTACATATACTGAGTAATAATGTATTGTATTACATTATATATGGAATTAATTTTTTACAGCCACTTTTTCATTTCACACGGAGTCGCCTACGTATAAAGTACTCTTTTAACAATATCGAAATGTGAGTTCATTGAAGATACCTGACCTGAACTAGGGATGTAATATCGATTTATCATTTTCCTACTACGTCATATATTTAAGCAGTAATTCCTATATCCACAAAAAAGTTTCATGCCTCGTTGTATTTAATGAATTTTTGAAAAAGAAGACATTTTTATTTTTAAATAAAAAAAATAGATATATACTAATTACAAAAAACAAAAAATGTGTGTATGTTAACAATAAGATTTATATTCCTTAAAAAAATGATTTCAATAATTCATAATAATAATAATAATTCATAAACCAATGATGAGTTATTTGTTTTTTCTTTACTTTTATCTCAGAATCCATACCATCATTAGTGCTTGTTCCACAACCTTCGCTCCGCCAAGTATCTGTGATCCTACGCCTTCTTTATGCTAATTATTTTATTTTATTTATTTTTGTATCATGATTATTTAACCCTGATTAATATTTAATTAATTGTCGATGCATAGTAAAAAGTAATTTCTTATTATTTCAGAATTGTTTTTTACCTTCATCCGGTTTTCTCTATTTCATTTCTCATTTTATCCTTCATAAAATTGTTCTTGAATTGGATATTTTGTTGGTTTACGAAATTATTAGTGTTTAAGTCCAATTTTTCCAAACTAATTTCTTGTATTTAAGGGACAGGAAGTGTGTTATTGTCGTAGTGCACATGTGGCTAAGTTAGGTCATGACTTGAAATGCAGTTATTGCTTATATTACAAAATTCGATAAAAATCGACTTAGTCACTTATTTACAGGGTCTGCAAATTTAATGAGTAATATTTTCTAATATGTACAAGACACGCCTAAAACCTTGCCTAGTAAGGAAAAAACTTGTTTCATAGAAATATGTTTGGGACTAATCAATTAAAAAGAGCTTTCTGTGTTAACAAGGTAGACGTCCTTGGGCCTTCCGATGAGTAACGGTGACATTTCCCTAATCTCTTGCAACATTTCAATCGTTAGTAAAATGTTGTTTATACAATATTGGTTGTATTATAGAATGGCTTATTTTGCTATAATTGTTATATAAAGTAGAAAGGGGTGTGTTTACCTATTCGAAGAAAGCTTTGTCTATAGTTGAGGATAGTGTTTCTAAAGCTGAATATTCAAAAGGTATACAATATAGTCATTGTTCATGTATCATTTATCAAAAGTTTAACGTTTTAGATTTTTTATTTTAATTTATTCAATCTTAACTGAAAATTATAACTATAAATTGTAAAAATATCTTAATTTCGATGTTTTGTATGGCACGTGCACAGCTTGCTCAACGCTTTCTAGTTTGCCTTACAAGTGAGTAAGTGCTGTTTAAGAGTTCCTTGCGGTTTTATAGCACATCCACATGACGATTTGAATGTCAAACCGAAAGGAATTCGTAGGCGATGATTTGAACTATTGAAATTATTTTAAATTTATGCAGGATTATTTTATCTTAATATATTGTCGTTAAATGTAGTTAATCTTCACCTTTTTAATAAATAAAAATAGTGAAGATTAACCGAATTTCCTAATTGTCAAGTTCCATCCAATTTTTTTGAAGTAGGTGCCCTCAATCGTGACGGACAAAAACCTGTGTGATCCTGATCAATCATTGACTTAAAAACTCTACAGACCATCCATTCCAAATTCTTCTACAGACCAGCCATTGAACCCAATACTCCTCATGAGTTGTACTGGAATGTTTTAATATTTTTTAAAGTTATAATTCATTTTTATTTAATTATTATTAATAATACTATTAGCAGGTTCAATTCTATTATATATCAGTGATACAAGTGATAAGCATCAATGTAAAAAACACTAGTTAGGAGAATCAAAAAACTGTAGCAAGGTTCATTCAAAACCAGTGCGTTTCGTCAAACCTATTTCATCTAGGTACATCAAACGTGGCTGATACCTTATATGATGACTTTATATGGAATTTATTTCAATTATCAATTCTAAATCGATCGCTATTGATCGACCACGAAAAATGTTTGTTTTGTTTACATTAGATCCTTCGCAATTGTATCGCCGATGTATTATACTGCATTGTATACATATATAGATTGAAGGATCTATCCCATTCGATTTAAAATTGAAGGAAGTATGATTTCTCACACTTTTTTACTGCCGTCCACGGATTTTCTTCGTGTTCGGGGTTTCTTCTTCAGGTTTTCTCGTTTGTTACCTATGTCTCGGTTGATGCCAGAATGATCTCGACATTATCGCCTGCCTTTTTTATGTAGAGGTTTGATAGGTATTGCTGTATTGCTGGTACGTAGTAGCCTTGGCCAGGTGGAAGAGTGAGCCGCTACGAGACAGCTGTGACCAGCTACGCCTCAAAGCTCCCGTAGCGAACAGCCATCGATCGACCACGCCTGGGCCTCCTGCCCGCCCTAATAAATACCATATCGATCTTCTCTTGTCACTACCATCTATATGTCAATCGTTCTCTTAAGTATAATACTATGGGTGGGATGTTTCTGAACGAAAGTTTTGGTTAACTCCTTGTAGAGCAATGATATCATGCGGGAAGTCAATCTCGTTTTTTTGAAGACTATTTGACAATATTAATGATTATAATAGATAAACTAAGATCGGTTTTACATCAGAGTTAAATTTGGAAAATACTCAGGTTCGTAATGTTTTTCTTTTTACCAACAGAAAATATTTGAAAACTTGTTTCTTGCGGAACTTCCAGAAATACCGCTGCTATTCTGTAGTCCTTCCCAACTACTAAAAACTTATTTTTGAGAAAATTCAATTTAACCGCTTCTACACCGAGGTTGTAGATATTATCGATGTTGGTTAATATTAAGTTAAATTTAATTTTTTAATATCATTTATTAGATTATTGTATGCTCCTTTCTATAACGTTCTGTGGTTTATAGCAATGCATTAAGCGATCAGATAGCATTTGGTATTTGGTGAGAAGTCTCTATGGCAATCACTACATTATTTAAATACTTAAATTGAACAAAAGGGTGTTTTTAGGCATTGTAAAAATATAATAAAAGAATAGGCTTATCCAATTTCACTTAGTTCTACCTCTCTTTCACCGACCGAATCCAGTTAGTAAAAGTTTATTTTTGAAAACCTGTTTCTTGCGGAAGTTCCACAAATACCGCTGCTGTTTCCGGACCCTAGTTATGAATCTATTGCACATAATCATCGAAATGTTAGTCAGCTAACTAAATTGCAAAACTCAATACTTCATGCTTTATTATTTTTATAAAAATAGTTATTATTATCTATTTTTTGTACTTACATTGAATTCCGGCATTTACAACATACATCTAGGTTATAGCGGGATGATTTCAATATTATTTCTTTTTTAAGAATATTTAAATTTATAATTTGGATAAAAAATATTATTGCCTTACGAACATGTGAACATTACAATTAAAATAGGAGGGGCGACCTGCGGTCTAGTGGTTAGCGTAACAAACTACGATCGGACCCAAGATCGCGGGTTCGTAGCCCGGCAGGTGGTCCTAGGATTTTTTAAAGGGAGTAAAAAATCCTTAGTTACGCCGTCCTTCGGAAGGGACGTTAAACGGGGGTCCCAAGCCTGTTCGATGTCAGGTACTCCCTATCCTAATTAAACCTGGATAGACAAAATTTAGAGCTCCCACTGTAGCATCGTCCGATTAGTCATTGCGCCAAAAAGTGATATTAAATGAACAAACAACAACTAAAATAAGATATTTGAATGGAAGATATAAGATATATTTAAAACTAAATCGAGTTATATTTTTATTTACTTTTTTAAATCTAATGGATAAGATTTGCTCTCCATTATGTCTAGGTTATTGACCAATTATAATTGCTAACAATTACTGATTTATTCCTTATTCGTTTGAGTAGGTACTACCTGTGGGTATTTTATCTACTTGTCTTTATCTCAGGTCTTTATGTATCATTCATTCTATTTGCATGTATTATAATACTTGTAATTTGTAAATTTTAATAAATTAATTAAATAATTCTTTATTTAACATCTAATCTAAACCATCCTTTTATTTCTTATTTAAATTAATTATTTTATTTAACATAAAATAAAAATATTAAGCACTTAATGCAAAGACACCTGTTTACCTTGCTTGTTACCTTACTAAAAAAAATTCCGACTATTAATTCTCTTTCCACCGATTTCGAGGAATAGTAGGAATAAAATGTGTGCTTTTCTGAAAAGCAATACAACGAAAATTTTCATTTCTTATTATTATTTTTTCGTATATTTTTACTATTTAACTGTATGCAATAAATGTATTTTAAAATTGTTTAGTATTTATATATTGTTTCACTCTCCTAATGTTTTAGATACATTAGATAATATGAACTAAAATTTCATAAAATCCGAGTAAGTTATAGAAGGTATTTGTATTGTTTGTTTGTATGTAGGAAGTAACATAAAAGCATATTAATCGAATATTTGTATCTGCATATCTGAGCGTATGTTTGTGTATATATGTATAATATATAAATATATATATGTTTTTCTTTTTAGTATGGCGATTTGTTGTTTGTTGAGCTCTTTCGCTAAACGGTTAACGCGGCAAGATCTATTAATAGACAATAACACCTTAACATTCTTACGCCAAGGTCTTGACCGCAATTTTCTTTCAGTCGATAAGGTTCTTGACTATGATATCATATAGCTTTCTGAAATAACATTTTAATATGCTTAGCTGCAGCTTTCTCAACGTTAAACCTAAATGTAACACAGACGGTTATTTTTAGTTTTTCTTCAGCAGTGACATTGCTTTCAAAGCAAATATTCTTCATTATTGCAAATTAATCCAGTTTCATTCATTAATGAATGATTATTCACATTCGCACATTTCCTGTTACTACAATTAATCTGTCTTATCTACTGATAAATTATTTAAAACATACCTGCTATTTAAAACATAACTCACGAATGTCTTGGTTTAGCGTTTATAAGAACTGTACTGCCTTGTGCAAGGGTGCGATATGGACCACCAGGTTTTTGTCATTAAGGATACCCACTTTTTTAAACTATTTGGATGGACCCTAAAAGTCCCTAGTCTCCAAGATAATTGTCGATCGACAGTTTTCATTAGGATAAATGATTAACCTTCCCTAGTCTGTTTCGCAGTATTTACGTAGAAATTAATTATAATCTGTCAATTTAATTTAGTAAATACAAACTTACGCACTATAAATAACCACCCATGGATTATGGGTTCAGTACTTCGCAAAGAATGGACTGTTTGGTTTCTAAGCCAACGTTTTTGCAGGGAAGTTAGCCGAATCCCGCTCAGCCGCCAGGTAATTCTCCCAATGACGGTTACCAATTTGCGTAAGCTCTGTATGGTCTTAAGGTCCCATTGGTTTGACCCATGACTGTTTATCTGCCATAGCCGTTTTGTTAGCCGAGACCTACAGATCAGAACACACTTCTATCTACACACCGAGTTACTCCGTTTTCTTAAAAATATAAATAAACATTACAAAAATACTATAAGAGGGCTCCCAGGCCTCCAGTTCGTTCACATGAATCAGCTTGGAATTTCGATTTATCTGAGTTATCTGCTCGTTGACTTCTCAAGTCGGTCTTGTGAATCATATATCTTATTTTTTAGTTGCAGCTGTTGCATCTCATATGTTTGCTGATTCATTTTAGATTAATTTGTTCTTGTTTTGTAGAGATCTTTTCTTCGATTTCATTCTACGAGTTCTATAATTTAAGGCTTATTCATAAAACTAATTTTTATTTTATAAATGTTAGATATAATTAGTTTTTAATCACTTGAGGGCCGATTTTTTCTAACCTAATAAGGTTGAATCTTGAAGTAAATCCTTAGCTGAGAATAATCAGCTGCGATGGCATGGACACATGTACGATGTCAGGAACTAGAATGGATGTAAGAGATCGACCCAAGAAACCTTTGAGGTTGATGGTCGTAGGCCAAGAGGAAGATGGGAGCGAGGCATCAAGGAAGTCTTCGTAACCAGAGGAATGGATTTGAGAAGTGCATTGACTCAGGTGAGGGTTGTTTGGTCGAGGCTCTGCAAAGGTTGTCCTCACACAGCAACAGTGGTAGGCACGTTCGAGGAAGAAATATATATATTCTGTGTATACCTAGAGTATGTTCGCTGTGCCTGCGCCGCTTCAGGCGATTTAATTATAGTTTTAAAGATAATTTTATTAACTTTAACCAATTTGCTTCATAGTTTAAATCTTGGTTGAGTTTAAAACTTTAGTTGCTTACCGTTCCTTAAAGTTCACTACGAAGTTCTCGGTCTCGCCAGTCTCCCTCTCTAAGTCCCCTGCTCTCCTCCACATCCTTTAACCATCTTTTTTTTACTACTTAGGGCGCGATTTCTTTAATGAACCTAACTTTCATGCGCTTAGCAATAAATGGGGAACAACCAATTAAAAATCTTATCATTTATTTATCATTCTTATGATGGTGATAATTTTTAAATATTTTTAATTTTGAAGAAAAAAGATTTGTTCAGGCCGGGATTCGAACCCGGGTCGCCCGCGTCTCTACACCGGTGCTCTAACCAACTGAGCTAACCTGGCTCGTAACACGGCCAGACAAATCCATTCTCTTCACCGATCCTATATCCCCGTGTTCTCGAAATTTTTGCGATGTATACAAGGGGAAGAACGTTCATTGTACTTTAATTAGGATCTCGTTAACTTAAGTCAATGTTATATTATAATTTATTTATTATTCTTGTGATGGTAATAATTTTTAAATATATTTATTTTGAAGAGAAATTTTTATTTTCTCTTCAAAATAAAAATATTATAAATCTTAGCTTCATAAACATTATTGCTTTTAAGACAAAGTAATGTGCATATTTATCTGTGAGCAGTAAGTGTGAATGATCCCAATTTATTTTATTTTTATGATTGAAAAAGCGGCCAGAAAAATAAATTTCTGACGATCCCGGTCGAAAGTGTCTGTATACGATAATTATACACTATAAACGAAAGTAGTCATGCAATGTATAATTACTAATATACACTGTATAATATGATATTAATGCCTTTGTCATCACCTCAACCGACTCCTTAATCTATATTTAACCGAATCGATGTCGATAGATGATGTCTAATCGATTAGCCATACGAAAGCTGCTAAGAAGGCCACTAATTGGGGAGTTGGGGCCAGCTCTATTGATTTTGTGCGGGGGGCGCATGCCTTGGTCCGCTCCCAACTCACGGTTACCAACTGTCATCTGTCATCAGTTGTCGTACTTTGATTAATTAAACCTTATTGATTTCCGTTTTATTACACACATATATATGTAGAGTTGTCCAGAAACCAATGCAGGATTTTATGTTTCCTTTAAGATACCCTTCCAAATATTAAACTGTTTATGTTTGTTGGACTTTTAACTTTTATAAATGTGAACACATTGCCACCCGCTGATGTTTTACTGAAATTTACTATAAGACCGGTGATTTTATCATATATCAATATAATTATTATCATATATATTATATCAATTTACTATGTGACCGAAGCTTATCAACAAAACGAGATTCCTCGTTCCCGGGCGTCAATGTGTTATTAATCCCCTTTCAATCAAAAACGTTTGCTTGCCTTTGTAACATTTAGATAATTAAAAAAAAATCAGTCTACTACGATGTCAAAGCGTGATTTTCGCATAATTTGGTTTTAAGAGTTCAAACTCGGCCGGAGCGGTGCCAAACTGCCAGAAATATCAACGAAGTCTGGGACGAAGGCAGTATATAATATACAAGGCAGTAAATATGAGTGAATGCGCTGTTCAACGGTGGACAAGAGATTTCAAGTGGGAGACTTGAGCTTTGATGACAAAGAAGGTCGTGGAAGTTGACAAAGTTCTTCCAATTTTCAAGGTTCTTGAAAATCGTCTTAAGATGGTCATCGACAGTTGATTTGCTGACTTAAAGTTTCCAGTCAGTTCTTCTGGTTGTTTCCTAATAATTGTTCAATTATTTCACTTTCAACGAAGCTCGGGAAACATCGTGCCATCCTACCCGTGCAAAGCAGGGGCGGGTCGCTAGTGTATTATAATAATAATAAAAACAAACCTGTACCACTACAACCCGTGAACGGGTCTGGGGTTCAGTACATGGTAGAGAGTGTACTGTTTCATGGACAACGGTTCTGAAAGGAGGTAGCGTCCTAGGTCACGCTCAACCTCCAGATTTCCCCCCTTATTTTGGGTACCATATTTTATAATATTTTAACATTTTAAAAACTTTAATATAAATAATTAATTTTTGTTTGCCTAACTTGCATTTAATAAACTTGTGCTATAATAGACATTATTTTTGATTATCTTTCGCTTAAGAATATTTCCAAAGTTAATGATATACAGTTTGGAAGAAATCATTATGTGTATGATAGGTAAACTTATTTAGGAAGACTAACAATTAACTGTTGTGTTAAATGCTGCTACTTCAATCTGCTATTTTATTCTGAAATACAATAAATAAATGTGACTGGATGATTCCAGGGCGAAAATAAAGGAATAAAACAAGTATCTTCTTATCGTGAGATTCTTGTTTGGAAGAAAGAAAACATGTTTTAATGGGACTGGTAGACGTATTATTCCAGTGTAAACAGCTAGTTGAAACACATCAATACGGACTTATTTATTGAGTAAGCGGTTGGGTAAGGGACCGTCGCCTATGGAAACTACTCATCGTATTCAATAATGAAAACGATTCCTGGGAATTTTCTATTCCTAGGTTGTGAATCGATACCTGACTAGTTAGTTATAAGGATATTATACTCATCTAATTTAGAAGGCTACCTTTATGAGCGAGTTTCAGCTGCGAATAACAGCTTTCTATCGGTACGCTTCTTGTCCTATTAGAAACTAACGCTTTCCAACTAGACTTGTGTCACTTGTCCCACTTATGGATGGCACCTGTTCTCATTAAGTTATTTTTACTGAAATAGAATTCGCTAAACTTACAGCGAAGTTCAGCCCTTGATGACGATGTTTCCCGAGCTTCGTTGAAAGTGAAATAACAGAACAATTATTAGGGAACAACCAGAAGAACTGACTGGAAACTCTAAGTCAGCAAATCAACTGTCGACGACCATCTCAAGACTATTGGGAAGATAAAGAACCTTGAAAATTGGAAGTACTTTGTCAACTTCCACGACCTTCTTTGTCATCAAAGCTCAAGTCTCCCACTTGAAATCTCTTGTCCACCGTTGAACAGTGCATTCACTCATATTTACTGCCTTGTATATTATATACTGCCTTCGTCCCAGACTTCGTTGGTATTTCTGGCAGTTTGGCACCGCTCAAACAAAATTATGCGAAAATCACGCTTTGACATCGTAGTAATGAAATCGTGTTTCAGAACCGTTGTCCATGAAACCGTACAGTCTCATTTATTTATGACATTTAGGAAAACCGCACTGCAATTCCCAGAAGAAATATACCTCGCTTTATTGCATTGTCATTTCTGATATTTCACGTCGTTTAACAAATTAAGGCCAAATTAAAAATATCGAATTAAAAAATTGTTAGAAACAAATAAGGTCATTGAAAACGGCCCTTTTTTATTGTATCCGATTATATCACCTTTCTTGCTTGGACTGTAAGAAAAGTAAAATATTGTAAGTGAAACACTCGAGTCAAAATTATCTATTTTTGCATTTTCTGCTTTACTTGATTTCAATTAAGGGAAGATTTGATGAAACCAACTATGTCATATCCTTATTTTTTTTCTCTTCAAAGTATCTTATTTACATTAAAACCCTCTAGCCTTAACTATTTATTGAATTTATGGCTAGGTTATTACATATTATTATTTTTGTCGACCATCTATAGACTCAAATATACAAAAACCGTTGAAGTTTCCTTTCCTCAAGATATTCTTTCCTAGCCATTTAGATTCCTGCTAGAGATCTTTCAATATTATTATTATCAAACTATTTAATAGTACACATTAAAGATGCCCGTGAGTCATATAAAAAAATTAAATTGACTTGATCGCTCATCGTACAATCTGCCAGCCTCCAGGGGTGCTTCATTTTCGTAGTTTTCTCTCTTCTCCAATACCACTCCAGCAGTGCTGTATATAACCTTATTTATACGCTCTATTTTGCTACTATTAATTAGAACTCATTATCTCAAATAAATCAAAGGATTTAGATTATTTAAATGATGGATAAGATATTAATAAATAATAATAAAATATGGGAGAATGAAATTTTGAGTAAGGACCATTCATCCTTCCTCTAGCTCTCACGGCATGAGGATGATGCAAGTTTCCACATTTCCCGTTATATTGCCTTGTTAAAAATACTTTTGCCAAGATTCACTGCTTATTTTTTATGTGGATTCTTTTAGAATTGTTTTTACGGTTGATAGTTTAAGTCCTAATTTTGACTCTAGAGCTGATTTTTTTTCCATCTTTCTAATCAGCTTGTATAATTAACCAGCAGTAAAAAGTAACTAATTATATATTTTCTCACAGTTGACTAGTTAAAACATTTAAGCTAGAATTTTATTCCAACTAAAGGATTAGTCACTAGCAAGTATCACAGAGGAAGATTAACTGGATAACAAACAATTCGCAAGGGTGGAGTTAAAGAAATGGACCTTGTGTGTTCCAATATGATATGTGAAACCTGGAATTTTATTTAATTCTTATTTTTCATAAAAATCTAATTTCATATGTGTAAATAAACATTTAGTTTTTAAAATTAATTAAATTAAATAAGTATTAAATTTTAACAATATAACCGCGTAAAGTACAAAGAATTAGAAGTACCCTCCACTTTCTCAAAATAATAGTTTTTGCCAACAGGTTTATGCTTATAATTAAAATTACTTAAGGAATGCCTTATAAAAACGGTTTGATCCTTAAAGTAAATTTAACATTACGGTGTAATAATTAACCATAGATTTATTTAAGATTTTTTAAAAATAAAAATAAGTTTGTTGTATTAAAATATTTTTAATTTATCATTTTAATTGTAATTTTTATTATAATATTAATTTTAAAAAATCAAAATTACAACAGTTGATTTTATCTGCTGAAATATCTTATTTTTGTTATGAATAAAATATGATGAATGAAACTCAAACGTTGAAAAATATCTTTACATTGTAACATAAGGATATGTTCTTTGTTTTAGATAATGCTTGAATTATCTTTGCTGTTTAGTATTCTTTTTTAAGTATAAAAACATCCAAATAAAGATCTTCTGATATATTTCGTATTTAATTGCATAACACTGTATTATTTCTGTTGCAGAAGTACAGTCTACCCATCTGTGGAGAGTGCCTGGGAACCGCCAAAAAGAACCGAGAGGGGGTCGAGGAAGCGTTGAGTGAGTGTGCCTCCTGTGGGACAGGTCTCCATCCTACCTGCGTTGGTGAAACTTTCATCAGCCTCTCGGCCAGGGGCAATGTATGGAAGTGCGAGGAGTGCAACCTCTGTGCTCTTTGCTCCAAGACTGAGGATAAGGTAGTTACTCTCTGTGTTTGTAATTACGATCGTAAGAATGTGCGTACTCAATAATATATAAATATATGGGTCCCCTCATTAAAGTGTGTTAAAGTAACCATTCCTCTCCACACTTACAATGTTTCTTCAGGTCTTATTTTAATTAAATTACCAATTCATTATTATAAATCTACAACATTATAATTTTATATTTAATAATTACATTTTCCTATTAATCATTATTTTTCAGATCTGTCTCATTTGTTGTGCATCGTGTTCGAGGTGCTATCATCTCCAATGTATAGCCTCTTCCGTCGACAAAAAAGGGAAAGGTCCATGGAAGTGTCGGACCTGCTCAGATGGTAAACCTGTCTCCGCAACAACCACCTCACAGCCATCCACACCTGCCTCAACTCCCAATTCGGTTCCAACTCCCAAGACTAAACAGAAGAATCTCAGGGTACAACAACTTAGGAGTTTAAGGTATGACATGTTATAGTATTTAAAGTAAATATTAGTAAATATTTAGACCTTGAAGGTAAACTGTGAGGATAATTTGGACTATAAAGAAAAATTTACTTATATGTAAAGCTGATATTTTGATTACATGTCATAATTTCTGTCTCATTGTAGGCCTTCATCAGAAAAAAAAAGTTCCAATATGTGTAAAACATATACATGTCCTTTTGTATGTAATTTTTCATTTTGAATTGATAGTTGCTGGAATTGTGCAATTATTTAGCTAATAAATAGGTAAAACTAATCAATACATTATTGTGAATTTAGTAAAAGAACATTTTGACAGATCTAGTACAGTTTACCATTGTGGTCCATATATAAATTAATTTAAAAATGGATTCTGAGTTAATGAATACCAACTCCTATTACACGATTTTAATACGTACTGTGTTTCCATAGCAACCATAGTCATTTCAAGTCAATCACCATAATCAGGTTAGTTAGTCCTTATATAGTAACGATTAAAGATTTACAATTACATATGATTATTGTTTATAAACTTCTGTTAATGGATTACTCTCCAAACCCAAACCTGTAAGATCGTCCATAATACCATTCTACCACATTGACCTCGACAAAGTTATGTGGCAAATGATTATTAATTCTAAATTTATTGAATGTTTCGGTCATGTATATTCTTATTAGATTTATTAACGTTTTCATTATACACTTGTTGAACAGTATGTTGGTCTATAGAATCAGAAGCCTTTTTGAAATTAATATAAAGATGATGAACTATCCCGTTGTATTTTAACTTTTTACCATTATTTGGTTTAAGGTAAATATTTGATTTATAGTTAATCAGTTTCATACTAAACCGCATCAGTATTGTAGGATTATTTCCTCTCCTTATTCCGATAAAGAGAATATTTTACAATATACTGTCCTGGTAGCAGTGGGATTTCAAGTTGGGAACTTGAAAATACTCCACATTTGTTGTTTTGATTCAGAATTAGTTATTTCTGAACTTATAAGAGTTTAATCAGTATGATAAATTCGACATGTATTATTTTCTTATGGTGAATGGTTTTTGACTAGCATCCAGAATCCTGATAAACTCATTTAATCATCATTTAATCACTCTGAAAACACAAAGCAATTAATTTTCGAAGAGTTTAAAATGGTCAGGGGGTGCTGTCTATTAAATTATACAAAATAAGTTAGACTTAGATTTATTTTATTTGTTACTATTTCTTGACCTCATTTTTTATATTCACGCAGTGGGATGATGAAGAGTCCAACTCCTACTCAATTATGGTTGTGTAAATAGATAAATATTTTTTTAATTTTGTTCAACTCTATTATTCTAAAGGGACCTGGTCCCAGAATAAAATTATTTTTCTATTCTATTCTATAATGCTATTTTGAGCAAGTGCATTAGTTTAAATATTTTTTTTACATATGAATAAGAAATATAGCTAGCTACATTATTGTTGCTATATTTTAGCAAGTTGTTGATTGATCAATTTAAAAAAATATATCAACCTCACAAACACATTTCTATCGCACATCTCTCTAACCTGAAGATGGCCTAAAAATTATGTGTCGAAACGTAGGCACAAATAAAACAAGTTTAACTTATTTTGTGTAATTTATTTCTGCACCCCCTACCCATTTTACACTCCTCTAAGATATTTCCAGTCAACCATTACAGCATTAATAACAATTAATTTTATTTTATATAATTGTTACAGGAAAGCAGCTCGAGCAAGTTTAGTTGGAAAGAAGGGGAAAACGAGAACGTTGAGCTTGGATAGCAGCTCTGAAGATGGTAATGAGCCTTCCCCCTGTGCCTCCAGCCCTCTTCCCCCCTCCCCATCCCCAGGTGGGGGCCCACGCGAGGAAATATCAGATGTAATATCAAAGGAAAAACAGAAATTTTTCCGTGGGTCCGCATTTTATCGTGGGCCTAGACCAGAAACATCGAGAGGCCCGACTAACCACGATAGGGACCCAGTCATAACTCCAGTCACACCGTTGACACCTTTTCCCCAACATATACCTCCCCTCCCTGCGAGTTCTTATTCTGAAAAGGAGCTCCCGTTCGGGTCACTCGGGGAGGATGACGGTCCATGGGGTTTTGCTGCTGCTGCATTATCTGCCCAAGCTGATCCTGCCCCTCGTTCTCACCAACAGAACTCGACACCAAGGGAGCCCGAACCTCCTCAGCTAGTGTCTCCATTAATTCCGATTCTGAGGAAAAGGAAGAAAGACTCCGAGCCTCAGCCATCACCTTCCAGCCTCATCAAGTCTGCTGTATGTTGTAAATCAGCCGAGCTCGAGAGGAGGAAACAGCTGAACGGAGGGGAGAGGAGTCGGAACATGGAGGAGGCGTCAGGCAGAGCGGGTAAGGTGCTCCCCTAGCTCCCTCCAGACCCCCTCCCCTCTGGTCAGCTCTCAACAGCTCTACATTCTCTTAGCGTCTCCAAGCATATCAAAATTATTAACTTAATAGTTAATCAATAATAAATTATTTTCTAAATCATCTGTGTTACCTATTTTATAGGTAAATTATCATTTTTAAATTATTATTTTTCTTAAAATTAATTATTTAATTAAATAAATGGAATTTATAAATAAATTTTCATCTGTCTCATTCATTGTTCATTGGTCTATTCAAGTTACCAAAGTAAATTTTGCTTTGAATTCATCGATATCAATAATGACAAACATTTTTTAAGAAAATAACTGAATAAAATATTGTGAATCAGAGATGATAAAATGGGATTTCCTAAAAGAGCATAAATAAGGGCTAATTTGAAGTTGTTGAGAGGGCCATTCCTGCCCTTGCACCCAGGCCAGGCATCGACTTAATGGATCACTAATTGCATCTCGGACCCCCACCCCACCTTCACTGCTTCAACTTAACCTTCTTCCCGCTTCCTTCTTACATTCATCTTGCACCTTTAACATATTACTTATATTTTTAAAATAACAGTGTTTTTTTAATTTATTTTTTTTATCCAGCTATGTATATTTTTTAGCACCATGAGATAATCAGTTCATTTGAATCTCCACTTTTTATTGACGTTTTGAAATGTAGCAGAAGTTTATGAATCATGTTTTCTTTCTTCTTCTTATTTTTTTTTTTAAACTACTCTTCACATTTACTTGCATGAATAATGTATCATCTATCAAGATATTTGCACTTCTTTTATCCTAAATTACTACACTAAAAAAATTTAATGTTTCTCTCCTGCAGTATTAAAAATTAAAGCAGCTTGATTATTGAAAACTAAATTTTTAGAGTTAGTTACAATTATATATAATTACAATCAATCAGCTTTAAAATGTGCGGATACTGTATTGAGAGTAGCTTTGAATTTCTTGAAGACTGGGAATTCTGTTTGAGTTTTTCGTCACAGTAAAAAAATCTGGAATTATGCCATTCAGGTTTAGGCCCAAAAAATTCTATATTCCTGCCAGTACTATGACCTTAATATTACACATTTACATAGGCAACAAGCCTGTGAAATATTGTGAAGGTTGGTATACGGGAACTCTTACCTCCTTTGATTCCATGAAAGATCAAAGAAGGCTCCCTTCTGATGTTATTTTTTAATCTTACTTTCTCAGGCACATTTCAGCTATCATACAGCAATGTTATAGAATAGTGAAATATTAAATTGTCTTTGTATTCATATAAAAGGTTCCAACCACGTGGATTTGAAATTTATTTTGAAGTAGATCCACCTCTCGATCTTCCCTTCCTGGTTAAAAAGATTGGCATTTTGTGATAAAAACATGTCCCATTTCCATTAACAAGAAGGAAAGGATGTTTTGTTATTTTTTAAATATTACTTGTTATTTTTAATATTATTTTGTTTTGTAAATAAAAAAAATCCATTTTATTTCTTTATCATTATCATCATAATAATTTACAATAAAAATAATAATTTTATTCCTTTAATTATGGTTATCATCAACATATATGAATATATATGTGTGCGTATAATTGTTTTTTTCTCTTTAAAATGATCCACTGCTAGCAAAGTATTAGCTTGATTCTAAATTTTAGCCTCTTGTATTGTCTGGTTATTGTAAATATTTATTTGATAACCCTACAGTTCTGTAATTTTCTGGTTATTTCAAATAGTTTTGTAGATTGAAAACAAACAACCTTGTATTGTTGACTATCGCAGTAGTTCTGTTAAGGGTAGCTGTTTCTGTTTTTTCATTCTAAGCTGTATGGATTAATTTCTGTCCTTATCGAAATGTAAATCCTTTTATGGTTGTTAGTATTTGTAATCATTAAACCAATAATAATAATGGAAATTCAAATATATCGATTACCATGCAGAGGTGACATTGTTATATAAATCTATTAGTTATTGTTAAAAACTATTTTACGATCCATAATTGAAATATTATAATATGAAAGTTTGATTAATAGTCAAATTACCTAAAAAAAATTATTTTGAAAAAAATGTGAACTAAATTCACACTAAATTAAAAAAAAAAATAACTGTATATGGCAATCTGTTCACAGGTTTTCATTGATCATACTATCATTTGACTGTTGCGATAAACTACATAACAACAAATCAGAAGGTTAACGGCCCAATTAGTTTGGTATATTTCTTTATGCCAAATAGTTTTTCTTTAATTATAATCAGATGTATTGTTTCATTTTAAGTTTTCATTAATGACCCTCTACCCAGTGTTTGTTCCTGACAATTGTTTTTTTTTTTTTTTTAATTTTCTACTATTCTCATATTGAAATGGTGTTATGTTTGTTCAAATTAATTTCTAATAAAGACCTTCATGCCAAATTTTATGAAAATTTAAGGTATTTTTCCAAGTTAATTTATCATTATTTCTTAGTTTCTTCAACTGTGATGTAGGTGATTAATCAAGAATTTTTTGTTATTTCTCTATCAACCATTATCTCTTAGAATTGATTAAAACAATGTAGTGTTAATTTATATTTTAAAATTTATAACCTACAGCTATAGTTCATATTAAAATTATTATTTTTTGCTATATTTAAAATTTTGTTTTATATTACAGCTGCGACCATTAACAGTTTGCTGTCTAGTGACTTGCCTGCTGGTTGTACGTCTAAAGACTTAGAATGCTTTAAGTTAGCACGAGAAAAGGCAAATTCGGTGAGCAAATTAATTTAAGCAGTTATATGGCTGTCGTAAAAGACTAATGTGAACAAGATTAATTATTACTATTTTATCAGAAAGAAGTATGGAATAAGTTATACCTTAGTAATATTTATATTCTTGTTTTATTTTAGGCTACGAAAGCTAACGTCCCAGAGCCTGATCAACTGCAGCACATCCCTACACCAAGTTTGATTACACCAAACATCGCCACTACTCGGTGTCCTGCTTCAATCGAGTTTGGAAAATTTGATATCCAAACTTGGTATTCCTCACCCTTTCCTCAAGAATATGCTAGGTAATTGCTTTTAATTAATATTCTTTGTTTTTAAAATGTACTCAAAACAGGTGTGAATATGGGAGAAATGTGTAGCTTTTTCTGGTTTATTAAGTAGGGAGCAGGTTTGTTAAATATTACTACTAACTCTGCAGTACTGTACTACTAATCTGTGTAGGTCCTGCCTAAGGTATAAAATAAATATATTATTTATTCTGTAATCAGCCGTGAATCGAGACTGTAGGACCAGGAGACCCTTAAAGGGCTCCTGAATACCAGAACTAGATACTCAAAATTGAGGGAGGAAACCTGGCAGTCGAGTTTGATCTTGGTCAAATCACCTCCTTGCATAACTATGGGCTTAGAAACTACGCAGTCCTTCCAATAAGTACTGAAGCCATGTTGTGGTGGCACATTTTTTTCTTTTTAATTTTATGATTTATAATTTCATGACAGGTTCAATGTGGGTGTGAAGAGATTAAATAATAATTTTATGTGTGGTTAATTAATATAGTGGCAATTTTGCATTTTAAAATGTTATATAATTGCTTTTGTTTCAGGTTAGGAAAGCTATTCTTGTGTGAATTTTGCCTTAAGTACACCAAAAGTAAGTCAGTACTTGATAGGCATCTTGACAAGTGTACGTGGAGGTGGCCCCCCGGGACAGAAATTTATAGGCATAACGACATTTCTGTTTTTGAGGTTTGTTAAAACACATATTTAAAGCAAGATATTTGATTTGAGTCTTGTTATTATTTATTGATTTGAGATCTTATTATTATTTATTTTTGTTTCAGGTTGATGGTAATAACTCAAAGTTTTATTGCCAGAATCTATGTCTTTTAGCTAAACTATTTTTAGATCATAAAACTCTGTATTATGATGTTGAACCTTTCTTATTCTACGTTCTAACTCAGAATGATGATAAGGTAAATTTAAAATTAATTATTTTGCAACTTTAAATTATTTTTTTTAATAATTAAAATATTTTTAATTGTTTTATTTATAAATCTTGTAGGGTTTCCACTTAGTAGGTTATTTCTCTAAAGAGAAACACTGTCAGCAGAAGTACAATGTATCTTGTATAATGACACTTCCACAGTACCAGCGCCAAGGTTTTGGAAGATTTTTAATCGATTTCAGTAAGTTTTTAACATAGTTTATTTCATTACTGTTCAGCCTGTTTTATTTAATATAATACAAATTATTTTGAATACACTTCTTCTGATGATGTAAAGGTAAATGATTACGCTATAGCACTCTATGACTGTGGATCACTCGGTCACCTATATGATAATTTCAAGTCACCCACTTTAGTTCCGAAAATAAAGTAAAATATACTAAAATAAATTATAAAACATAATTTATTATTATTATTATAACTATTATTGTTTAAGAGAAATGTTATAATTAAAGTTCATCCTTGTATGTTTGTAATTATTTTCTTCAAGAAATATATCTTACTATTTACTAAAAGACGTTTTAATGCGAAAATATCTCTAACCCAAACTTCTCTTTAATAATCACATTTTGTTTCATTTTGACCCTTGGCCGAAAAAGGTTGCTGACCCTTGCACTAAGGTATTCACATACCATTAAAAAAATTATTAAATAGCAAGGTTTCTCATATTAATTACAAAATCTGAGTTATTCATTTCATTTTGATTCATATGATAAATTTCCAAACTCTGATAAATTATGCTGAACAATTTCAATTGATTTTATTCTAAAATTTATTATAAGAATTTGAGAGTTTAAATATTCTTTAATCAAGTTAAGATTTTTTATTTATTTGTTTAAATCCTAATGCAAGGCTCAATGAATTCATCATAATAAAATCAAGGGAGAGATATTATAATAGTTTTTTTTCATTCTTTTAGGCTACTTACTTTCCAAAGAAGAAGGGCAGGCAGGCACACCTGAAAAGCCTCTGTCAGATCTGGGTCGAGTGTCATATCATGCTTATTGGAGGTCCATCATCCTGGAATACATTCACTACCATAGGGAAGAAGACTTTTCTGTTTCTTCGATTTCTAAAGAAACAGGTAATATTTTTAATTTATGTAAATATGATTTTAAGGGATTAAAATGTTTCAACTATATGGGGCAGCCGAAAATCACTCGTGGTCAATCAATATGATTTCAAGGGCCTCACTGAAGATCACACCACTCCATTCTCCATTTTTACTATATGTACTGAAAAATGTTTATTTCCTTTTAATTATAGTTGTAGAAAAACAATCAAAATTATTCAATACAAACGATTAAAGTCCTATCCATATTTTTATTATTATTATTTTTTGTTTATGGGGAGAGATGGGGACATGTCCAACCATCTGCAGTTATTATTTTTTTGTTTTTAATTTTTCTTCTTCAAATGTTCAGAAATTTTCGGACAATCCTGGCTGTGTCTAGGAGTACTGCCTGTTGAGCCTCCTTTAGAACCCAAGCAGAAGTCCCAGATTCTCAGTGCCCTCCTCCGTGGATTTAGGAACCAATCCATTTGTGGAAATTATAATAGGTGTTCCACCACGCTTTCCTTTCGATAGAGCTCTTTTATTTTAGCCGCTAGCTCCTGATATTTTCGAAGTTTCTCTCCCACAGAAGAATATACATTATTGTCAGTAGGGATTGCAATGTCAATAATAGTTGCTTTTCTATCTCTCATCTTTATAAGGAGGATGTCTGGTTTATTATGACGCACAGTATGGTCTGTATGAATCTATTATGATTCATCCCATGATGGTTAGCTTTAGGATGAGGATAGCTTTAGGAGACCTTTTTGTAAAATTCTATTGGGATGATAGTTATAATATGGCGTCTTATTATTGAGTAGGTTGTATTTCATCGCCAGGGCTTATTGTAAAATTTTTGCTGCATTGTTATGCCTCTGGAAAAACTCGGTACGAGCCAACTCTCCGCATCCTCCAATGATATGTAGGATTGACTCCACCGTTGCCGAGCATAGTCGACATTTATCCGTTGATGCGTCGTTAAGAACATGCCTCATGTATGATCTGGTGGCGATAACTTGGTCTTGAATGGCGATCACAAACCCTTCTGCCTCGGAAAATATCTTGCCAGTCAATTGACATCTCCTTGTCAATAAAGCTATCATTCAATTTGTGATAGAACCTTCCATGTAAAGATTTTGTCTTCTATTCCGTCAACCATTCGCTGTCTGAAGTAATTGATGGTTCAGCAACTTTGCTCAGGTTTAGTACAGTTAGACCAGAATCCATCCTTTAGATAGTGGGATAAACCCCTTCTGTTTTTGAGAGGAAATATTGGCATAGGGCCACTTCCTGCTTGCGGCAAGCATCTTCGATGCTTATCAACCCAGGTCCTCCTTCTTCCCTGGGTAAGTACAGGCGAGCCTTGGATGATATTGCGTGGTGGATCCGTTCTTGTGTGAGAGTTGTTCGTGCATGACGATCCAGCTCCTGCAGGCTGGTGTTTGGCCTTTGCAATATCCCAAAGCTATAACTGAGAGCAGGTATAGCCCAGGCGTTTATGGCCTTGATTTTTTGCTTTCCAGTTAAATGAGTTTTAAGGACTTTTCGTAATCGAACAATTTTAATGTGCTGATGCATACCTAAATACTTATATAATTTATTGGCCTCAAGTTCCTTGATATACTCATCTTCATTGACCAGAATATTTGACTTGCTAACCACTTTCCATGGTTACATGGAGCACTGGACACTTGCTCGAGGCCTGTCGATTCGTCGTTGATGATAAACTTATATCCCTCCCTATTTTTTTAAAGGATCCTACTTAGTGGGAACAACGCCATACAGAACCACAGTGGGCTAAGACAATCTCCTTGGTATATTCCTCTCATTATTTTTATTTGGTTGGCCATAAAGGTAGCTCCGATTTTCAGCTTAGTTTTCCATCCGGACATTAGGTTTGAAAGGAGACTGCTTACTTTAGGTTGAATCTTGTAGATATCGAGTACCTTTAGAAGCCAGCTATGTTGAACAGAGTCAAAAGCCTTTTTATAATTGATCCAGCCCTTAGAGAGGTTATTATTATTATTAATTCGGCACAAAAACACGTGGATGCATCCAGGCCTCCTCAAGTCCCTGTCGTGTGTTTTTTCTTTGGGTCAATATTTTTTTAGTATATTTTATTCAATTGTTTTAATATATATGATAACTACTGACCAGCAATTTTGTCACAGCCTAAGATTGTGTGGAAAACTGGTCATTTAGGTTTCCAAATTCACGGAAAGTTGTAATGATCGAATTAACAACAGATTTTAGTGATGATCCATCTCCAATTCTCTATAATTCGATACAGATTGTTTAGAAAACTGGTAATTTTTTTAAGTTTCCAAATTCATGGAGAGTTGTAATGATTGAATTAACAACAGAATTTAGAGTGATGATCCATCTCTCTACAGTTCGATACATTCTCTTTAATTCGATACAGAAAAAATCCACAAAATAGAAGGTTGTTCCATGTTTCACTAGTGAAGAGTGACCTCTCTTAAAATTGATTAATAATAAATATTTATTGGGTTATTGTCAAATTAATTTTTAATAGTCTGAGGACATTTTATATTCAATAACTCGTTATATTGTAACTTAATTAAATTTTGAGTTGGAGATTTAACTGCTTTTTATACTTTACAAAGGTGTCGCACCTCAAGATGTTGCTGAGATGCTTCAAAACATGGGCATGGTTGAAGACTGGGATAGAGGAATTCAGGAAGAAGATGGACCAGGTATTGCAATCGTTGTTGATTGGAACATTGTTGATAAGCATATGGAAAAGGTCAATAAGAGTAAAAGAATACCGATTGAACCAGAATGCCTAAGGTGGACACCGTTAGTGTCAAATCTTGTTAATCCATTCCGTGTATCGGTATGTATTATTATATTATCTATTATGTAAAAGTGTTAGGCTTTATTGTCGTTCACAATATTTATTAAATTTACATTTAGGATGGTGATGAGGGTGAAGAAGGGGATGATGAGCTTGAGGAAACGATGATGCAAGAAGAAGATGTGAAACCCTCCACTTCTGCCATCTCTAAACCTAAAGTTTCTCAAAAAGAAATTAAAGAAGAGCCCTCACAATCGGTTTCAGTGGAAAAGGCTAAAAGTTTTAAACAGAGGTGAGATTTATTTTATTTGTTATTAAGGCACGGTCAGTTATTGAACCAAACATGACTTCTTAACGTTTTATTTTGTTGTAGGTCCATTCCAGAAATGTTTAATGAAGAAACTTTAAAACCTAAGACTGAGGTTTCAAGCTTTCCAGAAAAGAGAAAAAGGATACCGAAAAAATATAATGATGATGGTGATGCAGATGGTGAGGATACTTCTGAAGAAATGAATGTTAGAAAGAAAAAGAGAAAAGTAGAAGTCGCCAATCCTCTAATTAAACCAAGTAGGCTAAATGTTTTGGCAGTGACTCCGGAACCGGAACCAGAACAAGAACAAGAACCATCTCCTTCGCAATTAGATGATGAAGTAAGTAGCCAATTTTTTTTTTTTTTTTGTAATTTAAGGAAAATATGGTTGCAGATTTCATTAATTATATGGACCTATTTTACATCCTTGATTTGTGATTTAACACATCCGATTAGGTATTGATTTTATTTCAAACGGAATAGATATATACAAGTTCTATTAGTTTAGTTCTAACTCCTACTTCTACTAGCTTATAAGAGTTTGAATAGAAAATTGAAGATGGACTTTAACCCTTTTAATTTTTTAGCTTATGAAGTCAGCCTTCCTTCTTTTTATCTACTTTGTTCATTTCTAATATATTCTTTATTTTGTTGAAAACATTCTACCAAAATAATCAGTAATTATAGGGTATTTTTTCATTTTTTAAATTGAATTGATTCATTTTTATTAAAGTTATTTTCAATTTACCTAATGTTTCAGTCTGCTGTGGGACGGGGGCGAAGGTCTAAACGACCTAGGAGGAGACTTAGCCCATCTTCTCCTGAACGAAAGAAAGAAAAAGAAGTGGATAAGAAATCTGACGTTTCATCGAGGATTTCGCCTGAAAGTAAGTATTAGTTTTAAATTTTAATCTATTTTTACTGTTGTATTAACCCTTTGAAATAAATTTGGTGTATTTTATTATTTTTGTAGAAGATAGATCTCCTGTCGTGAACAAAAGAGTACTTGCTGCTCGAGAGAGGTGGGTCCAGCGTCGCAAGAAGGAAGAAATGTTAAGGAAACAAAAAGAATCAATGTATGTTACTTATTTTAATTACTTCTAATCTTATTTCTTTTGTCAATCATATGAAGATATTTCATGAAATATTGTCCATTTATAGAAACAAGAGCGAAACTATAACACCTGGAGCTGATTCCCCTAAGAAAACGCCTAAAAAAGAAAATTCAAAGTCTCCAGTTAAAGACTCGCCCAAGATAGTATCAGAGGAAACCCAGAGTGAAAAAGTCTTGGATACTACAGGAGAGAATGAAGATTCCGAGGTTGAGTACAAGGTTGATTTGAACTCTACATGTGAAACGAGTGCAATTAATGATAGTGTGGACGGTGAAAATGCGCCTGCAAAGAAGAAAAGAGGCTGGGTCAAAGGAGTATCTAGGAAAGGCTACACTCCTCAAGTGCTTAAGAAGAAGATTCAAAGGAGATGGGGTGTTAAACCACGAAGGGTTAGTCAATTTTTTAATTCCCTTAATTCTTTTTGTTTAAGTAATAAATGTAATTAGCTACTTTTGAGACCATAGTGGCTGACGCAGTTAAGGCATCATCTTCAACTACCTTGCTACTGCTGTGGGGTAAGATTAAGAACTGTCTCGGCGAGTTTAAATTTATTTCATTATGTAGTAACAAATTACATCCTTATTTTATTTTAATACCAATAACTAATTATGATCAATGCTCATTAAAATAATGGATTAAATTAGTCAGGGGGTGCAGTTAGATGTTGACAGTTGATAGTTCGATAATACACCTCATACTCGGTACACACTTCTGGTTGCCCTGAAGATGGCCTACATCTTAGGCCGAAACGTTAGCGCAATGAAATAAGTGTTTCTTATTTGGTGTTATCTTTGAATTCACCGCTGTCTAATTCAATCCATTATTATAATTATCCAGTCAACTATTTTCCGCTCAAGTATGCTCATTAAAATTGTCTTGTTTTCCCTTATCCAGAAGATTCAGTGGTATCACCTTAACGAAATTAAATGTTTCTTTTTATTACCTTTAAAAATATTTTATGAATGTAAATTTTCTAATATTTTTTTATCTCACTGAATAAAAATATTATTTATTTTATTGTAATATTATTTATTTGTTATACAAATATTTAAAAATTATAACAATTGGCCTGGGCAAATCTTTTCTCTTCAAAATATTATATGTTTGAAAAGAAAAATTATAAATCATAAAAATTTTGTGAGATTTTATTTATCCGATTAACTGTTATTAGTACAGTATTAGTGCTAGTGGAATAAGAGTATTACTTAATATCATGATTATCAGTAATTTTAATGTTGCTAGGATATCTATTATAATTGTTTTAATTTTCTAGGGAAGGCCTCCTAAACGCAAAGTATCAGATGGTCATGATGATGAGAAACCTCCTAAGTTATCTAAAGAAGTCGGGCAAAGTGATGCCGAAGTCACTCCTAAGGAAGAACATGATGAAATGTCTGCTGAATCAGATGTTGAAGTCATTGATGATACAACGAATGGTGTTGAAGAACAAAATCTCAATTCTGATGAGGAGGAAAATAATAGTGAAAGTAAAGAGGAAGCACTCAGCCCTAAGGCAGAAATATCTTCTCCCACTCTCAAGGTATGTAATCTACAATATATTTCAACGCACTAAAATATAAGTTCTATTTATTATCGTCATCTTCATCGACTATAGTTTTACTACTGTGGGTTTTAAAAATTAAATCTTGCAAATGTCTGGCATTATTGACTACCCATTGGGATTTATCTTGTAGTTTAATGTTTGATGATCGACTGTGTATAGTCAGGGTGCAATCAGTATAAATTTATTATTCTGAAAGCCAATATTTCCGCCCAAACTTGTGATTAATCATTAAGGTTGAAATGAAATAAAGAGATACAAGATTAAATAAGTTTGATAATACTTAATTATTTTGATAATAAAATAAAATATTAATAATAAGATACAAATAAATAAGTGAAAGTTAAAATGTAAATATTTATATATATATATATATATATATATATATATATATATATATATATATATATATATATATATATTTCACTATTTTAATCTGAATACAGTATCTACTATATTCTCATAATTCTAAACGCACACACCTAAACTCTGCATGTGAAAGGAAGAAGATAATATTGAGATTACAAATATTGATCTATAATACTATAAAACTCTATTTATTCAGATAATAAATATACATTGCCTTCACCCTGTCTTATTTATTGTTCATTTCACATTTTGTTCACTTGCCATCTTTTTGAAGTTTCATACTAAAAAGATAAAATATGATTAAACTAAATTAGCTTTTTACACCAGAATGCTGAAAAGTATTATGTCAGTAATCCGATCAAATATGATTTAGTTGTTAACCTCTTGACTTACTAAGTTTTTACTATTTTGTCTAACTGACTATATGTTAATTGCTTAATGTCTCACCAACGGCTAGAAAAAGTCATTTTCCAATCATTCTAGTGAGCTACTGCAAGCCTCATGTCCTCTGCCTCAGGGTCTTTCCTCTCCCCTTACCTTAGTTCTTGGTTGGGGACTCCAAAATCGTTGTTTTATAAATTCTGTTTGCTATCAGAAGTCTACTTATAGAAACTGATCCAAGTTTCAGTCATAGTGGCAAAAGATGTGGATATTCATGTTACCTAATTTTTAATTAAATGCCTTCATTTTGTTAAAAACCTGTTAATCAATTGACATATGTATTATAAATTATGAAGTTGACTGCAGGGCCATCCTGTTCCAGTTTTCTTTTAAAAAAATATTTTATTCTAAAGTAATTCAGATTATTAATTTATTATTATTATCTAATTATTTGTGAATAGTTACAGAATAATACTTCAAAGAGGAAGTCTTCTGAATCTCAAGATGATGAAAAACCTCCAGAACTTTCAAAAGAAGTAGATGCCCCTGAAGTTGAAACTAAAAAAGAAGAGACATCTGGAGAGTCTGATGTTGAAATTATTGAACAAAACCTCGAACCTGACAATATAAAGAAAGATATGGAAGAAGACAGAAGCTCAGTTGAAAAAATGAAGGAAGAAAAGAAAGAAATAAACAACAGCAGCAGTACTTGCCATTCATCTCCACTAAAGGTATGATAAAAATGTTTTTTTGTATAATTGTAACAAGATATTTGGTTTTGGTGATGATTATTTGGATTTGTTGTTTTAGGAGGAAGAAAAGTCAGACAAAGGAAACTTGGAAGTTCCTAAAGAAGAAGATAAAGGAACTGAAGAGCTACCTCCTATTCTGGAGTTAGCTGTACCTCAAAAGCCATTGTCACCGAAGAGAACAGAACAGCTAAATAATGTTTTGTGCTCTGAGCCAGAGAAGCTATCCACCCCTATAGAAATCAAAGATCCAATTAAAGAATTTGAAGACCAAAAATTGTCTGAGAAAAAATTAGATGACAGTCGAAAAATATCCCATTCTGAATCACCAAAAACTCAGTCACCTCAAAAAGATAAAAGAGAAAAAGAAAGAATAATTTCATCACCCATTGTTATATTAGATGACGAGCAGGTAAAGCCTACTGAAGAAAAACCATCTGAACCAGAAACAAATAGTAGCAAGCATGAAGAACCTATTGCAAATCCTCCCTCTGTTAAAGCTCCTGAAATGCCAAGTATGGGGGTTTATACCCCTGACTCTACCACTAATTCTGTTCAGTCCCTTCATGGCTATGGTCAGTGCGACCTTGATGTAAATCAATTAGGTGGTTTGGAATCTCCTCAATCTATTTCATCAAACGAGATGCCCCCTTCAGTGCCAGAGCAACCAAGACCCCCATCCGTTGCGGCAGGCTATGCTGACTGTGCACAACAGGCAACCAACATTAATAAGAGGTCTGAAAACATAGGAATTAGCCATCATCATTCTCATCACCATATTGCTCCCTCCCCTCATTCAATGCATCTTCCTGCTTCACCTCATATGCCTCAATACCAGCAACAGCATCATCAGCAGTTGTTGAAACCCAGCAGTGGGAGCAGAAGTAAACAACAACATGCCCAGAGGACCAGATCGACGCCACCAGCACCGACAACTACTCCATCTCTTCATGCTCAGCAATCCATGCATCTTCATCAAGCTTCTGCATCTTCACCTGGTCCTCCTCACTATCCCCATCCTCATGGGGTCATCTCTCAGAGCAATTATATTATGCCTCAAGGTGGAACATATGTTAGCGTTCCTATGACGTCAGTTTTAAGTCATCGGATGGCACAGCAAACTTCTTCACAGAGATTAGGCCCATCCCCTTCTTGTTCCGGTTCCACACCTAACTTTTACATACAAACTGCTGTTCATACACAGAACCCTCAAGGTTCACCAGGAAGCAGCTTAGCAAAACTTCAACAACTGACCAACGGGCTAGAAACGCTCCCACCTGGTCATTGTGGGACTATGACTCCTCCACCTCCAGTAGATCTCACCCCCACTCCACCCTCCCATGCCACTCCGCCTCCTCCTAATCTAGCGTCTTACCATAAGTTTTATCAGAGCAATATGAGCTCTTCAAGTAGGACTGGTAGAAGTTCAGTACCTGTTCATCAAATGTCACCTGCAACTTCATCCAGTAGGACAAATGTTCCAGCCGCACTTAATCCTTCTAATTTAATGGCTCAATATAGTAGCTCATTTAATGGGTACAGGATCCCTGGCCAACAATCCCCGGCCGCCGTCACTAGCTATATAACCAACACAGGTTTTATCAATCAGACCAACCAAATCCCCATGCAAATGATGAACATGCAAGGTCAATATGGACAAGATCCTCAGCAAAATACCATGTATGCTACTTACGGATATCTAAATGGAAGCCTAATGCAGCCTTTGAATAGTAGTATGAGGCGGTAGGAGAAGTCCAAGAATCTGTGATTTTGTATTAATTTGTAAATAGTGATATTGTTAAACTTTATTTGATAATTATATTCACAAGTGACCTGTAAATTCTGTGTATATGATATAAAATCAAAACATTTATTTTGATGGTCAAAAATAATTGATCCTCAATAATTTAATTTTAGTTTTATATATATCGATATATAGAAGTTTTATATAATAAAATTTATATAATAAGTATTAATCATCACGCAGGGTGCCTCTATGAGTGTTTAGTTTGTAGAGACAATACCTTAATAGTATTATTTTGTATTTTTTTTTTTAATCGTGTGTTACACTGTACATTTTTTTAACTTATAAAATTACTGATTTTAATAGTATCTTTGAAACTTATTTATTGCACAGAATTCTTTACTTGAAACCGGTTACTCTCTGCTGTTTTGTTAACATTTGTTATTAAATTGTTGTGATTATACTGTAAATAGCTATTGTCTTAATTAATTGTAATGATTTCGCTGTAGACATTTTTAACTATTAATTTCTACCATGCTTATTTTAAACTGTAAATTTGAGTCATAAACTATGTGTATATGCCAAAATGAGATGCTAGTTGCACATTACTTCTTAGTGCTTGTAAAAAGTTTTTGTATGGCACTCGAATTATTGTTTCATAATTGATGTAAATATTAAAGTTATTAATATTACATTTTTTTTGTTTTTGATTTCACTACTTAACAAAATGTTGATTATATCATTTGTACATACATAATGGATTTGATGACTCTTGATTTGGCTATATTTTATGTCATGAAGGCTATTTTTTTTAATGCAGAAATTCCTAGCATGATTTGAAATCTGCAATCAACTGCATTGAACTTGTTTCAATTATAGCTGCTTAGGCCAACAACTTTCCTACATGCCTCAATAATTAATAAGGTGTCTGAAAAAATGTTGGGAGTGGCAATAAAATATTTTTGGTAGCCAAGTAGGTAAGGTACAAATGGAATAAGAAAATGCCAAAATTTCCCTTAGCGGTCCCACTAGAAGTTGTGGACACATTACTTAAGTACATTACATTACAGAGTGAGAATGTACTAAAACAACTATTTTATTTTCTAAAAATGGTCAATTTGATAATTTTTATATCACAATATATATAAAACTAAGGATGGGATTTTAAATAACTTCTGGTACTACATAACTTTTATAGATCATGCTGGATAAGAAGTTCTCTTCCTCAATGGGTAAAGTATGTTTCACAAGGATGGATCCAGGATTTTTTTCTGGGGAGGGCACAACAGGCAGACAGGCAAAAAATCAACAATAACTTAAAAATAAACTTTTAGTATTTATAGAAAGGTTTATTAAAATATCTAAACAATAGTTTCACTCATGTTATTTTAACATCTATCATCACATGATTTGCCTATAAGTATGTACTGTAATGGATTGTAATGTACACAAAAAACCATCTAGGGGGAGCACATGCCCCCCTCCCGCCCTGGATCCGCCTATGATGTTTCAAAAACATTCATTATGTTAAAAATACTTCTAAACAAGAAAGTTAGAAATTGTTACTGGATTTATTATATGCAAACAAATTTCACCATTTTTTATATATTTTGGATATAGGGTTAAATTTAATTAATAATTTAAATTAAATTAAATTTTTATTTTGTTTTTAGCTTTTGTAGAGCCCCATCTTTTTTGTTTTTAGCATCAATTAATACTTGTGAGAAGAAATTAGAAGAGAGTGGAGTAGTCACTGTTCAATTTGGAATGATCGATGGATACAGTAGTCGCTGTAGTGTGTGCTATACATTGTTAATTATATTATTTAAAATAGATTTTACCAGGAACCATAATTCTCAACGCTTAATTAAATACTAGATAAGTATTTAAACAATAGTGCCTTAAATTTACCAACTATATAACAAGGTCATTCTCTCACAAATCATACCACTGATGCCAAGGCAAATCAAATTGACCTATTCTCTACCCAATTCTATGATATTATTCTTTGTTAAGAAATTTTTTTTATAATTTACAATGATTCTATGAATTTATTCAAATCATCATTCGTAAGATAATTTGCAATTTTAAATACACAGTCTGTATTTAAGATAACAATCTTGTCTAAAGTGTTAGAAGCTAAGAGGCTTATTTGTAAATCCTTCAATTTATCAAACAATTTTGCTCTTTTAATGCACTGCTCAATCTGTGGCAGTATAATATCATGATAAATGGGATATTAAATAAAATATCTCCTTCAATTTCATCATAGCTTACATATAGAGGTTTAATATAACCTTTTACTACTAGTTCGAAAATCGTTAAATATTTGTTGATTTTATTTAAACTCATAAGGTTAATTTCATCAACGCATTTCTTCAGATAATCAGATAATTCTTGATGATTAGATAAGGTTCCAAGTTAATTGTTTTCTTGAAATCTTTGTAATATTTCCTTAATACTATTTTTATAATAACTTTTGCACAATCTTTATAATCCCTTAGAGCAATGCATAATGGTGTCGAATAGCCAAGAAATGCTGAGGTGCTCTTGATGTATATGTCAGCACCATTTAACAATAGTTCTTGAATTGCTTCTAAATATTCATAAATTATTGCTAATGTCAGTGGAGTATTACCTTCATAATCTGTCGCATTAACATTGGCCCCATTCACCAACAGTTCATGGATGACTGGCACTCCTTTGAAACTTGTTATTGCAGAATGTAGAGGAGTTAAACCATTGCTATCTTTAGCATCTATATCTGCCCCTTGTGATAAAATTAATTTGATCATCTCTGCTGTGGGGGCACAGTGAAGAAAGGGCCACTCAATCCATATTTCTCTAGTTCTGATATCTGCGCTAGGCAATGTAGTAAAAATATCTTTAACTTTCTCTAAATCTCCTTTATGTACTGCTGTAAATAATGATTTGTAAATATCTCCGCTCATTAGTAAACTATTAATTTCTTAACATGACAATGTGTGAAAAACATATTAAACATAACCACCAAAATAGTTATTGTGAATAATAATCACTACAATAATGCAACATCGATATCAATACCATCAGCTCGATTTATTTATTAGCAAACACTAAGATTTAAAAATACTACTTTCATATATTCTGTAATCGTGGATTCCATCCTATTATCAGTATGTTCACTAGCCTCAGTAGAATTTTCTAGCGCGAAACATAAGAACTTTAAAAATCTTTCCAGTTGGTTTGATATATCGAGTATTCGTAATTTTGAAAATCCCCCTAACTTTAGCAGTAAACATGCCCTAGTCTGGTTACTGTTTTAATTTCTTAATGATTAAGCGTATACCTATAATTATAAGAGCACACCCACTCAATGAAAAAACTTTAAGCAAACGATTGTTTTAACGAGATACGATCAACAATAAGGGAACGGAATGAGGAGCAGTTCCATTAGTTGGAACGAATAGGAGTCCTTCCAATAGTGGGAACGGATAGGAGCAGTTCCATTAGTTGGAGCGAATAGGAGTCCTTCCAATAGTGAGAACGAATAGGAGCAGTTCCATTAGTGGGAACGAATAGGAGCAGTTCCGTTAGTGGGAACAGATAGAAAAATCTCGCTCTTTTCCCGTTCCAACTATTACTGTATACAAGCCTCACTCTCTCGTTCTCTACGTTTAGAAACCATTAACTTTAGCTGGTCTATGGGGACTTTGTCGGTTCAACTTACTAGTCTATATGGAATGATAAGAAAACAAGGTACTATAACATTATATGAAACTGCAAGGGGGGAATAAAATTAGATGGAGATGATTTTTGATGCAATTGATGCATTTTTGAAGATATTGCTCTTTGTAATGAGCATTGTTTGTAATAAATTTTTCATTGTTTATCAGAACATAATATTTTAGATATTTATATTTTATTCATTAAATAACATTTTTTAACTAAAATATGATCATTTTTTTCATTTTTAAATGTCTTTATTTTAAAGAGAAAAGATTTGCCCGGGCAAATCTTTTCTCTTTAAAATAAAAACATTTAAAAATGAAAAAAAATGATCATATTTTAGTTAAAAATTGTTATTCAATGAATACTCCTTGTAATAAATGTTTTATTATTTATAGTTTAATTTTGTCTACATGTTCCTCATTTATTTCATTTCCTATAATCTGTTGTATCATAATGAAAGGCAATGCCTATTTCAAATTGATACATAACCTGACAAGGTCCAAATAGTTGAGGTAAGTGACACCTGAGCGCGCTTATGCCAGCAGGCCCTTAAACGTACTAGTACCGAAAACAATTTTATTAAAAACATTAACCTTGCATTTGATTGATAATCTCAATTATTTTCATTCAAATTCAGTAAGTGGTACAATATTAATTCATTAAAAAAACTTCACCATATCCCTACCTATAGCTGTAGCAGTATGGGAGTACCTGTATCCAAACATCCCTCTCTCTTTTTTTTTTTTTGATGAATTCTCTTCTCCAATCTATTCTGCTGGCTAAGGCTGCGTTTACACCAAAGTCTTCCACTAGTTTTCCACAAGTTGCGGCAACTTGTTGCCGGTTTTAAGAAAGTACAGCAACAGTTTTTGTCTTCCACTTGTGGACAACTAAAAGTGGAAGATTTGTTGCTGCGCGGGTATCTAGCAACTTGTGGAAAACAAGTGGAGAACTGTTCCCCCTCACGCGCCCTATTCATAATTATAGTGCTGTAAACGCATTTATTCTTAATAAATAGTGCATCTGGAGTATGTAAGAACCAAAAGAATTATAATAAATTAGTCAAGTATTTACAAATAATTTGTTCTATATATTTTCAAGGTTACTTATTATTATATTTTTACAATCTTTTAATTCCAGTATGTTATTAGATACACTGGTAATGAACCAGAATTAATAATGGTACGTGATAAAATGAGTAACATATTCCAAAGTAATATTAAATGTCACACTTGTTTTTACTATACATATTTCAATATTAAATATTATTGTAATAGAGTACAGAAGCTTGTTATTTAAATGTTCTATTTCAATTAATAATTACAATTACTAAGTTAATCATTAAATTGGGTTACAAGAGGACTACCTAATAAACGTTACATGAACAATAATAGTTTTGTTTAAATCAATAGTATGGACTATTTGAACCAAGGCCGTAGCCAAGGGGGGATTATAATTTTATTAAATTTATTTATTGTGTTATTAGGTTTATTTTTTTCTTTGTTCAAATAATTTAAGATGTTTTTATTAAGAGTATTCCTAAGTCCATTTCTATGTGTTTCGGGAGTTTCTAAATTTATGATTATAGATTCAATGTCCGCTAACATTTGAGAAATGTTGATTTTTTTTATTATTTGGGTCATAATTAATATTATCCCCTAGACTTAATAAAGTTACAATGTTGTTGGGTATTATATTAGTTGTTAAGTTAACGACTCTATTGTATTTGCCTTGGTGGCTCAATTGGTAGAGCGCTGTCGCGGAAAGACGAAGGTTCCGGGTTCGTATCCCGGCCGAGGGCCTATCTTTTCTCTTTAAAAATGAAAATATTTCTCGAATTGTTAGAAAAGATTGTTGTACAATGCTTATTTGCTATTTCATTGTTATTATATGGGTTTCTGAATGTTAATTTCTTAGGTTTATTTGCTTTAAATTTTATATTTATTATTTTGATTTTTTTAATATGTTACTCCATTTTTTGCATATTTTATAGATTTGTGTATATGAATTATTATCTACATTATTAATTTTATCTAAGTGAGCTTGCAATTTTTTCTTATTATATTTGTTCTGATTAGCCAATAAGCTTGTTTTTATCTAGGTTTAATATTTTATTTCCTAGAATATTGAAGAAATTATTTTGTTTAGTGTCATTTAAATAATTATTATTAAAATTTTTTCCAGATTAATAATGTGAGACAGTAAATGGTTAGGTATGATTTGGTTATCATACATATTTTTAAGTACAATCATTTGCATTCTACGTATATGAAATTTTGGTTATTGATAATTTAAATATTTTTTCTTGTACCAATAAATGCCCTAAAACTTTTGTTAAAGATAAGTGTTTAGAACAGGTACAAGGGCCCGCCCGCCTCCTGGCAATTTATTACCAGTTCAAACGAACCCGGCGGTATTCGCCTCTTCAAGGAGCACTGTTTGGGCCCCAAATGGTAATATAGATAAAACGAACCCGCTGTACAGGTTGCGATATATTTTTGTGAAGGCCACACTTTTGCTAGGTGCCCAGGTTATTGAGAACAAAGAAGCCGCACTGGTAATAAAAAGGCATACGTACCCTTCTGTTGAAACTGTCATATTGCGGTGACCATATTTAGAAAATGTATCTAATAACATACTGGAATTAAAAGATTGTAAAAATATACTAATAAGTAATCTTGTAAATATATAGAAGAAAAATTTTTTTTTTATAATTATTGGTCAGCTATTTTAATTTTTAAATATTTTTATTTTAAAGAGAAAAGCCCTCGGTATTAAAATTATTTGTAAATACTTGACTAATTTATTATAATTCTTTTGGTGCTCACATATCCCATATGCACTATTTATTTATGAATAAATGCATTTACAGCACTATTTAATAATGAATAGGGCGCGTGGAGGGGGAACAGTTCTCCACTTTTAGTTGCCAACTTTCTTTGATCTTTACCGACTCTCCACGGGAAACCAAAATTTAGTGGAAGATTTGTCTCTCCACAAGTGGAAGACAAAAACTGTTGCTGTACTTTCTTAAAACCGGCAACAAGTTGCCGCAACTTGTGGAAGACTTTGGTATAAACGCGTCTGAAGAAGAACTTTTAGTTTTCCATAATGTGTTGTCAACTTTTAGTTGCCACCTTAAGACTGCTTCCTAAACTCCTTCCTCACATTCTTGGTCTGCAATATGTCTCTCTAGGTTATTCTCACCATTCTGTGTCCATTCAATTTACATGGTCAAACCTTTCTTTTGAGGGCAGTCTTTCACATACCTACATACATACTCGTATTGAGGTTCAAACATGTATTTCATATTCAGCCCCCTCTGTACTTGCCTCTTATTGTGAAATGGAGTCTCATCTCGGAGCTCTGCAATAGGTTCTTGTGCTTTGTTGTAGTCCAAGAAGTCAGAGATGAAATTGTTATTATAGATTACCACCTTTGTTTCTATTGATACTTAAATTCCATTAATAAAGCTCCTTTTAACTCTATTCAAGAATTTTTCAGCAGACACTCTTTCTCTGATTTCAGTATCGATAAGCCATTTTTCTTTTGTTTTTAAAGAGAAAAGATAGGCCCTCGGCCGGGATTCGAACCCGGAACCATTTTTCTTTTGGAGTGCTATAATATATTTGAAAATGTGTACTTTTTATATAATTTTTCCATTTACATAGGCAAGTTGTGATCCTGGAGTTTTTTCCAATACTCATTACCTTTATTTTTTCTTCATTAAGCTAATCAATTTATTTATTATAAAATTAAATTATTCTCAAGTAACCAGAAACTTGAATTAACAATAAGTTTAAAAATATGGGCGAACGGGAAAATGTTTTTATCACTACCAAAAATTTTAATTTAAAATAAATAATCACTAAAATTACTTGTATTAATTAATTATTTGTAGATACAAATGAACTTATACCACTTTCAAAAATAAAGAATAATTAAATACATTGGTAGAGAAATAAGCAAAGGCCATTATAGTACTGAACTTTAGGAACGGGACGAAAAATATTGGGAACCGAACTCCCCTTTAAAGTATGCTAACATTCTCAAACATTTAACAAAATTATATTATCATTATTTATATAACTGTCTAAATTAACTATTTGTGGATGGGCCAGACCACTTAACCCATTTCCATTGGTCTATATCTACTTCCACCATATCAAAGATCCATATTCAAGATCCATTGATGAGTAGTTCATTGCCATTCTCCAGTTGCCTACCAATAATAGTAGTGTTTTATTAAACCGCTATAAATATATGCATACAGATGTATAGCCTGGTATTTCCATCACCTTAAGTTGAGATGAAGATCTGTCCACTAAATTATATTTATAGTGAAAATAAAATAGCAGTAATAGATTAATTTCTAGGAGCAACAAGAGAAACTTGAATAAAAATATTTATAATAATAGAACATTTGTACAAAACTTATTAAAACAATAATTTTTAGGTCAATCTGTATCATTCTTGATTACTTTCTTCAAATTCACAATAAATACTATCTGTGTTTTTCGAATTGTTAGCAATCTGTTCTTTACCATTTACAGCCTCAGATGTTTCTGGATGAAAATCTAAAGTAGGAGCTGTTTCTTCTTCATTATTTTTAGCTATAAAATTTGAAGTAGTGTCAGTTCCTCTATAATTAATTAAAGCACTAACAGTTTCTGCAAGCTTATTTGAATTTCTAGCAATTTCTTCATAAAGTAATGACGCGTTAGCAGTTTCTTCATGCAAACTTGAATTATTAGCAACTTTTGCTTCGGCATTCAAAGTTTCATCAATTGCCTTCTTCAATTCGGCAATACAACGGTGCAGGTAAAAGAATTTACATTCGTTTGGAACAGTTTTCAATAAATTTCTTGCTTTGCTTATGTGGTCCAAAGCCTAAAAATTAAAATTAAATTTTATTACAATAATAATAATTTAAAGTTAGTAACTATTCACTTAAAAATTTATCCATTCATATTTTCTTTTGAAAGTGAATAAATTAAAATTTGTCATTTAACACATTAATGTTAAAACGCTTAGTATTAATGACATATAAAAACAAAATTAAGAGTTTTCTCCCAGGGAAGGGAAAGAACTCTGAAATGTGTTTAATTTTAGAACTAATACAAAATAAATTGCTTAGTTCACATTATTATTTTATTAAGTTATTTTAGTGACCAATAGTCAAATGGAACTAGTTTATTTACTAAACGTTAAAGCGGTCAGGTTTTTCTTAACCAATATGACAAGCACCCCTCGCTTCACTTCACAAAATCCTTTTTTTAGATAAGCATGTGATCCCCTAAATGTTCTCCCAATCGATCCATATGAAGACTATAGGGGAAAAATGAGGTAATTCAGTTTTATTTTCAGTCAAATTTTTTCTATTTCCTAAATGTACAAGAGAGCAAATTTAACCTCAAAATCTATCAGTACCATTATCATAATTATTTTCGTTAAATTCCATGCAGATTTCTGCTCCTGTCAATCTGACAATAAACAGGATGTTTGAGATGCTCGAACCCTAACTCAGGGAAGCTAGTACACATTGCTCGGGGTACCTTGACATACTCCTTCAACCATTTTCAGCAGTTTGAACTCATTTATAATCATTGGAAAATCTATCAGAAACCTCTGTTACCAACTTTTCAGAAAAAATTGAGTTACCCATTGAGTTTTTCCCATGAGTCTTTAAATCTTGTGACAGATCAAATGAATGATTCTCAGCCTTCCCACTCTGATTAGAATAGGTTGCTTATCTGTAGGAATAACTTGTCCTGTTCACTTTTAAAGGAGTAGAAAAGAACATTAAACAACATAAACATACAAATTTTTTTTATTTAGAAATTAAAAAGTTCCGATGCTGGGATAAATTATTTATATATATATTTATATGTGAAAAATATATTACCTTAGCAGCTGGTATTATGTCTTTATTCCCATAAACATCATGTTTGTCATACATTTCATTTTCAAGATGTTTCCAAAACACGTTTACACCAATTGAAAAAGTGTTGCATAAAATATTATGAAACCAAAACGCAGGAATATATAGAATATCTCCAGGATGTAGCACACATATGTGCTGAACAGCTTTATAAAATTCTGGATAAAGTGTAACATCCGGGTTATCAATGTTCATTACTTCTGATTTGTCCCCATTTAAATACATATAAGGTGCATCATTAGGGTCAAATAACACAACACGTTTAGTTCCAGACACTTGAATTAGCATATTATCCATCACATCATAATGTGTCCACACTTGAACACATGCAGAGGCAATTCGGAAAACACTAGAAAAAAACCTATTTTCATCAAATAAATCAGGATAAATAAAATCATCAGCTATCTGAGGAAAATCGTTTTTAAAATTAGCTACATTTCTGCCTCTTCTATCAGTTCCGATAGCTCTTAAGTACAAAACTTCATTATCACATAAAATGGGCCTTAGGCCACTTTTATCAGTTTTCTTACGATTACTTCCTGATGCTCGAGACAAAAATTCTTCGAAGGATAAAGTTTTATATGTAAAATTTTTGTGCAAGAAATTCATTTGACCAACAGGGGAAATGTGGACCTTCACATCCATTTTCCCTAGCTTCTCTGCTAAAAAATATGTAGACCATTTTTGTAGGCATTGACCAATATCGAAATTTCTTATAACTAAAGGCTTTCTGTGAACTGCTATGTAGGCTTGGAACTCCTCTTTATTAGTATATTCATAAATTTCCACTGGTAGAGCGTTGATTTCCATTATCACTACTGTTGATATCAATCATTATCACTACTGTTATTAAGGAAGGTTGTGTTTACTTGTCAAAGAACTATAAACAAGATAGAACAAAAAAAGTTGGTGTTATAAGCTCTATTATTTTTTTGACTGAAAATCCTTTTCAATTTTAATCTTAATTTATAGTTATTAGATCCCAAACAATTTAAAACAAGTGACTCAAGTAGATAAATATTAAAAACAGGGATGGAATACATATCAGATAATGGCTAAACGAGTTATTGGTGACAGCTTAGTGTAAGCAGAGCTCCTATAAGACACAAAGATTTTAAACAAAACTATAGTTTTAACTACACTGTAGTGTAGTTGTCATTTGGTAAAAGGTGTTTTTTTTTTTTATATTATAGTGATATTGAACCATATTGACCCGTCAAGAATGAAAGTAAATTAAATTCAAGTTTGAATTCTATACTGTGTTGCTAAATGTTTTTCGTTGTTACATTAAGTTATATGCTATATATGTTCCTCGTATGTAACTTAGAGTTAGGACAAGTAGGGTCAGGAATTCGTTAAAATATTTTGCATCCTTAAGTTGTTTACCTTGCTTTTTTTATTTTGTTTAGATAATTGAGTTTTAAATTCAGACCAAATTTAAGATGTCGTATTTAATCAAGTCATGCAGTTTTTCATTGATTCCACTGCTAGATATTTAACTTGTGTACCTGAACACGCGTTTCACTTATCTTTATAACAATTCAATTAATTTATTTCAGTAAAAACAGTAGAAATACAGCCTAAGTTGACACACGTCCTGAGGGCTATACATAGGATGGGCTTGATCCCAGAGCTAGGAATATTCAGGGATAGGAGTAAGAATGAAATACGAAAACCATAAATTGGTCACAAGTACTAGACAAGAGAACCAACTAACTAAATTTTCAAAATGGAAATTAAGGAAGAACTTTGTCTCAGAAGAAACAGGGGATACTTGGTTCACTAAGCGCCCGCTGGGGATGTCACTCATCCATTTTATGTTAGGAAAGGAATTTTTAAAGTTCCTATATAATAAAAAACTACCTTTTGCCCGCGACTTCGACCGCGTAGAAGTCGAAAATGGATCTAATAGGATTTTTATAGTCTATATTTTGTGAACACGAAGCTTGGCCTTTGATATGATGAAAGGTACACGGGGGTATTATCTTTTTACAACGAAATCGAAATATTACACACCTACCCCAGTAGTTCTTATTTTTTTTTTCCTTCAGGAGCTAGAATCACCAGGCTACTCTGGAGCATGCCACATATAATTGGCCGTGAGAGAAGCAGCGTTCCCTCAAGTCTATTCCCACTACCTTAGGAGTTTGACCTTGAGCTGTGTTTATAGTTATTGCGAAGCAGACTTTGATTGGAAATTGCACTCTCTTGAATTCGAAGGAGTAATTTGATGGTGTTAGGGGCATCCTAGGAATAAATACAGACTCCGCTCGAGAACAACCGGTGAGTGTAGTTGCCTCGATTACATTGCGATGCAATGTTTTCACTTGCAATCTGGTGCCACTGCATAATTTTGGTGGATTTATATTGCGTAGCAACATCATTGGCACCAACTCTCAATTTTAATATGTGAGTAGGGGATGAATTTCAATAAAATACGAAACACGTCTTCCATCAATTCTGGTAAAAAAGGTTTATGCAAAATTTGAAGTAGATAAGACCAAGGAGTCACATTGTCCCATACAAACTTTGCCCCCCTTTTTCACCCCCTTAGGGGTAGAATTTCGGAAAATCCTTTCTTACCGCATGCCTACTTCATACAAAGAACACGCCCTCCAAGGTCTCTACGATCGGCGGTTTAGGCTGTGCGTTGATCCGTCAGTCAGTCATTCAGGACAAAGTATTTTATGTGTATAGATTATCTCACATAAATTTTTAGTTCACAAAATCGAATGTTTCTAGAATAGGTCGTCTACTTACTCCCTGAGAGCTTTGCATGCCGATGTTACATCTGTTAGCTCAAATATTTTCCAGATTTTCTAATTTTATGCTCTCTGATGTTTATACGGTTTTGCGAGTCACTACCTTTCTAGATTGGATCATTTCTCAATGTATCCGAAAATTTCATTTTTTTAAAGGTGTCAGGTTGATGATTATGGTGAAAAGGTCGGGGGGGGGGGGAAGGAAGTTTCAGTCTCTCCCGAAATATTTTTTAAATAATTTATTTAATATAATAAATATTTTAAGATATAAAAATTAAGGAACCAGTTTCTTTGAAATAATAATCAAATAGTTTCTTTAAAATTAAATCAAGGGAGAAATGTTTTAGGATTGTAAAATTACTAGTTCCCTCCAATTTAAAATATGAGCTTTAGGCCTCCTCATAAGAAACTTATTCAGACATCCATCATTATGGATAAAAACGGAAGAAAGTTTTTTGCTCTAAAACTGATTCCAAAATTTAAAAATGTATTTATGTATTTATGTAAGTACCTATACATTTTTCTTATAGTCGAGTGTTATTTTTTTTTCAATAAAAGTCTACTATAATAGAAATAGACAATAATCCTTGTTGTTGCATTTTCAATTAATGTTCAGTTAATGAAGAAGATAAAATATATTTTAATCAAATTTTATTTGACATTATGTGAAAATGGTTTAATAAAAAATAAATTAAATAAAATGTAACTAATTATGTTATAGCAATGAAATGTTAGTTTTTTATAAGAAGTTAAATAAGCCAATGGTGTCATTGAAAAAAAGAGTTCTAAAAAATAATAATTTCAGATCTGAAAGAAATAAGAGATGGTAAAGGGATCCTCAATATTAAACAAGTAGTAATTGCCAAGGTACCAATAACAGAAGCAAAATTAAAATTATGAATCAGTAAGTGAAGAAAAGACATGTTACTGTAAGATAAAGTTATACTTCATTTAAAAAATCATTCTAGATGTAAGAACGTTTCTAAAATTAACATTAGTGCTCCTAAAATTAACAGTAGAGTGTTAGTCAACAAAAACATCTAGCTAAATATTAACAATATCACTTAAATCTTGCTCTAATGCAAAGTAGTGAGAGCTGATTGATGTCTGTCTACTTAAAAAGCCAAACAAAATGTTTAATGGATTATGGTCAGATGTACTAGATCAATTCATTAACATTTTTTAAAATAGTTAATTTCGATCTTGGTTCAATATGCCTAATTGGCAAATAAGTTCTTCATTTCATTCTAGAGTCATCACCATAGGCGGATCCAGGGGAGGGCACGGGGGTGTGCCCCCCAGACAGTGTCCTGTGTACTGTGGAGAATCCGTTACAGTACATACTTATAGGCAAATCATGATGATAGTTGTTAAAATAACAGAAATAGCATGAGTGAAACTATTGTTTGGATATATATAAACCTTTCTATAAATACTACTAGTGTATTTCTAAGTTATTGTTGATTTTTTTGCCAGTCTGCCCGTTGTGCCCCCCAGAAAAAAATCCTGGATCCGCCCTTGGACATAAACTTTCCTAGAAATAATCTCTTCAATAGTATTTTAGTTATGCATGTTTAATGTTTCTTAATTTAACCCCCATTGTATTTTAGAAACAAAATTCAGTATTTATATTTCATATAAGTTTTATCTTAACATCTTAATCTTAAAACTCATACTTTTATCAGAAATACTCATTTTAATTTCTGGAGACATATTGGAGAAATAAAATAAATTTTAAAAAATATAAATTTATTTACAAATGAATACTAAATCTCATTTAACTTGTAATAAAAATGTTTTAATTTGCATTGGATGTAAAGTAATCCTAAATGTCTCTCTGTGGTCTTCAGGCGATAACCTTATTTTATTATCACATTCAGATTTCCAGCTCAATCGAGATACTTCAGATTTCTTCATATTTGCTCCTAGGCTCATTTCTTGAATGCCAGTTATTTCTAAACCGCTAAATAAATTCTGCAAAAAAAAAAAATATTATAAGAGAAAATGGTATCAGCAATTAATTTAAATATAATTTGAATTATTATTAGCTCGGCACTACAACTCGGTTACGAGTCTTGGCCTCCTCCAGTCCTCTCTGTTCTGCGCAGCTGCCATCCAGTTCCTCACTCCCAGGACATCTCTGGCATCTCTCGCCACACCATCCGACCATCTCAGCTTCGGTCTCCCTCTTCTCCTTTTGCCATGGATAGGTTCAGTCAAGACCCTCTTAGGTATTGCCTCGTCCTCCATCCTAGCCACGTGTCCAGCCCATCGCAATCTCGCAAGCTTCATTGTCAGAACAACATCCTTTTCATTAAATATTGCATATATTTCGTTGTTCGTTCGCCTTCTCCAGTTCCCGCCGAGGTGACTCCTCCGAAAATTCTTCGGAGGATTTTCCTTTCAAAAACTAATAGGTCCTGCTCGATTCTTTTACCTGTCGTCCATGTTTCAGATCCATACAATAGGACTTGGCGGATCTTGTACAGATGGAGCTTGGTCTGCCGTGATAGAAGGTGGGAGGTAAACTCTTTGCGGAGGACAAAATAACACTTGTTGGCCATCAATATTCTTCTCTTCACTTCATCCTCAGGTGCATTATCTTGAGTGACCAGTGACCCTAAATACGTGAACTGGGCCACTTTCTCAAATTTGAAGGATCCAACATTGATGGTTTCACCAGGTTGTGGATCCTCTCCTGTAGCCATGTACTTAGTTTTTCCTTCATTCACCTCTAATCCAAGTTTTCTGGCGGCATTCAACAGAGCCAAAAAACCCTCTCTCACAGACTGAAACGACCTCCCCACGATGCCCACATCATCTGCATAGGCTAAGAGCTGGACCATACGATTGTAAACCCTAGTCTGCAGATCAGCGTCCTTAACTGCCTTCTCAAGTGCCTAGTTAAACAAGAGACATGTTAGCGCATCACCTTGGTGAAGTCCTTTTCTTGAAGAGAACTCTTCCGTTCTTTGCCCACCAACGTTCACAGAACACTTCACACCATAAATGGTCAGCTTCACCAGGCGTATTAGCTTATTCGGGATATTGAATCCTTTAAGTGCCTTGTACAGTTCTCCCCGGTTAATGCTGTCATAAGCCGCCTTGAAGTCCACGAAAAGATGGTGGGTTTTAATTTGTTGTTCATTTCCTCTTTCAAGAATTGTTCTGAGGCAGAATATTTGGTCTGTTGTAGATCTTCCCTTTCTAAATCCACATTGATATGGACAAAGTTTCTGTTCTGCAAAGGGTAGGAGACGCTGAAACAGGGTATTAGCCAGGATCTTATATCTGCAAGAGAGAAGAGAAATACCGCTGTAGTTCTGACAGTGAAGCTTGTCTCTTTTTTTGAAAATAGGCCATATAACTGTCTTTCTCCAATTCTCCGGCAAAACTTCTTCCTCCCAGATGGTTAAGAGAAGATCCTGAAACCTCTTTATCACTCCTCACCTCCGTACTTGAAAAGTTCGGGAGGCAGGTCATCAGCTCCAGGGGCCGTATTATCTTTTAGCCGATTAATGGCGTCCATCACCTCCTCATCATCAGGTGGTTCAAGGTCAGACTCCTGGTTCCCTACTGTCAGGTGTTCTCTTGTGTCTGATCCACAAGGGGCTGAGTTGAGAAGCTCCTCAAAGTGGCTTTTCCATTGCAATAGGACTTCATCCTTGCAGGCAACTATGTTTCCTCTCTTGTCTCTACAAGTTTCCGGGACAGTAGTCCTGGGTCTTCTCCTACTATTGATGCTCCTGAAAAAGTCCCTTGATTGCCTCTCCTTCTAGTGTTTTTTAGCTCTCTCCAGTTCATCTCTATCCCTTTTCCTCTTTTTTCTTTGATGGAGTCGCTTTTCCTCTCTCCTCTTTTTCTGATATTCCTCGACAGCTCTCTGAGTCCCTTTCGTTAGCATATTTTTGTACGTTATATTCTTTGTATTAGTGGCTGCTTCACATTCTCCATCGAACCATAATTTGAATAGGTTTATTTATTTATCTTTTCATATAATTGGAAGTTTAATATTTATTATTATAATTTTAATTAAATTATTATATTGAAAAAAAAACGAATGATAAATTCTTTCAACACATTTCCTCCTGTAGTGCTAGGGGTCACCTGTGGTCTATTGGTTAGTATAACAATCTACTGTGCCCAAGGTTTGCAGCTCGGCTGATGACCTTTAGATTTTTTAAAGGTAGTAAAAAATTTCAGGTTATGGCATCCTTCAGAAAGGCCGTAAAATGGGGGTCCCGAGACTGTACTCGATAAAGATCCCTATCCTAATTATACCTGGATAGGAAAAATTTATAGCACCCACTGTAGCATCATTCGATTAGACACAGCAACATGAAGTGACATTACGTGAATAAACAACTACCTGTAGAGCTATTTACCAGGGATTAATACAAAGACCCAGTTTTTGTTATGTAATTTACATATATAGGTATTGTGAATTTGTTTCTATAATTTGGGAAGATAGATTATTTTGTATTTAAAAATAAAAATAAAATTATTTTTCTATTAATTTCTAATATAAATGTTTTTATATTAATAATATATTAATATTCTATTAATTTCTAATATAATATATAAATATTTTTCTATTAAAATCTGACTACTAATTACAGAATCCTTTGTCAGTTTAAGTAATATAAATAACATTCACTCATAAAAATATTTTAAGTTAATAGTTTACTCAATTGACCATTGGCGTAATTACTAATTTTGAAATCAGTGATGTTTCGTCAGAGTAGTTTACTCTTTTAATCAGATCACTAAGGCTGATAAGTTGATGTATATTGTAATCGTGGCTACGAGTACAATTACACTCCCAAGAATAAGAAGCAATGAGAATATTGTCAACCACATTATAAGATAAATTGTATGTCTCCATAGCATGGCAGTATACAGGGTGTCCCGAATTTAAATGGCAAAACTTCAGGAACTTATAGGGGATCGAAAAACTGAGACAAAAAGTCCTTTAGAGATTTGCTCATTTTTGCTTAGTTTTAGAGAAAATCGCAAAAAAAGTAACAAAACAAAAATGTTACAGGTAGCGATTATCACCTTTCAAAGTTCGTCAGGCTAGGCAGTGAGATATGTAAACACTTAATGTTATCCTTTACATTCTTTTATTTGTTTACATTTTGGCTTCCTTCTAGGATTATAATTCCTAAATCAGTCATCAGTCAGTTACTCAGATATTTTTGTGTGAATAGCATCAGCCACTATGCCGCATACATATTCTAATGTTAAATACGCTGATATGATTTTTGTGTATGGTTTCTGTAACGGTAATGCCTTAGAAGCGGTGCGGGAGTATGCGCGCCGATTTCCAAATAGAAGAGTGCCTAATCGACGAGTCTTTTCGTTAACTTTTAATAAAATATACTACGAGAGACTGGGTCATTCTTAATACGTAATGAAGGCGACCAATTCCAGGCAGCAGTAAGAGCAGATTGTCAGAGAAGAAATTGTGTCCAACGCCACTTCGATAACAATCCTGAGACTAGCATCCGAAGAGCATCTGCTGCATCAACAATATTGCGGCAAGCAATATGGCAAACTTTGAAAGGTGATAATCGCTACCCATACCATCTTCAAAAAGTTCAGAATTTATTACCTCAAGATTATGTCAAGAGATTGAATTTTAGTAATTGGTTCTTGAAAAAATCCAAGATGATTTATAATTTATTTCCATTAAAAATTATATGGACCGATGAAGCTACCTTTACAAGAGGAGGAATTGTTAATCAAAGAAATTATCATGTATGGGCTCTTGAAAATCCCAGAGCTATTAGAGAGAATAGGTTTCAGCATGAATTTGCTATTAATTTTTTAGAGAACGACTTTTCTAATTATTTAGATGACATTCCCTTACAACAGTGGATTGAAATGTGGTTCAACTCGATGGATGTCCAGCTCATTATAGCAGAGTTGCTCGAGCTTGGCTGGACATAAATTATCCACAACGATGGATTGGACGTGGAGTGTACCTTGGCCACCCAGATCACCTGATAGTGATAGTGATCACCCATGGATTTCTTCGTATGGGGAACCTTGAAGCAGAAAGTTTATTCGGTGTCAATAAACTCAAGAGAGCAATTAAGAGACCGAATCATAGATGCAGTGCACCAAATATCATCAGAACAATGTTTAGCTGCAATTTATCAAGTGAGTGCTAGATGAAATGCTTGCTTTGGTGCAAGAGGACAACATTTTGAGCAATATTAAAAAGAACATAACATAAATATAAATGTAAATAAATAAGTATAAAAATGAAAACTTGTTTTGTTTCTTTTTTTTGCAATTTTCTCTAAAACTAAGCAATAACAAGCAAATCTCTAAAGGACTTTTAGCCTTAGTTTTTCAGTCCCCTATAAGTTCCTGAAGCTTTGCCATTTAAATTCGGGACACCCTGTATAGGAAAATAGACATAGACCAATAAGTCAGAGGAACAATGAGGGGGACAGAACTCCTCACATTATTGAAAATGAGGAACTGGAGTCATTTTTGTATGTTATATAATTATTTAACAAAAATGTTAAATGTTATTATAAAAATAAAGAATGGAATGATACTTACTTCAAGGTCAACTGTAACAGGAACAGCTATTTTTGGATCACTACTTGGGTCTCCAATATGTTCCAATCTCAGTAAAATACTATTGTGTGCCCATGGCTCAAGTGTCAATATTTGAACATTTTCAGGTAACTCATCGAGTAGGCTGGAATACTGAAATATTCAAGTTATAAGGTATTATAATAACCAAATATACCCATCATTATCTTTAAAAACAGTTATTTCAAATAAAAACAGATAAATCCAATACAGTTACAAAGTGTTAGGTACATACACTAGTCAAGAAGTTTGTCTCCCATTCAGAGTATGATAGGGAAGTGGTAGAAATGAAAACCCATGGTGATAGTATAGACAGTTCCTGGACTTCCTTCCTCGGTGAAGACTTGCAGTCGTCCACGAGCAGCCAAAGAGAACCCCTAGCTATCAATCCTTCTCCGAAAGCTGTTTCATTCAGAGCTTCTCCAACTCCGAAAGCATCGTCATGAGTTAGTCTCCTGTGTACCTGTGACAACAAATATTTTCTATTTTAAAATTCTTCTTGGAGAAAAAAAAATTGATGAATTTCCCTACACTCATGCTTAAACTCAAAATATAAACTTATATCAAAATTTCCCTAACCATGAGTTCCAATTCACCATCAGCAAGGCTTGAACCACCCTGTGTTCTATCAGTTATGACGGTAACTTTTTTATTATCACTAATCGATATGTCAGTCGTTATTGGGAAGTAATTTCCTGGGACTTTTTCGGCTAAATGAAGGTCCCAGTCTTCTCTATGATTCAGTTTCCTCTTCAAATGTTGTCTTCCGTTTGAGTCAGTTTCGAAGACTCCTTCTGTTTTCATGTTAGGCATGGTTACATGCCAAACTATTTCCTTACCAACTCCTTTCCTGCAATAAATTACACATAATTTCAGACAAATACACATTAGTTTTATAGTAGATGGTTTTACTGGTCTACTAAAATTTAAATCTAACTCTAAAAACTAAATTGTAATAAGTTTTTATTTAAATTCATTGTTGATAACTTACTCGACAGGAATAGGTCCCACGAGCCATTGAAATTCTAGAATTGGAGATCCATTTACTATCCTTATTACTTGACTGACCCAATCATTGTAGGTTTGATGCATTTCAGTTACAAGTGGTCCTAAAAATAATTTTTTATAATTAATAGTCCGTAAAAAAATTAATATGAAAACAATGTTTTTTCTGGATTAATAGTCAGGGGGGCAAACTACTGTTCCTCAGAAATATTTTACTTTTGTTTGACTCTGTGTGTGACTAAAGATTTTGATTTAACTGGTCACTAACCATATACTTAAATTGAATGATTTATCATTCATTAAAACCAGCTAAGCCTTACACTAAATTTTATGAACCATTTTTATTATTGTATCTTATATTTAAAATAAAATACTACACGGTGATCACTAAAAATGTTTTTATGTAAAAGAGAGAAAACAAAAAAATTGATTTAGGCCTTAAGCCATAACTATTTTGAGAAGAGTTGTAGAGAAGACATCCAAGATTCAACGGTTGTTTGAGCCTCGGTTCGAATTTTCGGAGAGCAGTTAACTACACATGAGTGTGGAGGAAAGTATTTTTTTCTTTCCTTTTGATGGCATTGGACACTTCCATACAGCCAAAGGAGGAAAGTATGGAAAGCTGAAATTTCATTTTGTCAAACAAGTCCACGGAAAAGCAGCTCACAGATATAAATTGACTACAAAGCAATACAAGGGAGAAATAATTCTGGGAATAAGAAATGTGGTTACTCTGTTATGGTCTGACCCCGCTATACAAAATGGAGTGTAAAGAAAAATATTAAGCAGTGATCACTTATTTTTTATATAGTGCAGAGACTATTATAATACCTTGGTATATTCTAAGTTTAGAGGTGTCTTGGTCCATAACTATTTCTGAACCATTTGGCCTAAAAATGTAAGCTCCAGAAGATCGGTTGATAAACACTTCATTGTTGCCAACTGCAGGGATGTAATACCTAAAGTCATTGTTAACAGGCTCATATTGGTATTGCTTCCTGCCAGCTTTTATACCTTTAATGTCTCCTTCGCTGTTTAAGGTTAATGAAAGCTGAAAAAAATTATAATTTGGTTATTATTTATGTGCAAAGATAATTTAATTAAAATTAGAAAATATACATGTTACAATATAGTAAATTGTAGCCAACCGATCCTGGTCCTACATGTATATGATTACACAAAATATCGAACTACACTAGAAAAATATTTACTGGAAAGTGTACTTTTGAAGCTATAAATGAAAATTTTACTCTTACAAAAACTTTCCTATTTCTTTATTTAAAAATAGTTTAAAATTAAACTATTTAAATAGAAAAAGCTGTTCTTAAGTTAATTATTTAATTTGTCAAAAAATTTGTCGCCATTGAATTTTTAATCGATGTAGATTAAACAAAAAGTCATTGGACCATAGCTGTTCATAATCTTGTGTTATTTTAAAAATTCATTACTGAGTTTTAAGCATTGAAAATATCAGTTTCTCAGTTTTCATTTAGACCTAATTCACAAAATAAACGGCAGGACTAAGAATTCAGTCAATAGTAAGTAGATATTTTTATTTTTTTTAAATACATTCTACTTCCCTAAAAATAAAAAATGTTTTTTTTCCTGTACCACAACCCATAAAGGGTCTGGGGTTCAGTACATGGTAGAGACTGTACTGTTTCTTGGAAAACAGTTGTGCAGAGAGGTGATTTGTTCTAGATTTTGCTCAACTACCAGATCCCCCCTTATTTTGGATATCCACTTTATAGAGACTGGATGAGCCCAAGGAGGGTCCTAGATCCCATAGGATCCATCCAGGCACTAACGGATTAAATAAAAGTCTGCCAGCGAGCGGGATTGGAACTTAGGACCATTTGGCATGGCAACTCAGAGTTCTACTACTGAGCCACTCCGCTCCCAAAAAAATATTCTTTGAGGAATATTTAAGGAGACCTTTGTCAAATGAAAAAAACATGATAGGCACAAATGCAATTTTTAAAAAATCAGAAAAAAAAACTACTTACATCCTTGTATCCAAGTGACATTGGTACATTCCTGAAAACAATTTCTTCACATGGTGGAGGTGGAGTGTATCGCTTTGTAACATGATATGAAGCAAATCCGAGAGCTGGAATATCTTTAGCCAACCATGAAAGTTCAACTTCTGCATTAGTAGGGCGACCAGGGAGATCCAGAACTTGTTCTGGTACAACTAACATCTGTGTTAAAACTTCTTCGCCTGTAAAAAATATATTAATTAGCTTTAAAAAAAAGTCTTAAGTCACTGACACCAGTTTCTTCTCTTCTCTTTTCCACCCAAACTATTTTGTTTATTTGTTTATCGATATCTGAATTATCAGTGTTCAGATTATAAACAATGTCGGATAACAGCCCTGCAGACCAGCTAGTACATAAGTACCGAATTCCATTCCTAAAGTGAACTCCCTACAAGCATAAATATTGTTTCACATTAATTAGAGCATATATAAAAATAAAATAACAAACCTCTTGGGGAAAGTACTGTATAAGAACTGTCTTTGGCAACTGGTATTTTCACAAGGTAATCAACTTTGTGAGAAAGTGGGTTGTAAAGTGTAACGACAAAGCGTTTGCTATTTTCCGTTGGCTCACAGGAACTGATGTTTAATAACAGGCAGGATTGTAGTTCAGCTTTAAGATCATTCTGCTTTTTCATAATTTTCCTGAAGAAAACAAAAACAATAAGTTTTACAGTTTACATAAACTAAATATATAGTTTTTTCACTCTTACAAGCATCCTTGAGTGAAATTACAAATTAAAAATTGTTTGCTTTTAACTTAACTAATGTTTCTCCGATTAAGAGTTTTTTCTACTTTTTATTTTCTTTCCAATGAGCATCTAGATTGTTGTTGAAAATGTATATTTATTAAAAAAAAAAAATAATCATGACTACTTTATTTAATGAATATTTGTACACCTCTGACCATCAGAACGGACTAATCTGTTAGCCCTATGGATGTCCATTGTAAAGAGATTTTTATTGTATTTAAAAGTATAACCCGGAATATTTTCATTACTACAAATATTAACTTGATAGAATTTTAAGTCCACCACTCACATGAGAGCTTCCTGAACGACTTCACTTGAGTGATCCATAGCACTCGTCAAAATCCTGGCATAGTCAGCTGCTACTGCTTGCTTTTCAGTTCCTGTAACCGCATCGTGATGCTGCAGTGTTCCTAATGCTTCTCTCAGTTCACTAAGAGCCTTTGTCTCACCAGTTCCACTGGTACTGCTGATTTGCTTAACCACCTGTCAATTATTATTACTCTTGTATTCGAGAAGAGATAAATTTAAGTCAGAAATTAAAATATTATTTTATATCAAATAATGCATTTGCTTCATTAAAGGTAGATTTTTTTAGAGTACGCAACTACACCCACCCAGTTATGAGCATAGAAAACTGTCTTAAAAGCTCATTAGAAACAAAAAATAATTTATTTTTGGATCAATTAAAAAATAAATAAATAAAACTATTCTACAATACACCCATGTTTATGGCAATAGCTATTTTTTAATCAATTATTTAACAAAGTATATTGTCCATTTGTTCTTTACTGTATATCAGTTGTTAGTTAACCATTAATTTTAACCAGCAACTATAGGAATTCTGAAAATAGTCATTACTTTTTTTATAATTCAAAATTTAGAACAATTCTTACATTGATCCCCATCAGCAATGATTGCTTACGAATAATTAATCAATTTTATTTCAAAACAGCATCCATTTCAGTATTTTTTAAAATTATAAACTCCATGTGTGAACTACACAACATTCAGCATTATTTAGTAGGCATTATACAGTAAAAGAATATAAATTACATTAATTAATACTTGAAAGTAAAATATTACCTGCAAAAAGTTGTTACCCATCCTCTCAAACTTCTTAACAGTTGGTCTCGAAGAGAAATATCCAGACCAGAAAGTGTATGGGTCAGTAGAGTACGGCAGAAAATCTTCGTTTTTCGTAGTGAAGGTAATACCTGCGTCATGAACTGCTTTCAGGTAACATGAAGGTGTTGAGTAAAATGCATGATATTTCGTGTCCATTAAATTTATTTGTCTGAAAACATTTATGGGTGAATTACTAGTGCTGTGGTATAAAGAATGTTTTTCCCTTTTATTTATTATAGTTTTCTTTTCCATACAGGATGCTTATTATTACAAATTATTACAGGATGATTATTATTACAATTGTTATGACAATTATTTCAGTTTATAAATTATTAAATTGTTTCCAAAATTCTATATTTTGCATTAATTTCAAACAATTAATTTATAAATTATAAATAAAAATAAATTAATTTTAATAAAAACATTATACTAGAAAAACAAGTACATTACTAAAACTAGTGCAATCTTATCGCTAAAACTGCACCTAAACTCAAAAAGAGATAAAAACTGGAGATAAATTGGAAAACACCAAAAAATAAATCCTTAAGTCTCTAAAATCCTGGAAAATAACTTAATATTCAACTTTTCACCTATTCAGGCATCATTAGGACAGACCGAAAAAATTCAGATCAACGAAGATCAAAATGTAACACATCTCACATTATCCCTCTAAATGGGCTGATTATTTTCCAGTATTTTGGAGACTTAAAGCTTTCTTTTTTGGAGTATTTTTTCCAACTAAATTTCCAATTTTATTTTATATCTTTAACTTTAGATCAGCACAAATCTTATATAGTAAAGGAAGTAAATTTCTTACTTAATAAGTTTGTCCATATTCTTGAAATTAACATGTGCACTTTGATAATTAAAGTCATTTCCCATTGTTACCAGAACATTTTCAGTTCTATAAGCTTTAGTATAGTTTTCCATTATTTTTAAGAAATCCCTAGTCTACAAAAAAAAAACGAAACTTTTATTCAATAATTAACATTTATTATTAATTCTTTTAAATAAATTATATAAATCATTACCCTTTCTTCAGCATTATAATCTGGACTCTCTTTGTTGTCAATGATTGGCTCATCATCACAGTTTATATCAAAACAGAATCCGTTCGGAGGGCTATATGTATTGTACAATACACTAGTGAATAATTTACCATCATCTCCTGAAATTAAATATGTATTATATTAATAATATTATATATTAATTATTATGGATTTATGCTTATAATTTTTTCTTTTATTAATATATAAATTATAAAACTAGCCTTTTTCAAACGGATTAGCATTCCACATAACTTCCATAGTCTTCTTTTCTACTCTGTTTGTCTTATCTTCCCAATCTATTCTTCCCAGAAACAGTCCATCAAAACCAAAACCAGCAAATAAAGCAGCATTTTCCTTGCTGTGACCAAATGGATCAATCTGCCATCCTATCTTAGGCCTTGCACATTCACCCAACATTTCATCCAATAACCTGTCAATTTTAAATTAGAATATTAAAAAATATAATCATCTTGATCTCAAGTCAAAATAAAATATTTTAACGTTTCTTCCACATAAAATATCTTAAGTATATTGAAGGCTGTTCATTAAACAATATAATATTATACATTTGTCAAATTGTTGGATAAATCGTTACACAAAGTCAACTCATATCAATGCTTCCACAAACTCAGTACTTAATCAGTTAGCAAGTAGATAATTCTGAACAGAACGACATTGATTTTTTTCTCCATAATAGTAAATTCATTATTCACAAATTTTATTTATGTTTTAATTCAAATTTGACTGTTTGTTACTTGGTTTTACTATATGACTTATTAGATTTATTGAAGAGTGTAAAACGGTCACAAAGAAAATAAGTCTAACTTATTTTGTGTAATTTATTGATTGCACATACTGACCATTTTACACTCTTCAAAAAAGCTATCCTGTCAATCATTTCCACTTCACTATTAAATTTAGGTTTCATTCCTAATTTAAATTATTTCATTTATCTACACCAATTATTGTTATATTATTAATCTATCTATCTATCTAACGGTGCTAAGGTCCTTGCAGGACCTTGGCCTCCTCATTGATCCTCCTCTACTCTGACCTGTCTTCTCCATTATTAATTCATTTATGCTTCTGAATCAATGTTAATAATTGAAATGTAACTAAGTCTGGCATTTTAACTCATCTATATGATCATTATCTAATCAAACAAATTTATCCTAAAAAAAGATACGTTTACCTGAAACCCCATGTCATTTGGTCAAATGATTTGGTCAAAATTTAAATTATTTCATTTATCTACACCAATTATTGTTATATTATTAATCTATCTATCTATCTAACGGCGCTAAGGTCCTTGCAGGACCTTGGCCTCCTCAGTGATCCTCCTCTACTCTGACCTGTCTTCTCCATTATTAATTCATTTATGCTTCTGAATCAATGTTAATAATTGAAATGTAACTAAGTCTGGCATTTTAACTCATCTATATGATCATTATCTAATCAAACAAATTTATCCTAAAAAAAGATACGTTTACCTGAAACCCCATGTCATTTGGTCAATGATTGAGTGGTAATGAGCAGCAGCTTCGTCATTCATACACCATCCACCACCTAAAAACAAAAAAACATAATTAATTGAAAAATATATAAAAATAGTTATTGAAGGATAAATTAATAATTGTTTATATCTTAAAGAATCAATGCTGGTGGTCAGTTAATAGTGCAATATTTTACTCAGTTTAATCAAACTTTAAATTTATTTTGATTTATTTTATATATTGTTCTTTTGATGGTGAATATTTTTATTTTCAAGAGAAAAGATTTGTCTTGGCCGGGAATCGAACCTGGGTCGCCCGCATCTCTAGCGCAGTGCTCTAACCACTGAGCTACTGAAGCAAGCATTCCAGCCAGACAAATCTATTCTCTTAACCGATCCTATATCCCCGTGTTCTCGCAATTTTTGTGATGTATACATCCCAAAATCCCAGAATCCCGGCCAAGACAAATCTTTTCTCTTCAAAATAAAAATATTTAAATTTATTTGTTTATTTCAGATTAATATTTAATTCATCTCTTCAAGCTAAGTTTCTCTATTAAGATTACAGGCTGAAAATTGTAACTTCATTTTGTTCGAGAAATTATCAAAAGTGATGTGCAATATTGGAAAAAAAAAATAGCCAAATACTTTAGAAAATTATTAGGTATACAGCATGGCAGGTAAGAGTCAAAATAATGAAAGAGAATATACAATTTTTTATTTGTGGATACCTGGAAAATTTTGAGGTAAAAACGTTTAACTTTGTAATAAGTAACAAGAAACATGAGTTTTCTGAATCTCTCCAAAACTTTCTACTGATACCACCATAGCTCAGAAAAGTAGTTTGGATATTCTGTTTCACAACTTTGACTCGCACTCAAAAGGTGACTACCAAACAAAAAAATGATTCAAATCAAAGTGTTTACCAATGATCTCGAGCCTTCCTGAATTCACTAGCTGCCTAACTTGTTGCCTCATGATGTCATCTTGTTCTTTCCACCATTTGTAAAGGAAGGCTGTTTCGACATATATGAACCTACAGACAAAATATATGAACTGTTTTTTTTTCTCTAAAATTACATATCCATTAAAATAAATAAAAGAGTTCATGTTTTATTTTCAATGGAATTATAACAAAAAAATAAATACAAATCATTAATGAAAATCCAAAAGCCATTCACTTTCATAATTAAACATATCTTATTAAGAATTCTTCCCTAAAAATACATTTGGAGCTCTCATATCTTGCTTGACATTATAATTTATCTGATTTTTCTTAAAATACTTCAAAAAAGTAAGCTTTTAACGGCTCTCTTTATTTAAAGAGACGTTTATGGTTACGATATAATTGTGACTTTTGTTAAAAATCATTTAAGAAATCTTGGCATACAGCTTTTGTTTGAAATTTTTATAAAATCTAAATACTTTATGGAAAAAAAAATATTATATTGTTAAATTTAAACCTATAAGGTATTCTATATACTGATGTTTCAGAAACATGCAACAAAGTTTAATAATTATTGAGCAATATATTTATTATTATATTACTTGAAAGACGACTTGAATCTGACTATCATGGGTAAAATAAGCCTCAGGAATTAGGACTATTTTGTCCTTATCTCATAACTGTTACACCTGAGGTATAATGAATCTTCAAGGTATTACTTAAAGTAGTGGGCAAGTGAATGGTAAGGACTATCAAATTGAATTTTCATTCTAATAAAAATTCACGAGATTAAACTATGGGATAAAATATTTAAGAAATAGTTGCCTCAGAAACCTTTTTATTTTTAAAAAAGTAAGAAATATCTTAAATAATAATTTAACAGTTGATTTAAACTTTAAAAAATAAAATACCTTTTTGTAGGATCCTGAAGAAGCTCTTGTACAACGGTGTCAATAATGTACTGAACTCCCGCACTTTGGATCTTGGTTTTACCTGTTTACACAAAAACAAATTTAGATGTTGCAGTTAAGTAAAAGCAGGCTATATGCTAAAAATAATAATGATATATTTTTGTACATACTATTATACTAATAATAATGAATACATTTTTGTTTAATTTTAAATAGATTATAACCAAAATATACTTACTTCCATAGTAATACTGATCATAAGTCTTTAGCCAACCCACGTCGTTATGGGTATGGGGCACAATGTGTAGGTTTATTTTATCAAGTCTTCCTTTTGGACAGGACTGAAGCAAACAAAATAAATGCATTTAAAAATTAATAGAATTTATTGGTAATTTTATTATTCTTATTTATTTCTATTAGTTATAATAAACTATTATTCATACTAATTAAAGTAATAACAAGTAATGTCAAATCCAGATTATTAAAATTGAGGTATTAGCTTTAAGAAGGGCTCATGCTCCATAAGTGAGTTTTGAGATAGGAGCGAAGATTTTCATCACGCTCTGAAAAATTCAATGCTACCCAATAATATTTTTTTTACATTTTATCATATCAATCCTAAACCAGTTCTGAAAATTTAGGGCAATGAGAGCAATGTTGTTTCAATATGGTTAAAAAACATCCTACATAAATATATACCCTTCGCATAGAGATTATCATTTTCAAACACTAGTTTAGAGTACAAGATTTTATTAACCCACTATTGAACAATTATTTATCTATTAAACCACAGTTAGCATTCTGTGAAATCTGTCATAACGACTTCATTTATAACTTGATTGGAAAAAGATATTGTTCAGATATTTTTTATATCATAATTTTGTAAAGAATCTTATGCAGTAAAATCTTATGACTCTTGAGTTATAAGACTTTACTGCAGCTATGGGTTCATTTAAACTTTTGAGGTCAGGAGATTGTATTTGGTCGTTGAAACTTCATTGATGAGAAACAAGTTGAGAGAAACTGATGAGAAACACAATGCAATTTATGCCAAATAACATTTTTATGTTTTTACTTAGTATTATTGAATATAAATTACTTTTTATTCCAGTGTTTGCATCTGCTAACTACTTCCTTGATCTACATATTAAAAAGGCAACTGAGATAGCTTTGACCTTTAATGGCCAAGCTGATACAATTTGCATCATAGGAACCGTTCGTTGATGCAATAGATTTTGCTTTTAACATCTCTAATTTAAAAATAGATTGAGCCATAATATTCAATGAGTCATTTAAGAAAGAAGAAATTTAAAAATACGAAGATTCCTCAGAAATATCAATGTTTTGTACAAACTAATAAAAGGTGATTTTTAGATTAAATTCAATAAAAATAAATAAATTAGTCTTTAATTCCTTTAGATTTTGACTAATCGTTAATAAAGTATAGATCTCTCTATTATATACAAAGGTTTGTAGTGATGTAATATTTTATCGGCATTGCCTAGAAACGTATCCAGGAACTACTTTTCATTGATAATGGTATCAATTTGAAGTGTAATGTTTAGTCTCAGTAATTCTCATATGAATAGGACCATCAATTAAAAAGAGCAAAAGGATAGCGATTAATAAAAATAAGGACCTTCTATCAATATTTAATTAAGGCTAGTAAGAAAAATTAACTTTTTCTTAATTTGATTCAAGAATATTTTTCAAGACAACTATTTCAGTTGACGATTATTAATTAGATAATACAACTCCTGCGAAACTTGCACTATCATATTGATTAGATAATAAGTATAATATAAAGGCTATATTTATGTATTAATGTACGTGTTATATTTACGTGCATTTGATAACTTTTTTTTAATGACAGTAATAAATAGTCAACCTTTGAGGCCCCATTATCGCCTGTGTTTGCAAAACGAAAGATATAATCGTTTTATTTATACAGCTCTTATTCTAATAAGAGGCGGTACTCAAGAACTAATAGAATATACTTGTTATAATTGGTATAATTTAAAATAAATATTATAATATTACGCTCCTCATATACATTTTATTTTTTTAAAGAGTTCTGGTTGCTCCCCAAAGATTTTTTGAGTTCTTTATTGATTTTAGAAATAGTTCTGTGGTTTAGTTAAAAAAAATAAAATAAAGACAGAGGGGACCAATAGCATACTTATCGCAACTTAGAAACTCTGTAACTAGCTATCGACTGTATGACAAAAGTTAATAAGGATAATTTCTAGAACTCTCAAACAAATATAAGGTTGTCTTTCAAAAAAATTAATTAAAACTAAAAGGTGAAATGCACAGTAAAAATTTAATTTCTCGAGAGTTCCGGAAGCCCCTCCCCCAACGAGTTCTTTCCATAATGTCAATTAAATATTTCTTATAATATAGATTTTACTGGATTACAATTGATGATATTTAATTAAGAAGTAAAAAACCATTCTCCAGTCCAATTATTTATTTTTTTATTTATTATAAAGACGTTTCGACCCCTTGGGTAATTCTCAATTTCTTAAATGTCTGTCATGATTCATACAATATGTCTGTAAATCACCATATAAATTTATTAACATCAACAACAACAAAACTATTAATATTTTTTTTTTTTTAATATAATTATTAATAGTTTTGTTGTTGTTGATGTTAATAAATTTATATGGTGATTTACAGACATATTGTATGAATCATGACAGACATTTAAGAAATTGAGAATGACCCAAGGGGTCGAAACGTCTTTATAATAAATAAAAAAATATATTTATTTTATTGGACTGGAGAATGGTTTTTTACTTCTTAATTAAATATCATTAAATATTTCTCTGGAGAAGTAACTACAACTTTGGAGCTCTGCAACTGTGTAGCGATCCACTGTAGAAGAAAAGTTAACAAGAAAAATTTCCAGAGCTATACAACAAAAATGTATAAGGTTCTCGTCCAAAAAATTGAATAAAAATAAGGAATGAAATTTACAATAAAAAGTAAATTTCTCGAGAGTTCTGGTACTTCGCCAATCAGTTCTACCGATAATGTCAAATAATTTTTTCTCTATGAAGAAAAATAAAAAAGTTCTTGAAGTTACATTTTTTTTCGCAAGTTCGAAGATGTTAATAACTTCGTAGCTATCGATGGTAGGAGAAAAGGTAATCGGATAATAATATATAATATGAGCCGTTGATTTGAAAGTGAGACAACTCCATTTAATGTTATTGCATAACGTCTATATGTTATGTACTTTCAAAATCAACACGCTTGAAATATTTTTGACCAAATGAATTTCTACTGAAAAATATAAAATTATGTTAATTTGCAATAATATTCAGCTTTCATTAATTTTTTTTTTGCAAAATGGAGTTATCTCACTTTCAAAATCAACGTCTGATGTACCGGATCCAAACTTCTGGGCCACCCCAGGGCTTCAATCCACCCTCAAATTAAATTAGAGACACAGACGAGATATTCATACACATTAAATGGTATGAGTTTTTGGATGTTTACAGTAAATCGTTTTGAAAAGTCGCAAACAAAAATTATGGAAAACCATTACAATTCCCACATTACTTCCCTAATGAAGGCATGGAATTTTTAATAATTTAGTCAAATATTTAGTCACGATAACCGAATAGCGATATAGCACAGAATTTGTACTTTGAACTGGTTACTCATCTAATTATTAATCTGTAGTTATCAGTATCTGAATAATGTTTCCCTTTGTCGAGAAAAATGGATATATATATTTTTTTATTTCTTGCAATTATGCTTAAAGAAATACATAAAGGAGGTGAATATACAACAGATAATAATTTATTGGATAAATTTTTTGGCAACGGTTTTTTTAATAAAAAATAGAGGATCTGTGAGAGTTCTCTTTCGTAAGGAAAACTTTGATACCACATCCGAAACATTAAACATTTGTAAAAGCTCATAACTTTTAATTTTTTCTAACCAACAGTGCATCATTGGTTTCTATATCCTATTTGCGGGAGTGATCGTTTATTTTTCAGTATAAAGAACTTTAAAAAGCTATTGACTTAAAACTTTTTATTTTTATCTGCAAGAACATATATTATCTCATAAGAAAAAAACAGAAGGAATGTTTTTGCGAATTTTAATTTTAAAAAAGAAATATCACTGACCTTGAAAAATGGTGTCATAACTGGGGGATTAAAATAAATTCTCACAAATCCCGTCAAACCACCTTTACCCTCCGTCGTGAACCAACGACTTCCTGCCCTCCTGTATCGTTTAATAACATCCCACTGATTCCTGTAGAACAGGTACTTAGGACTACACCTTGACAAAAGATTAACTTGGAATCCTCATACTAGACTGAAAAGACTACATTTACTAGACAAACGCTCTGAGCTCCCAATTAATTACAAAAGACTCATATACATGACAATCATTAGACCTATCTGGACTTAAGGAATAGAACTTTGGGGCTTCACTAAACAATCGAATTCCTCTCATATTCAATCCTTACAATCCAAAATCCTCCGTAAAATCCTCAATGCTCCTTACTTTGTTACGAACAAAGTAATCCATAACGACCTTAGTGCCCCGTTTGTTGCTGATTTGGCCCGAATCCGATATCAATCTTTTCTTGACAAACTTTACTTCCATTCAAACCCACTAGTTAAAACTTAGCAACCTCTTCGATTTCTGATAATCATCCGAGACGTCTGGAAAGAAGATGGCCTCGTGACCTTCTAAGTTGAACTTTTTATTTGACTACTACCACTGGGTAGTTTCTCTAATTGTCTTTATCCATGCCAATATGTATCATCCTTTCTATTTGCCTGTTGTATTAGTATAATACAGTTGTAAATTTCATTGAATAAATTATTTTTTTTTTTAAATTTTGAATCTTCAATTTTAAACCATTTAGTTTAACTTTTTGATTCTATCCGGTTAAAATTGATTATACTTCTGTATATTTTGTTCTGATAAATTTAAAAGTAAGGTGTGAACATTTTAAATCGGTAACTTTTTCGTTTTAATTTTCATGTGGATGTTACTGGAGTAAATATTTGTAAATCATTCATTAAAGCGAGAAAAATCTTTTTTCCAGTTATTATTCAAATATTAATGGATATTTTAAGAATATAATAATGAAAGGAAAATCGAAAATGACTTAATAAGTCGAAACGTTTTTAAAATAAAGAAAAATTTTGACTGGAAAAAAGATCGGTAACTTTTTTAAATGCTTGAATACCCAAAAATTGTGACCTATAAACATTAACGTTTAGAACGTATAATCCGCGTATGTTCAATCATTTTAATGTTTTAACAATTGTAATAATTAAAACAATTAATCATTATTTGATCAACTGATAAATGTATTATACATTTCTGCCATTCTTAACAAAAACAAAAGAAGGGTCTTGAAATAAATTATTAAAAAATACTCGAAATGAATAGAGTTATTGTGTGAAATAATTCATTGTAATTTTCAAGCATTTTATCTGATATTTAAATAAATATTTTTAGTACTCGCAAATTTATTGATTCCACACCGTTATCATTTCATACTATGATATTTTCACTAATTAAAAAAATATTAACACCAAATGATTACCAAATTATGTACTTGTATTCTAGAAAAGTAATCTTAAGTTTATGTATTTACATGAACTTAGGGGCTCAATAGATATCTTTAAGCTTATGGGAATGTAAGAGTCGTTTAGTCGGCGATGGTAAGATATATTTATAGATATATACAACTTGATCGATTGATGTGAACTACTGTAAATATTTCTCATTCATAATGATATTTTTTTTTTTACTAGTTGCTATCGGGTATTCACTTTTTTTTTCCATAAGCCTATTTCTTTTTATTGTAAATTTGTATGTTTTTTTATTTTAATTTTGCATTACTTTTTCTGATTATCTACCAAAAACATAACTGTTTAGTTATTTACTGTCAAGATATTTTGTAAATATTGTTTTATTCAGATGTAGGCCTTTGGCCAGATAAATATTTACTTAAACATGTTCATCTCTGTTATTCAAAAGGGACCTGGTCCCAGAATAAAATTATTTTTCTATTCTATTCTATTCTATTCTGTAACATCCGACAAAGAAAAATATTCATGTTTATTTAAAAATATGGTTGTTTTTATAAATATCAATATGATATCTATCGGAATAACTCATGATAATACAATTTGATAATAAAATACTCATGATTTTCTTCTAACCATTGTGGTCAGATTTGATGTGTTTTTATCGTCTAACATGATAAGGGGTATTTATATGCTTATAGAATAGTAATTGTTTTGAATACTCAACAGCAATGAAAACAAAATTAATTCAAAATTTATTTATAGCAATGAGCTTGTAAATAAAGCTAGGATCTTTTTTTTTTTTAGATTAATTTATTGGTATTTACAACTATAATAATATTACAAGTAAATCTGCTAATATGAACAATATGAGATGGGAAAAAAAAAACACTTCTGGAGAAACTAACCATCGGTAGCACTCCAATAAAGTTCTATAGTAGAAGGTCTCGAGGCCATCTTCTTTTCAGACGCCTCGAAGCGTTATCAGGAATATTATGGGAAGCAAATTAAGAGACTAGCGGATTCAAGTGTGTATGGAGTTTGTCATGGAAGGATATGTATCCAGTTTGGGCCAAATCACTAAAATATGGGATATTAAGATCATGATGGATGAGTTTATTTGTGACATAATAAGGAGCATTCAGGATTTTACGAAGGATTTTGGATTGTAAGGATTGGATACGAGATGAATTGGATGGTTTAGTAGAGCCCCAAAGCTCAATTCCGTATGTCCAAATAGGTCTGATAACTGTCATGTAAATTTTCTTTTTTAATTAACTGGGAGCTTAGAGCGTTTGTCCAGAAAATGTTGAAGTAGGCGAAAACGTCGAGCAGTTTCTTGTCTTTTCAGTCTTGTATGAGGATTCTAAGTGAGACGTTTGTCGAGATGGAGTCCTGACATATCTGTTCTACATGGATCAGTGGAATATTATTAAAGGATACAGTAAAAGCTAGGATCTATTATAAAAACAATTAATGTCAAAATTTCAGATTTTTTTCTCGTAATTTCAAAGAACAAATCAGTAGGAATATTCATAACTCCTATCTGAATGTGATAATAAACAGTGAAAACAAACAATTCCATTGATGTTGAAGAATTTAGTAAACTGTATACATAATACGAAATTGCGTCGCATCGTTCTGTTAATGCTAAAGAAAGTATTATAATTGCATTAATCAATGAGAGAATGGGAAATTTGCATTCCTTAACGTTCAGAAATAGTTCTAGGAGAATGGAATTCGAACAATTAACAAAGAAGGCATGATTCGATAATCAGCAACTATTAATGGGATGCATCTATTTTCAGTTTTGTTACTTAGCAATCAAATAATCTACTGTTGCCACGACAACTTTCTCCTCATTGCAGGCATTCAGAAGTCTTCATTCCATCTATTTGAATTTTTAAATGTACTTCAGCGCATGGACAAAAATGCGCTTTTTGATGCTTTCACACGTCAGCTGATGATGATTATAAACATCATCAATATTCGTAACCACCATAAAGATACGAAAAGATGAACATGAATACCTTCCGAATTGTATAACTCTTGGAACACATCGCGAGAAAATGAAAAGATTAAGATGACAAAATATTATTCTTATATAAATATGGACTGACACACTACCTCACATACAGATCAGCACGATTTCATGTATGAAGCACAATCCTTATACAACAAAAGAAGTAACATTTAAAATTGCGATGTTGTGTTGATTAATTAAAATTAAAACTAACCACTCGGTTCGTTAAATAAGAACTCCGAGCCTGTACGCTGTCAGGTACTCGTTAAAAATCCCTATCCTAATTAAACCTGGATAGGCAAAATTTAGAGCTCCCAATGTAGCATCGTCCGATTATCCATAGCAGCATAAAGTGACGTTAAATGAACAAGCTTAAATAAGAACAAAATTCTTTAAATTGATTATATATGCAACTTGATTGTGAGTTCTTCCAGCGATTCCTCCAGTCCTTACTGTCCTCCACCGTAGCTCGCGTATTCTTAGACATACTTAAGTAGAAGCGGCATAAGAAAATAAAACACAATGCTGAACTTAGATGTTTACACAAAAGAAAAATATTCCCATAAATAGTTATTATAATATAATTGTTATATAATAAGGATATGGGACTAAATAGATTATTTGGACGCACGAAGGCTTAAGAAAATGCATTTGCCATTTAGATTTGCAAGTCTTCAATCCTCAAACCTCCAACAGTAACATAATAACCTAACCACATTAACATAGGTGTAACAAATATGTTAAAATTAGTCAGGGGATTACAACCGAGGCAGTAGAAATCTTTGTTCTACCTAGGGACCACATAATAATCTTCATGCCAAAGACTGCGGTTTAGTAGCCCGGCAGGCGGCCTACGGATTTTTTAAAGGGAGTAAACAAAATCCTTGGTTATGTCGTCCTTCGGAAGAGGGATGCAAAATGTGGGTTCTGATCCTGTGCGATGTCAGACACTCCTCAATGATCCCTATCCTAACTATATCTGGAAAGGTAAAATTTAGGAATCCTACTGTAGCATCGTCCGATCAGTAAAGCATCATGCAGTGAGGTTAAATGAGCAAACAAACAAATAAATCCCTACTCTAAAATGTAAATTATTGAAAAGCCGAAAATAAAGTCCGATGTTTAGACCGAAACGTAAGTGAGAGAATTGCGAAATGGCTTAATGAGCGGCGTTGTTTAGGGGAGTCAGTGGGATGTGCCCTGTCTGTGTGATACGATTTGTAGTTGTAAACCTAAGAAAATTTTTCATCGCAAGAAACACGCGCTGTTACTTTGGCACTGATACAATTTCATGGTATTAAAACTTTGTTTTATTTTTATAATTGGATTCACACTTGGTATAGATTATAACCTAAAATAAAACATTATATTAATATTCATCGATTTACAAAACACTGATACGGCAAACAATGGCTTTTTTTTTTTGTTAGTTACGGTTTGAAGTATTCTCGAAGTATCAATTATTTATGGTAGCTGTAGCGATATTTATCGCTAAACTTTACACTCTGGATCACATACAATGGTTCAATTATTAATAAAAAAGGATGACAACATACCTCATAGCCGCAGGTAGGCTTGGACTGACTAGGGTAGGCCGAAGACAGGCCCAAAAGAGCTACAAAGAAGAAGAGGACGAGCATCGCTCTGACTGCGATCAAAGCGGTGGCGACTTCAACTCAACCTCTGAGGTTAAATAGTAATCCCCTGGAGGGGAGGGAGGTCATCTCCTCTATCCCCACCTCTACATTCCCCTCCAATAAACGGGAATCAGACAATTTTCAAATTCATATCATCCTCAAGTACAAATATTTAAACAATTGTGTAAGTAAGAAGACCAATCGGTTCAATTCAAGGAATTATTTGAATTATTAGTTTAGATTATGAACTAAGAAAATATGGTAATTTTTTCACAGCTTGTCGCTTCAAATTGAGTTACAAGTTTATTCGTTTCATTTTTAATATTTTCCAAAAATACAAGCTATCTTGAACTTTAGAATTGAAAAGAGAATGTAATTATGGGCAGCGAGAAGATTTCGGTAATCATTTCAACTTCAAAGAAATAAAAGTTTCAGTTGTCACTTCGCAGTAAAGATGGTATTTGTTTGTTGAAATGTTCATTTTTCTAGATAAAATTATTACCGAAGTTTACACATTTCCCATAATTGCATTCTCTTTTCCGTACTAAAGCTCATGATAACTTGTATGATTGGAAAATAATAAAAGGCAAACGAATAAACAGTTAAAACTTGTAACTCAAGCGATAATCTGCGGAACAGATACCGAATTTTTTTTCTTCTTGATCATGATCTTGAAAAATTTACTTAAACATATTAAAAAGTCCACAAACACTACAATGATGTGGGGGAGGGGGTTGGCCCTAAATACAAAGAAGTAAAAATACATTTTTTTTATCCTATTAATTAGTATTAAACTTGTCTTAAATTTTTACTCCTGATGAATGATGATCGATAGTTAGTTAGTTAATTAGATAATTAGGAGAGAAATGTAAATATCGAAGAAAATCATTGATAGACTCGTCGACAGTATTCAAATAAATTGAAAAGGTAGCTGGATGTGTCAACTGAGAAGAAGTCTGATATATTTCTAATCTTCGAATGAAGAGGAAGACTTAAACTTGTTTGAAGAATAAGTATGAATCAACAAGTTTTAAATTTGTTAATTGTTTAACTGAATTAAAAATTCATATATGAGAGGAAAATAGTTGACTGGATGATAAAATGTAGAACGGAGATAGTTGGGGGGTGCAGTAAAAAAAAAAAAAACACTAAATAAGTCCAGTACTTATTTAGTGTTTTTTTTTACTGCACCCCCCAACTATCTCCGTTCTACATAAAAATTCATAAATCGTTTATCACAGAAGAAATGTATATAATTTTTAATACTTGCCAATATTCTCTCTATACTCGTATATACCACACAAAGTGTGTCATGGAATGTTATGTTAGCAAAATGCTAAAGTAAGAATTATGAGAAAGATTTTTGGTCCAAAATTAACTAAGGAAGGATACCGATTATAGTCAAGATAAACTCTCAGAAAATATCTCGAACCTGGCAGCAGACATAATGTGACGATTGAAGTTTTTTGGACATATCAATAGACTACCCAAAGCAATACTCACCAATAGAATGGGAACTTACATACAAGTCAAGTCAACCGAACCGTGAATTAGCCATGTAAAAATTGATTAAAAAAAGCGAAAATAGAACCAAGCGATGTTACTAACTAAAGAAAATTTTGTAAACAAAGTAGAGAAGTGGATAGTAGAGAATGGAGCATTGAAGAGACCAGGATAAATGTGGACAGAGGAGGGAAAAATATGTGGAGAAAAGACGAAAAAAGTATGGATAAAACGTCAAAATGCTTTGCGTGATCCTGATGGGTGCATTTGCTATAAATAAATAACATACATGTCTATACATTATTAGGAACCAGAGATAAATTGCTTCAACTTCTATACATCTATCTATCTATACATATTATAAAGCAAAGTCCTCGGCCGCGTTTGTTCGCGGTAAACTCAATAACTACTGCACGGATTTTCATGTGGTTTTCACCAATAGATTCACCAATAGAGTGATTCACCAGGAAGGTTTAGATGAATAATTTGTCGAGGTTTTGAGTAAGTGGGTTGGAATATCGATGGGTTTCACCGGAGACGCTTCTTCCCTAATTCCGTGCCATTATCTAACCTGCAAGATAATAAATTCGTATATAAAGACATATTTGGTTTTGTTTTTATTTTTATACTTTCTATATAATAATGTACATTAGCTGAGATGGGAAGAAAGAAAATCAAGACTCCCAAAGAAGCCTAACCAATGATATTCGCGTGGTCCGTTACGTGATAATAAAAAATGACACGTTTCCAAGAACGCAAAAAGGGTGAAAAAAAGTGATAAAATTGCTTAGCATTAAAAAAAATAATCAAGATCTTATAGAAATTTTTAATTTTATTATCAATATTATTTTGTGCTGTATTTTTCTGTAACTCAAGCTTTAATATCACTATTATCAAACATCGTATTAAAACTATAAAATATTAATATATTTTTTAATAAGTATATATACAGTTAAGTTAAATTTTGTCTAGCAATAGTCTTACTCTTATTTTATATATATATATATATATATATATATACACGGATAGTCCCTAGTATGAATTTTAAAATATTAATATTTTATCTAGCATTAATTGTACAATTTCGAAGATAGAGATAGTTTTTTAATAGTATTTGAATGGTTGATTGTAATAATTAATTTAAGCTTTTCTAAATTAGTTCCTAAAACACTTACCGAAATTAATATCAATACACGATAAGAAAAAATTAAGACATTAATTAATTTATTTATTTATCAATATAAATCGTAAAAATGCCACGTATGAAGTAATTCATCACTGCCATCGATGCATCATGGTTTTAAATCAACAAGAAACAAATGCGCCGATATCAGAATTCTTTTTTATCTACTCACATTAATTTTTCATTTTTTTTTATCCTTTTTAATTATTTTAAAATTAATTATTAAGACATCCACTAACTCCAAAAATTAAAGCAAGCTTATATCCGTGGTATGCGCACGCTTCCTTTAATGGTAAGAGATCTATCTAGTGATTTATTTTAATCATTTTTATTATTTTAAACATATACATATACATATCCATTTTGAAAATACTAGTATTGTTACTGTAATATTTCGGTACCCATCTTTTACCCACTTCCTCAAACATTATTGTGACGATTTTTTTTTATTTATATTTTATTGTTTGGGAAACTTCCCATACAAACAGGAGTTGGCTTAGCAGCCTCACAATAACAAGAAAATAAATCATTAGTTATGATAGTAACAAACATAGAATAAAAACAAATAATTACAAATGAAAGTGCATAATATAAATACATAACATAACACAATACAAAGTAAATCCATCAACTCAATATTCAATGACAGATCTAAGGAACAAAAATGTAATTCAGCTTGTCGATGCTATTTAACTCCAATACACTTTCAAGAGATTGCAAACAGTCCTTTTCAATAATATACTTAAGTAGATATCGCTGCCTTTGAGATTCGATTGCAAGACAATCGAATAGCAAATGTCTCAAACTGTCTTCAATGCTTGTATGGCACCAATCGCACATAGCAACCACTTTGACCACTTTACATTGATTTCTATAAATTATCTTTAATATTCATTGTTACACACTCTTAGCTGACTAACAGTTCTTATTTTTTCTATATTAATTTCAAATATTTTTCTGGCTTGGGGTTAGTAAAATTACAAATACGTCTATAACAAGGGTTGTACTTTGAGTTAAACGCTCAGCTTAAATCTTTCGAAAATCAATTGTTATTTAGTTTTTCTATAACATCATTATGACGATTATGTATTGATTTAAATACAGATTTTTTTGTTTTTATCATCCTTTCTTAATCCTATTATTGCGATTCGTAATAAGTATCAATTTCTAACAAGAGTGAAAACGTTGATATTTATTTCGTAGGGTCAACCACAAAATATATTGCAACTTGTCCAGGCCGGATTTGAACCGATTCCGCAGCAGATACGAGGGTGCTAAGGTGAAGTCTGTAGAGCACGGTCACCTCAGTCTCCACGGATATAGCTAAAGTATCATTGACCGATTGAAACTATTTTAGAGGTTAGTTCCAAGTTATAAAAGGCTCTATAACTATCAATTTTATAGAATAAAATCTTGAGAATTGAAAAATAATGAAAAAAAAAATCGACGGTATTTTTATAGACTAATTCTTTTTTTCTAAAACTATTTTAAAACCTATAAATATTTTTGAAAATATAAAAAAAAAACATTGATCGATTATCAATGTAAACATTAGAATTTCTAATGGAGGATGGTAATAGTTGGGGGGTGCAGTCATAAATAACACCAAATGAGTGAAACTTATTTTTTATTAGTGCCGACGTTTCGACCTACGTTTTAGGTCATCTTCAGGGCAAATAGAAGGGGAAGCGGCTATGCGTACCGTATAGCTATAGATGATTAACTACTTTCCTCTCTAATTGGAATTTCTAAATTAAGTTAGATATATACTTGTATATAAAAGTACCTATATAGTTTTTTTAATATTAGTAGTTTTCCTTTTTAATATATCTGAATATCAATTGTCTTTCTAAGAATTTATCATATTTTAATTAACTCATAATTTTCTACTTTTTTGTTATGTGCAATAGTCGGCTTTATTGCTTTTTCTTATCGTCCCGAACTAAAGTAGCTTGTCTGAAATATTACGCATTACAGAAGGAAGGATTTAAACTAAGTTACATAAGAAAGATTAATTTATTAATTAAAATGGTCGTATTTTGGGTTATTTATCTAGTGAAGTAACATAGCCAGTTAGGCCTTTGTTAATATTCGGTAGGGAATAAACTATTTATCATAAGACTTATTTGGATTTATCTAGTAGAGCTGTGGGGCTCCACTAAGCAATCGAATTCCTCTCGTATCCAATCCTTACAACCTAAAATCCTTAATGATCCTTACTTTTTTACGAATGAAGTCATCCACAATGGCCTTTAAGTTCCATTTTTTTTAATTTGGCCTGACTGCGGTACCAGTCTTTTCATGACAAACTTTATTCTCACTCAAACCTACTACTATCAAACCAAATAGCTAAAAATTCAATACCTGATCATTTTCGGAGGTGTCTGAAAAGAAGATGGCCTCGTGAATTTCTTATTTGAGTACTCCAGTGTGTTGTTACATTAACTTGCATTCATGTAATACCAATAGTGTCATTCAATCGATTTTTTTTCATTATTATAATTCAGTTATAAATTTGAATAAATTGATGCTGTACCTATTGCAGAGATCTTGTTTTTCATTTTTGGTTTCACTTGCTAAAAAAGTTTTGTTGAATATATTCAAATCAATTTTACACCCCTACTCCGGAACAATCGATTATCAATTGCGTGTTATCTCATCTTTATCAGATTATCTAATCCTATAATAAATCATAATAAATATGGTCTGAAATTTACCGTCTTTGGATTTAAATCAAGAGAGCACTTGTTTTGACACACATGGTTCAGAGTGAAATTTAATCTTAGTTTTTTTTTTATTTCATTCACTTAATTCATGATTTGCTCTACTGTGCGAATATACACGAATGTCTTCAACTACAGATCGAAATCCTGAATGATTAACTGGATGAGCACAGCTCGTCGTGCTTGCGACGAAAATATCAAGAGAATCTTTGGACCAGAAGGAGAGAATGGCGCCTAGAGGAGACATTACAACATTGAACGTAACTTCTAATTCCGAAGTACACCTGGCTTTGCTGGGCAGAGTGTTAACCATAAAACTGTTAAAAAGAGGAATATTGAATGCCTGGTAAATTCGGTAGATAGACCAGATAGGCAAAAAGATGCAGGGACTGGGACACATGATGCTAAACACTAGTACATGTGAGGCTAGGTGTGAAGCCATGGGGAACATGAAGATGTTTTTTCAAGGATTGTGCGATTTTGGGTAGCAAATGCGCATGAATTCTATTCAAAATCCTTTTTACTTTTCAAGGGGTATGCATTAGAGTCGTAATAAAGGAATGATAAGAACTTCAACGTTTAAGGTTTCTATGCCCAAGATAGTAAGTTCTTAGCCCAGCAGGTGGCCTTTGCATTTCTTTAGAGAGAGTAAAAAATCCTTAGTTATGCCGTACTTCGGAAGGGACGAAAGATGTAAGCCCCGAGCTTGTACTTTTTTTTTGAAATGTTGTATTTGAAAATGTTGAGGAGCAAGAATTTATTTTTATTATTTAAAAAAAGTGTACCCATTATAGATTATTTTTCTCTAATTATTTACCGTAACAGCTAAATACTGCTTAAAAAATATGTTATTGGAAAAGCCAATTTAATAAAAATAAAACACTCAAATAGACCACAAGTGTTTTCGGAATGACAAACGATTAATCAAGTTGTACCAGAAGTCGATAGGTTTCGAGTGTTTATTGTGAATTATCTCGACAACAAAAGATATTTATTTACCTTCAATTTCCAATCAAGATGCTCTCAAGAACTGATATTTAATACAGAAAAACTATACCACTTAATGAAGAATGCGGTCCTGACATAGTGAATTAAGATGGTGGCTAATTTATAAGAAGAAAAATAATTACTCGAACAAACATTACATTCATGTTCTGATTTCATACTAGAGGAGGTTGCAGTTATCAAATCTATTGATTTATTGCTTCTTTCTCTTCTTTTTAAAATAATAAAAAACATTATTCCGATTCTTATTCAGCTGCTTCATTTCACTGAGGATTTTCCAGATTTCTCCCCCAAACCTGGTAAGAGATCCTTGGTTGGTCATTTTTATGTTGGTCTAACTTAAGGTGTTTTTCTGAACACTATTACTTTATCCGTGCCACAAATATGTCCAAACCTTTTAGCTAGCTTATACCTGTGTATACTTGAACTATGATTGTAAAGACACTTCTAATATCTCCCTAAACAAAACACAATAGTCATGAGGTGCCTACATCAGATCTTTTTTTATCTTAGGCAGTCTTATTGGATCTTTGAAGATTGTTATTTTTTTGTTCTTCATCTCAAAATTTTACTTTTCAAGCGTCTGGCAGAAGGTAGTGCTGGATTTTCTGCGTTAGAGTTTTATTTATTTACCTAAGAGCTACTACAGTGTGTAAAATCTAACGATGAGGATAAAGTGGACAGTTATGGAATATCCAATTTTGATTACCCTAGTATCGTATTCTATTGTCCTGCTTCTCTATCGAATGGTCATTTTTAAACTTTACTGAAGTGAGCAAACATGCTGAACACCTCTTGAAGACTTCGAGTTTATAAAACTCGATGGCAGCTATCGACACCACTAAACAAAGGTTCAAGTCTGCAAGACTGGACCTGCTATTGGATTTGTTATCTTTAGTTTAGTATTGCTGAAACGACAAATAACTTAATAGGACAATTTAGCATACTATCTGAGAGGATTGAGAGTATTCCTAATTCTTATCAAGTCAATAGAATTTCTCGCATTTTGAACGTGTTGAGTGGATTTTTACTGCCTTATTGATCTGTGACGGGTCTCGTAAGAAAACTTCATGATTTCAGCCTAAATTAGTTGGTTTAATAGTGTGATTAGAATATTGTTTTATGTTAAATTAAAAATCCGAGTAATAGGCGAATTAAAGTTCTAATCACTCTTTATGTGGTGGCGAATAGTAATATAGTCATGTTCCAAAGATCAACTGGACTGATCTAGGACCTTGGTCGAGAAAATCGTTAGTTTTACAAATAAAAGCTGCATATAGATGGATTTCTTAATGTCGATATTTAGATATAAGTTAAAACGTAAAATAACAAATTCCCCTATTGTTTTTCAATTACAATGGTACATTATTGAAACTTTTAAGCCAAAAGCGAGGTAAAATGGTTTGCTCTTAATTATTCAAACGCCTCATGGTATCTCCATCTATCAAGGTTGTCCTTTTTGAATTTCTAATTTTACAATGGGCCATAATAAAATGAATGGAAGAAGAAGGACATAAACTGGAAGAATGGGTGCCATCGATGAGGCTGCAGCTAACGGCACGGATGACTGTATCGATAATAATGGTGTAATAACGGGGTTATGGCGGGTGACACATTAAGTGCCATCAATTAGGCTAGATCCTGAAGCCTCCATGCTCTCTCATTGTCTTCCGCGATCCTTATTGTTAGCAACGGTAGCGAGCAGTTCTTTATCGCGCTATTGTCTCGCTTCTAGCACTATTACCTTCTATATAACTAATTTCTTCAGGAGAAAATTCGACGGCACAGTTTAGTCTACTTTTTTTATTTGACAGAGCACCATTAATAAAGGTAGTCAATGGCGGATATAGTCTAAATGAGGCTCTGTGGGGAAGGAATTGGTGAGATGAACCACAGCAAAGCAGAGGAAACTCTTTCAAACTAATAATTTATCAATAACATATATGTAATTATAGATGAGTCTTAGCCTTGCCAACTGCCACTGAGTTTGTTGCTCATAATAAATGCTCTATCCAATCCCAGGGCACAATATCTCGCCTCTCTGACCTTTACATTAATTTCCACAGAACCATAACAGACTGATATCCGCCATGCTTCTTCCTTACCCACATTCAAATCCAATCTCTTTTCCTAAATTCCCAAAGAGATGCTCTCTAATCAGTTATAATTAATAGCTTATATTCATCAGAAATGACTTACTGTCAATATTCTTCCCATATAAGGATATTATTTTTTATACAGGTTTTGTGCTTTTATTAATGTATTTATTTTTCTAAGCATGATTCTTGTTATTTTAGATTTGTATTATATATATTTTCCTTTACCAGAACAGACCTTTTAGTTTATATTTATTTTCAGGTACTAATGTAAATACTGTATCATTCTTGTAATGTAACCCCTTGGCTATATAAAATTATTTTTGTACACATCTGTTATTCCTAAACTACCTGGTCTCAGAATGAAATTATTTTTCTATTCTATTTTATCATCCATTTAATAAAGAATTTGACTGGACGATTTGTTTACATGTGCAAAATCCTGTAATCACCAACTCCTCTGGTTTTTCATTATACTTTATTTAGAATGTTTTAAAAAGTCACCAGAAGGTAGAGCACTGTGATGCTATGAAGAGGAGGTCCCAGGTAAAAATCTGGCTTTTGTAGATAAATTATTTAAACAACTAACAGCCATAGATGGACTCAGTGAAATCTGCAGAGGGAATACAAGGTTTGAAAATATCTTGGCCAAATCGACCCTTTTGTGCAACCTTCAGCGTTATAATTTATAAATATAAATAGCTTTATAAAATTTATAACTTATGAAGTATTTTATAATTTATACTTCATTACTAGTATTATCGTTCCCTTTACTTTCAATTACATTTGTCCAATTATCTTTCATTATTATTCTCTTTGGTATATATTTATTTACATGATTGGCCAATATTCTCATTATCCATTCTACATTGCTCCTGTCCATACATTTTAAAAAATACGATGTTATTTAAAATTTTCAATCATCCCTTCCCTTATAACTCTTTCACAATGTTATTTCAATAATGCCTTCAGATTACGATGAGGTATGAATTATTATTATATGTTTGATGTGTTAATACGTTTTTCTCTTGTTTCATTACTAGTTTTTCTGTTTCTCTTCATCCTCTATTTGTTCTAATTTTTATTTTTATAATTGTTTCGCTATCTTTATGTAATTCTATAATCTTAATCACCTCTTCTCATTTTACTCTCCAATACTTTTTTTTTAAATATTGCCGTTTTGTATAAATAGGTAAGTATAATTACTTATTTTTAATTTGTCATTTTTTAAATTTTTAAATATTACCTCCTTTTTATCATAAAATTCAATCCCTTCCCTTGTAAATTTTCTATAATTTATTTTAAATAATGTCTTTATGTCATGTTATGGTATATTATTTGTTCTTATCAGTGATATTTTCATTTAAAACAAAAATTTTCCATACCAATGCCATTCATTAAATTAATTCCACTGCTTTTTCGAATACCATTCATTTAATTAATTTGTATCATTATTTATTACTTATTCGATAATTCTCTATAACTATTCCCTCCGTTTTTATATTTACATAAAAGGTTCCCCATTTCATTATATTTTTTTAGCACCCCTATACCTACAGGCCTATATATATCGACGGCTTAGGCACAATAGATCGTATCCCCTTAAAAGTAAGTTTTACAGGAGAGACAAAAAACATGACAGTTACAATATTCAAGATATGTTTGATATTTTTTTAGATATTGAAATAATAAAATATATTATTATAGTATAAAATATATTATACTACCCTTGAATCTATCCTTTACTATTATATTCCCATCTATGACCATATCATTATTTCTGGCGATTTCAACACCAATCTCCTTGTTAAAACCAATGACACACTATACCTAGAAAATCTCTTCCACTCCCTAAATCTCTCCATTGTTCCAGTTCCTCCTACCCATTATACCCACCGATCAGACACATGGTTAGATCTGTATGTCATCGATTCTCTACAGAATCTATCCTCTTCTTCTCAATTGGCCGTCCCGTTTCTATCTTCCCACGACCTAATCCTAATTACATATAATATCCAAACTCCGAACAAACTATCCAAAACCTTTACCTTTCGCAACCTAGATGCTATCAGTCGTGAAAGCATCTTTCCTTCCCTCGAATCCCTGAATTGGAGTGAAATCTATTCCTGTCCCACTATTGATTCCATGGTTGACACACTTACTTCCTATCTGATTAGTATCCTGGACACCCATGCTCCTCTCGAAACTACAACCTTCCGTCGATTACCAGCTCCTTCGATGGATCAAAACATAAAAGAACTGCAGAGGAAGCACGACGCAGCTCACAAACACTACAGATGGACAAGATGGACCGACGATTTTCAAGTGTTTAGGACTCTTCGAAACTTAACGCAATCCACAATAAGGCAGGCGAAATCAAATACTTTCATGAAGCCCTTTCCTCCACGCCTGATCCTAAATCCAAATGGCAAATCCTTCGGAAACTCTCACTTCATAAATCTCCTTCCCCAGTAGTCTTTCCGGTCTCACCTGATGAATTGAACACCCATTTTTTGTCTTTCTCTACTAACTCACGATCTACTTCTCCTTCTTTCCCAATAGCACCATCATTCAACTACAACAACTTTTTTTTCTCCCACATTTCACCCACTCACCTTATCTCCTCTCTATTGAAATCCCACTCTTATTCCATCGGTTCTGACAGCATTCCCGTCAAATTGTTAAAAACATGCATCCCCAAAATTCTACCTGCCCTTCTCTACATTTACAATTTTTCCCTACAAAATGCAGTTTTTCCTTCCTCCTGGAAAAAAGTAATAGTCCATCATATTAACAAATCACCCAATCCCTCAAACCCAAATGATTTCCGGCCTATTTCTATATTCTCTAACTTTTTCAAACCTCTCGAAAGAATAGCTCAATCCCAAATGTCAAATTTTCTGGAACAGTCCAAACTCCTTGATCCACTTCAATCAGGCTTCCGTCCTGGCCTTTCCACACAATCTGCCCTCATTAAAATCACCACTGACATACATACTGCCATGGACGAAAAAAACTGACAGTACTAATTCTACTTGACTTTTCAAAAGCATTCGATTCACTGAACCATTCCATCCTCTTCTCTAAACTAAAATCTCTTTCCTTTTCCAACAGTTCCATACTCTGGGTTCAAGCTTTCCTCTCGGATCAAGCAGTCTCCATCCCTAATCAACCACTATCCTATTCTTCTAGGGTTCTAGTATTTCCCCACTCCTTTTCAACTGTTACGTCAATGACCTTCCCAAATCAATCCTCCACTGTTCCCACCATTTGTACGCCAACGATTCCCAGATCTATTTGTCCTTTCCTCCATCTGAGATAATAGCTGCATTTGCCAACATTCAAGGGGACCTAGATGTAAAGGATAAGTGCCTGGGCAAACTTGAATAAACTGTCGTTGAATGCTTACTTATTTAATTAAACATGTTCATCTCAGTTATTCTAAATGGACCTGATTCCAGAATAAAATTCTTTTTATTCTATTCTAAAATAGAGATGTTTTTTTTAGGGTGATGAGGCTTACGATGTATTGTAAAGACAAAATATTGACTGTGAGAATCAAAAGGCGCCAAAAACATATATTGTGTGAGATACGACCTATTGTGCCTAAGCCGTCAATAGACTTTTATTCTTTACTATTTATTATTTTAATTTGTATTTATCTTATATATTTAGCCCTGAAGAAAACCGGCAATGTGGGTCAAAACGTTGGCTTTAAAGTAAACAGTTATCCTTACTAAACACAATTTTTTCTTATCTCCACCTGGACCATTTTCTTCCTCTTCATTATTATGATACTTCCTGATTGCAGTATAATTAAATCAGTTTTCAATACTCAATTGAGTGATAGAATTCCAGCCACTCAGCATCGCTCCAAAAAAATTCACATAGGATTTTTTCACGATTTGGTTTGATGAGAGATTGTTGCCAGCAAAAATCCTTAAGAAGATGGATAGGCAATTCATACTATATGTTTGAAATTATGGGGATAACATACAATATTATACATAAAGAAGAGAATTTTTGAGTGATAGTAAATACTTTATTTCATAAATAACAAAAAAAAATGCGATACATTTAACTTAAAAATATATATAATTACATATATATTAATATTTTAAGTACTACTTTAAGTATTTAGGATAAGTTTAGATTTTGGATATAAATCTAATTTCACATTATTGTAATACCCTTTAATTTATTATGTTTTAAGCTATACAATTGTTAACATTTCCAATAACATTATTCTGTTAATATTTCATACAATTAATATGCTGTTAGCCCAATTAATCTTTATTGAGAAGCGAAACAAAATCATTTATTGTTATGTTTTAATGATATGTTTTTATAAGAAATAGATCTATATATCCCATTACTCAAGTACTGTACGATATGTTAATTCTTCAAATATTAAAACAAATTTCAATAATAACAACAATGATATAATTTGTACAAACAAAAATAATAATAACAAACATAAAAACATTATAAATCACAAACTTTAGCATCAAAACAATATTAGACATAAATTAGCATGATAATACTTTTAATTTAATTAATTTTATATACTACAAATTTTGTTCCCCTTAAATAAACCCCAGTTATTGAAATAAATTAAATAATCATAGTCAGTTCAATTGAGTAAAATATATCAGTTCTGAATATGAATTGTAAATATTAAGTACTTATTTTATTATTATAATCTAATTAACTAAACATAAAATTAACTAATAGTAACCAAACAAATCCAAATACCACTGAATTAAAAAAAAAATTAATAATGCAAGATCTAAAATAACATGTAAATGTAGCAATAGTAACTTTTAAAGAATGTAGTCAAACTTTAATGTATTAAAATTAAAATTTACTTTATGTTACAAGAGAAGGAATAAAATTATTTATAGTTTTTACATATAATACATAAATATTTCCAAATTTGAATTTAACCCATTTTTCATCAAATTTTTTATACTGTGCAGTACAAAAAAAAAAATATAAATTAAAAGTAAAGGACACTATACCGTTTATCGAATTTGGTAGTTAATAACCACTTAACGTTTACTGTTTTCAGAATTAAAATAAAGTTTATAATGAAAAAATATAATGGAATATGTATTACAGGGATTTTTAGGGAAAATATAAAAATAGAAATTATATATAATTAGTAAGTATGAATGACTCAGAATATTGTAGTTTTGAACAAACATAGCCTAGTTACCATTTCACAATAAGATCATCAAATAGGCCAGTAAAAATGAGAATTACAGAATGGTAATTAATGTAAAAAAGATTTTATAAAGCAGGTAAAATTTACCCACTTTACCTTATTTTATGAATCTGAATTAGTTATGACATATCAGAGAAATGTCATGGCTGACAGCATACAAACTGTAAAGTAGAACAAAGTTACCGAACAACTTGGTCGATTTCATTTTAATAATCATTATAGTTAGTATATTCCTATACTAATTAACATTGTTTATGATAACCTACACTTTACCTTAACCACTTGTATAATTGTGTCCTACAAATATAAACTATCACCTTTTTAAACATTAAACTAAATACAGTAGATACATTTAATCTAAAATCTAATTATTGTCAATGTAAAAAGCTTTGGCACAGGAATGCTAATTACAAGGTAACTTAATAAAATTTTAGGCATTCAAATCAAAGCAGCAGTATTTTATTTAAGCAGGAAGCAGTAGTTATTTAGTGTTTCGTTAATTTTTTATTTATTTACTTTGAACCATATAAAAATAATAAGTTAATAGGCAATATTTTATAGCATCCAAGTTTTAATTCATATTCAAGCATTAATTAGTTAATATTTAAAACAACATATTAGGAATATGGAACAACGAATAGATGATACAAATGAAAATATCAACAATCTGTATGATACAAAATAAAGTAAGGCAGTGTAAACCACAAATACAGAATTGTTGAATGAGACATTTCATTAGAGAACATATGATATCTTAAATTAAAGTAAAATTTATCATAAAGATCACATCTCTATCGATAAATGAACCCATCCCTGGTGGACAGTTTTGTTAAGACGCCAGCCTAAAAGGAACGAATTCTATTGTCCATAAACCCCTCCACTCTATACCAACACTATTTTATTCCTAGAAGAAGTTATTGACAATAAGTACAAACACACAAGTACAATACTGTTTAATTTAATGTTAACGTTCTTTTTAAATTTCCCCCTTCTTAACAAAAGCCTCTCTAAACAGTGAAAAAAATTATATTCTATCAATCTATTACAAGGCTTGTTGAAATGTAATGGATAAACATCTAATGACAAAAAAAATAACCACCTACTTTCTGTTCCCACCTCTAACGTCAAATCAAAATATTCTTTACTGATACTAAAGATAAAAAAAACAAGTCTTTTTCAGTAACAGATTAAATCAATCCATGTCAGAAGAAGTTATATATTACTTTAACCTTGTCTCCTAAAGTTGAGGGAACTAAAGAATTGACATGAGTGATAGGCGAGATAGTTCCATCATTCCTGACTCCTCTCGAAATATATAAATAAGTAAAATCCGACATGTTGAAGAATTGTCAACACGTAATAAATAAATAACTATAGTTACTAATCATCATACCTTTATTAGTAATTCCTATGAAAATCTAAAATGTGGTTGGATAAAAAAAAATAAAACAATATTTTTACTTTACTGATTTATCTTGAACAAAATATTCTTGCAATATAATTCGGTACAAATGGTTAAATGGAGTAGGTATTATTATTTTATATTTCAATAAGGCATTTATATATCAAATAATTGACCTAATATTTTATTAAGGCATAATTTTGAAAATATTATTCTACCTTTGTGCAAATATTTTTAAGCAAATGAAATCATTAATTATTATAATGATTTAAAATTCTTCAAGCTCAAGAAAATCGAATCAAGGAATCACAATAATAATAAAAAATTAATAAGTATTGCCGACGACCATAAAGTTTTTATGAGTTTATTTAGTGGTAAAATTGATATTTATGTTCATTCAAAACGTATTATAATTTATTTCAAAATTGTTTTCCAAAAATAGATATATTGATTTTCGATAGAATGCTTCTTAATTGTTTAAATTTCATTTATACTCTGATAAAGTATTGTAAATTATCAAAAGAGCTAGGCCATGAAGAGGAGGAAAAGAATGAAGTGGAGTTCATTTAAAAAAACAGTTTAAATTTGTTACAGATGATTCATATTTTTTTTTTATTGCTTTTCTGGAAAGCAATAAGAATTTTTTGAACAACCAAATAAATTTTATTTTTTAAAAGCACTTAATGTTGCTTAAATAAAATATTATAAATGATTTACCAGTTATAGCAATTTATTTCTCAAAGCCTAAGACTAACATTAGAATGAAGTTTTACCGTTGTTCAGATTATTTTCTAATAAGCCTCTGGATCTTATTAATACTTGTAAAGTACGAACATATAACAATATTTTTAAAATGTATTTGAGCTTATTTGTAGAGTCGATTGATACAGTACATTGTTCAAGATAACTAAAGAACAATACCCTAATAATGCATATGTTGCAAGAGTTTAAACATTTTTCAAAGAAGATTGTCATATATAATTCTAAAGAATGACTTTTGGTATTGAGATAATGAACAGAAAATATAAAAGTTTCAATAATTACACATTATAGTACTATCCCAAGTATTCTACAGGACTACAGACTGATAAATGAAATATTGATACTTGGAGTTAAAAATAAAAAGAATTATTTCAAAAATACTATTCTATAACCTCAGACAAACACTGAAGATCAAGAAGAATAAATTAATTCATTTCACGAAATAACTTAGTTTTCAAGTTTTTTTTTTCAATTTAGATGCACCACTAACAATAAATAGTTGACTAGTTAAAAAGATACTTATATAATTAACAAATTTTAAAACTGAGCAATTTAACTATAAATAAAACATTTCATGGTGGATTTAGGAGTCTGTTCATTTTAAATCTGACTTTAGATTAAGTTGGTCAGTCTGTTTGTTAAGGCATGAAAGCCTCAAAAAGTAGACAAAGCGTAGAGCAAACATTTTAAAAATTAATTGTCTAAATACCCCATTTTTATATCACTCATAAGGTAAAACATACAAAAAAAAATCAATGTCCGAGTTATTTTTCTCAATTGGACGATGCATTATAAATTTGACAAATATATAGATAATTCAACCTAATAATTTGGCAAAAAGAAATGCAGTTATATTATTGATACAGTAGACTCTAAACATACTGTAAATAATCAATCTTTTTTTAATAAAAAAAAAATTCAGTATCTTCAAAAAAAAAAAAATATTGACAAACTTGATTACAAATATTTTTGTATAATAATAAAAACAAACATAAGGGAGGAAATCTATAGCAATAAATTCTATTTATATTAAATAATAAAAAAGTAAGACGGCTATATAATTAACCACTATAGACAAACTGACACATAGCCAGATTGTAATTCAAAGGGAATTGCTTTATAATACAAAAAAATTTCTCTTGATTTGATTATGAGGAGTTAGCTTGATTATTACTTAAAAGAAGTTAACCCATATTTAATCTCACTGATTGTTTTATATGAGGAAGTGAGAAGCACCTCTTTGAGGGGAGGGAGGGTTACAAGTGGTTTTATTTCAAAAATAGAATAAAGTGCGATTATGGATGGAATGATTCATGCAAATAAAATCTTTTTCATAAGTAATACTTTTCAATATTCAAGAGATACTTATGTCTCTTTAATATTGAAAGAACAATAAGAATGTTAACATTTTAAGTATTTAGCAAGCGTTCCGTTAATAACCCTATAATAAAAATGATACAAACCTATGTTCTAGGTTTTATCTAACCTTTTCACTTTAACATACAATTTCACAAACTTTCAATTTAACTATCACTTGCATCCTCCCTTGGATTCTCATATATGTCATTTAACCCTTATACAGCATTATATCTGGCAATACAGTATAAGATAGAGTCTACTGTGTCAGTAGGCATGAAATTATTAAAAAAGTTTGGAACTCAATTATAAATAATACTTCGTTGTAAATATAAGTAGGAAACTGTAAATTCCTAAAAAAAAAAAAAAATAAACAAAAAAACTTAGATCATAAGTAACTTGCTGCAGAATCGTTAAAAATAAACTTTTCACGTGTGATTTAAACACCTCTCTTGCTTATAATAATTTCATCTAGCAGCGATTCCAAGCGAGGATTTCCACCTAATCGTGCTACTTCAGTTCTTGCCTCCTTTTCTAAGTCATCAAGAACTTTACGTGTGTAATCAAATGATCCAAATTCTTCCAAAAGAGACATACAGTAGCGTTTTACTTCAACTTTCTTAGGTCTCTGTCGAAGTATATCTATACCAAAATTAAGGAAGAAATATGTTGAAAAATAAATGCATTAATTTTTCTTTAATTTTAAACTGCCAACATTACTAAAAATTAATAATAAATAATTCAAAATAGCATAAAAAGAAAATGAATGGGACATCCAAGATAATTGGTCATGCAGAAGAAATTAATCTTTACAAGTAAAAAAGAGGACATAAATAAACTAAAGAAAGCTAATTAATGTAGATAAGGATACTTTAAGGATAAGCTGAAAATATAATGGATTCACAAAATTGTAAATAGAGCAATCCATCTATTAAGAAGATGGAATTAAATAACTTAACCAATAAGTAACCTCTACAAATATTACCAATTTAATTAAATAAAAGTAGCATAGTTCTCTCAGTGGGTAACTTTAGCATAACTCATTCAAGTGAGCCAAGATTACTGTTTCAGCTACCCCAAAGACCATTCACGGTCCAACTTTGTACATCTAAGTTAGATTCCTTGATAACTCTAACTAAAACAAGGGACTAACAGAATAACAAGGGCTAAGACTAACAGATAACAAGGGATCTCATCTGTTATTCTTTCTTATAAAAATAATTTTATATTTTTAATAATTAATACAGGATGCATGAATACATGTATTTTTAACATTACTTATATTTCCCCCCGAAAAGCTTGAATAATGCTAAAGTTTTTTAAAAAAATTATTTTAGGAATTGATTACTTCACATACTGTTTTTATAACAAAACTAATAAAGGCGATATATGTATAAAAAAAAAAAATTAAATGTATAACATCAGTGTAGAAATGTAAAAATAAAAAAGGATACTGAATACTTTCTTGTCATCTGGTCTAGAAAGAATAGCATGCATGATTGGAAAGCCAAATTTCCCTTCAGTCAAGTCTTCACAGAAACTTTTATTGTCAATATACTGAAAAACAAAAATTATCTTAAGATATTAAAAAATTACTGCTGTATACATGAACGATTAAACAGATATGAATAATTACTGAATTATTAAGATTTAATTACCGAAGACATTTATTTATGCATTTAAAATTTTATTTAGGGTAAGAGAAATAAAACCGTTTTCCAGTTATTGTTTATTCTTAATTTTCATTCCATTAGAGACGTTTCGACACTATGGTGTCATTCTCAATCTTTTCTTCTCCTGCATCTTTTAACTTTAATAAATAAATTAACAATAATTACATTACTATACATAATTTAACATAAATGTCCAAAGATAACATACTATAAGTATAGGACTATAAGTATAGGTACCTGGAAAGTTATACTTTTAAAAATTCTTAGATCATCAGTCCTCCATGGTCAATAAGATAATATTGCATTAAAAGACCAATTCTTGATCTTTGAACTATTAGATCAAGATTTGGTCTTTTAATGCAATATTATTTTATTGACCATGGAGGACTAATGATCTCTTAAGAATTTTTAAAAGTATGACTTTCCAGGTACCTATACTTATAGTATGTTATCTTTGGACATTTATGTTAAATTATGTATAGTAATGTAATTATTGTTAATTTATTTATTAAAGTTAAAAGATGCAGGAGAAGAAAAGATTGAGAAAGACACCATAGTGTCGAAACGTCTCTAATGGATTGAAAATTAAGAATAAAAAATAACTGGAAAACGGTTTTATTTCTCTTAGCCTAAATAAAAGAAGAATTAAATCCAGTTTAAAAAAAAAAGAAAGAAATAAGCATTTAAAATTTTAAAAACATTATCTTTGTAAACAGAAATCAAAACTATAACTATAATTAATAAACTTTGTTGGAATTATTTATCTCATAGTTATATTACATATATGGATTTAAGTATTCACTTTCTAAAAAGTAATTATTCATATAAACATCTTTTATTGCAGTAACCTCTCTGCATTAGTCACATCAGACTACTGGCTGTACAATATAGAGAAGTTTTATTTATCTTTGATCTATTTTAGCACTGAAGATGGCTAATATATTTGGGGCTTAAATATTGATTGTTATTGAATCATTTTCTGATTATCTTGATTAAATAAAAATTAGGGTAAATAAAAAACATTGTTGGTATTAATCCTGAAATTATCCAGAAAAAAAAAATTAGTTTTCTGATGTTTTATATATTTCTAATTTGTTGTAGCTACACAATATATAACATATTAGAGAAGAATTGGTCGACTGTATCTTCTAATTTAAGGAAGAAATAGTTGGGGGTGCAGTCAAAGAAAACACCAAAATAAGAAAAACTTATTTATTATGTGCCGACGTTTCGGCCTACATTGTAGGCCGAAACGTCGGCAAATAATAAATAAGTTTTTCTTATTTTGGTGTTTTCTTTGACTGCACCCCCAACTATTTCTTCCTTAAATATATAACATAGATATAACAATATATCTACTTATAATCTCAAACTTCTCTAAAAAGGAATTACAAATTATAACTTAATAAAGATTAAAAAATAACAAATAAACTTACCTCTTCATCACATAGGTTACAATAATCATCCCTAATTTGGAAATAAAGACCAAGAATACCGCCAAGGAAAGAAAAATCAGATTTATTGCTACTAAATAGTTGCATTAATCTGACAGCTAGCATGAACAAACCTCCAGTTTCTGGAAACAAATCATAATTAGTTCACATTGCATATTTTAAGGTGAACTACATAAATACATATATATATATATATATATATATATATATATATATATATATATATATATATATATATATATATACATGTATGCATATTGCCATATATGCAATATAATATGCATACATATATATGCATATTGCCATATCTATTTATATTATTGTCTGGCTTAGAGCCAATGCTAGATCAATAATACTAACAAAAACATGATAATAATTTTGATACAACCACATGTACCAAAATCTGATGGCAATAAAATGTTACCATTATGCTTCCATTAATAATGATTTCTTGGCTATAACCCTCTTTTACCTCAAACCCAGTTGGTGTTTTTTCTATGAAATTTTATTTATAATTATAATTATGCATCCCAATAATAACACTCTAAATAAATATTTTTTATATTTAGGTCTTTATGGCATTCTATAATTGATGATCATAAATTACTGACAGAGACAGGAAAGTAAGAGGATGAAAAAGAACCAATAAAAAAGCATTATGACAAAGTTTTACTGAAAAATATCATGGCAATCATGTTGCTTTTTCTTCTTCTTCTTTCGCTACAGCCTCTTGTGCCCCTCAGCATAGGGGAGCGTTTAGCCATCTGGTGGCATTCTGAATCAAATGTACTCTCTTACATGTGATTAGCCAAGCAAGAAAGGCTCCGTATCCTCGGGACAACTAGTTTGGTTGTACTCTCCAAATTTGGGTCTTCCCAGAGAAAGTGGCCCTGAGGTGTATACTGTACATGACCTTATGTCAGAATAATTGTCGAGTGAACTGTTCTGTTTTGTGTAGCCGCGTACTGAACTCAGGAGTCTGGAGGGATTAATCCCACTAGCCTGGCACATATAGACCACACCTCCTATAGATAATTAAGCATATTCCTTTTATAACTCTCAGCGTGATACAAACAATTTTTTAATTTCTCCAGCTTCATACTTGGCATCAGATAAAAGAATTATCATTTATAAATTCTTAACTCAAAATTACATTTTTTTTTGTTTTAGTGCTCATGTTCATTCAGAATTTTTCAATTATATTATTAAAGAATAATTTTCATCTCAGCTGTCCTTCGGTATAGTACCTATTTCACCTAAGTATGTCCCTCAGTTTAGTACAAATGGCAAAATAATAGCTTTAAAAACATAATAAAAAAAATAAGCCATTTACATGACCGTTTAATTGTAGGCTGAGCAAATATATAAGTAATAAAAATTGTAATGTAAAACAGATTATGAAAATAAGTTCAAAACTTGGAAAATTTATGAAAAATGACTTAAAATTGATTGATATATCAAAATTTATCAACTTTCAACTGTAACATCATGTTTAATAAATAGCTTACTCTTCATTGTCATAATTTTGTATTCCTCTTCGGTTGGACAAATAAAATTATCTCTCCAGTAAATTTCCATTCCTTGACCTCTATGGAGCTCCAGAATTTGCTCTGTAAAAACTGTAGTAGCCTAAAAGTTAAATAATAAACAAATATTTAGAATAATTAAATACAGGTTCATCAAGTACAATAAATCTTAATGTCATTTTTAAAACTTATAAATCCCAGGCGGAAATAGTTTTGTTTCAAAATAAGTCAGTTAATTCTTGTTGAAAAATGACTTGACTTTTAGAGAGAAATTCAATGAATAATTAATAATTGATTGATAAAAATAATTTAAAAATGTAAACTATTCCACTGTTTTGTTGATATATTACTAAAAAGAAATGTATACAGAAATATTTTCAATAAGATACTTCTAGAGATTTTTGTCTGCTTTTCAACAACTTATGCACTAAAAGCAAATTCTCAAAAGAAAATATCTAAAAAAAATTATAATTAATATATTTTAATTATGATCAGAAATATTATAAACTGCTTTCTATTATACTTTGAAAGTATAAACACATACAGAATAACAGCTAATATACTACCAAGTTTAAAGCATTACCAATAAGCTTTCTAAATTAACTAACGGTTCAACAATGTGATTCAGTTTTTATAAAGCGTTACATAAGGAAAGACCCTATTACCTAAACTATATATTATCATTAACTATTTCATTGATTTTCCTCAATGCACCTATTTCTAAAAAGTAATGTGCTTTAAACGAAATACTTTAGCAACCCTTGCCCATAGTATTAATATATAATAAGCCAGAAAATAAAACTTTTATTAAACAGAAAAATGACATCATTCACGATTAATATTACAATGATAAATGCTAGAATAGATCTGCGGTAATTATTCCACAGGTTGTCGCTATGAGTTTATTCACAACAAGTTTTAGCTTTTCATTTGTTTCCCTTTTGATATTTTCCAAAAATACAAGTTATCATGAGCTTCATTATGGAAAAGATAATGTAATTATAGCCAATTGGTAGAAGAAGTAGAAGTTTCAACTAACATTACGAAGTACAGATGATATATGTTTGTTGAAATGTTCAATTCTAGAGTAAATGATCACTGAAATATACATATTTCCCATAATTAGATTCTCTTTTCTATACCAAAGCTCATGATAACTTGTATTTTTAGAAATTATAAAAAGGGAAACAAATAAAATGTTAAAACTTGTTGTGACTCGACTTGAGGCGACAATCTACAGAGTAATTGCAACAATTTTATAGATTTCACTGATTGCACTCATTACTAAACAGTAATGTGCTGATAAACAGAATATTTAAACAACCCTCATGCATAGTATTAATGCTAATATATAATAAGTCAAAAGTTGAAAAAAATTGTTGATATACAGAAAAATTGCGTAACTAAGGATAAATATTATAATGATAGATGGTAGAAAGTCTGCTACTATAAACACGGAGCAGGTTATTCATGGAATCAATTGATGGGTAAGAAAAATTAGGAATATAGGATATACAAAAGTAAGTTATAATAAATAAAGTACTACCTCAGGGTGTCCTAAAGCTAAAACTTTCTCCAGTGCTAGGAAAAATACATAATTTGCAGCATTTATAGTACTCGCAACTCCAAAGATAGAATGAGCAACAGGGATTCCTCTCCTCAATATCGAATTGTCTTGGATATCATCAATACTGAAAAGAAAAACAAATTATTGATTTTTAAACAAAGAAACAATGTGAAATGTCTTCACTAAACAAAACTTACAGCAGGCTTGAATTATGCAACATTTGAATTATTTCACCCACACTATGTAGCTTATCATCAGGAATATCGAGCCAGTAATTGAAGGCATGCGTTAATTTAGATCTAATTTGCTTTCCAGGAACTTGGACTAAGTAGGTGTATGGTTGCAGCAATTTCTAAAATGAATACAGAAACTCTATTACATTTTAAATGAGGTTCACTCACGAAAAATTAGTTAGGAATACATACTTCTTCGCTGTTATCATCCTGAAGTTTACTCTTGTTAATTAGATTTTGATAATCTCCCATTTTAAGTTTTTATATGACACCAAGTTTAAGATAAATTATTGATCACATTGGTTAGCATTTGGACGTTTCACGTTTGCGCAGGTATCTCCAGTCTTCTTATCAGTCAGAAACGAATTTTGACACTATCACCAGGTGTTGAATTATGGACAAATTTACCTTGATGAAAAACTTAAAGGAGGCGTGACGTGATTATACGTGATTCTGCTGAGTATTGTTCAACGTGTACAATGGATAAAGAAATGGTTACAGTTCTCATTAGAAAAAGGAACGTAGGGACAAATAAATAAATTTACAATTATAGAGAATTTAATAGCTACAAGTAGGAAGAAAATAAAAGGCAAGGCGGTTGAAAATAACACACCGGTTGTTATCAGATAATTAATTCGAAAGTGATTGCCGCCATTTTGTTGTTCTTTTCGTTTTTTAATTTTATTTTAAAGATAATAAATACGTAAAAAGTAGATAACATTTATAAAATTTTATAAGTTTATTATGGTTGTATCTATGCAATAGAATCACATTTAGGTTACTAATTAAAAGAAAATTAATACTTTTGTTTTTATTATATCTAATCATACTACAATTTAAACTAAAAGCATTTGGTTAAATGAATTTTAATCATTAGAAAGACTTGTTGTTTTTACATTGTATAAGATTATTACAAAAAAAGTTTTAGGTGGCAACCGTGTGATGTACGAAGTTCGCTTGCTAGGTCGAGCAGTGTGTGCAGCGGCCAAATCAGTAGGGGCGAGTTGGTAATGAGCGTTGGGTTTGGGATTTAGGATATTCACCTTTTCGTGATATATGTGATGCGTTGGTTTAATTTCTGATATATTTTGGCCCATTTTATTATTAATTTAACTCATTACACATACAAACTAACCAAAATGGCCGAGATTCGTTATACACGTAACTTGTTCCTTCGTTCCATTTGTGCTATTTATCTTTTTGCCTTTGCGTCTCTTTACGTACAAATACCAGGTAAGAGATAAATTAACATTTGTATCTTTTCAACTATTTGGATTGGCTTATTTTTACTAATCACATATCTGATTAGGGTTGTATGGAAACAATGGGATTTTACCCGCAAGAACACAAATGGATGTTAAAGAAACAGAATTTGCCGCTAAATTACAGAAAAAACCTACATTACTGTGGTTTGCACCATATTTAGGCCTTGATACTGAATATATGATGGATGTACTTGCATTGATAGGAATGCTGTTCTCATTTACTGGGTAAAGATAACGTTAATTCTTGATTTATGTGTTATAGAAATATTATTAGCTTCTTATTAATGATGATTATCATACTTTGTTTCAGGTTTTTTTCACAAAAGTTTTGTACCAAATCTACTTTCACAGCTCTTTGGTCACTTTACTATTCTCTTTACCAAGTAGGACAGACCTTTATGTGGTTTCAATGGTAACTATTTTAATGTAATGTATCAATTAGTATGTGATAATGATTGTTGAATATTCATTTGATTAGTAATTGCTTATATATTTTGGATTAAATCCTTGCTTTTCTTTGGTTAACGTTTAATGGTCAGGGTATAATAGTCCTATATCAATTTTTATTATTAAACAAAGTAACTTTGTTTAGATTGTTTAAAATTATTATTACTTTAATCATGATTTTTTATCTCAGATTTCACAACTGCATCATCCGAAAAGTTATATTTGAGTTGGTAGATGTGATAAGCACTTATTTTTGTGGCGGGTATTGCATTAATGTCTTAAACTAAGTTAATAAGTTAAATTAATGTATATGACGAATAGTTTAAAAGTTGTTGAGCCTGATCAGTTAAATCAGGCATGCAATATTTCATATTTTTTAAAATTTCTATGTTTCGACTAGATAGTGCTATTTCCAATCATATTCTCCAGTGATTGAACTTAACTCTTCCTGATTAGTTGTCTGTTGGGATTCATTCCACTGATAGCATTGTTACATAATCCTGTGATCTTTGATTAAAAAGTATCAATTACAAACTGAAAACTGATATTTCTCCTTACATTTTTTTTAAGTTATTAATTGTCTGGATTTGATTACTGACTACTGATTGATTACATTATGAGACTAATATACTAATAGTTGCTGATATAATTTAAAATTTCTTTTGACATTTTGCTTAAGTAGTTACTTGCGTTTAATTTGTTATATATTTTGATACTTATGTGAGGTGACAAAGTAAAGTATAGTATATAAATAAGTTTAGCAATAATTTAATATATTCAAATCACTTTTCAAATATTTTGCTTATTTATATTATTTGAGTAAATTTTAAAGTTTCTTTTTGACTTACTAGATGAGATCTCGTGTTGACAGTAGCTAATATCCACACAATTTGCTAGTAATTTCAGCGAGTATGGACTACAAGTTCTTAAATCTTTTTTTGAACATTTTAATGAGAAGGATCATTTAAGAGTAATACTACATTGTTAATGGAAATCAATGTTTATTTTTTATTATTTATTCTTCTATTGCTACAACACTGAAGGGATTTTGTTTCAATACTTGGTTATAGGTAATGTTTTTTGACCAAGCCAATATTCACAATCAAATATCAAATGATATTGTTTTTTACTTTTGTTGAACTAAATTCTGGGTCAAAAAATTCAGAGACTAACGCTAATGCCTTATTTGTTATTCCTCAATTATTTCTTATGCGTAATGGACTATTTGTGATATAACTATGGATATATTTTATTGTGATTTGTTAATCTGTAATTTAAATGTGATTCGTTAGTAACCATTACAGTATTCCAGTTGGTTTCCCCTTATAGGCATTCAATTATCAATCGTTTGAGTGGAAAAGATTCCTTATGGCAGCGATGACAATATTTATATTCTGAGATCCACTACCTCCTATTGGCGCTTCCAATCTCTCAGAATTGAACTAAAATTCTAAAAGTTCTGAAAAATACCAACTGCCTATGCAATATCAATTTGACGGTGACCTGGGTTGCTCATTCTCACTATAATATTGCAAAATTTGGGTTCAAGATAATGCCTTTACATGAAAACACATCTGGATTAAAATAGGTTGTTTGTTAAGAAAATGAGTAATCTTCATGTCTACTATATTTAACAAAGTTTGTTTTTCAAACAAAGATTAACAATTGTTTTGTATTTCTATTTTGTATTAACAAACTAATTCTAAATATATTAGCTAATTAAATTAAAATTATCTGATAAAGAATAAATTACAAATATCCCAATTCATTTTTGTGCAGTATTATGTTATCAAGGCTGTAAGTTTAAGGGTCACCTGCTATAATTACCTATGTTCTATATTAGGTCCTCAATAGTTTAATGAAACTTTACAATTTAATTTTTGAAAAAATAAACCATCAGCCATGATATGATCCATTAACTTTGTCTTTAGCTATCTTGTTCTAGTTAAATGGATTGCAGATTTTAGCTTTGCAACTGATATGTGTTAAAATTGTTTTATAACTCTTAATGACTTTTGTTTTTTGTAGTATGTGAATTCTTAACATTGGTATTTGCTCAATTTCTTGCACCCCTGAGTGCTAAAGATGGATTCCTTAGAGACTTCTTGTCTGGAATTATTTTCATCCCGCATAGCCAAGTTTATTTTCCCTTTGGCAGAGTTCAAAGTAATTAGAAAGGAGTATCTTTCGTTTTGACTAATTGCCTACTGTTCCATTCGACTATTAGAGTTTCATGGTACTACCATGATAGTTAAGCTGGATTTTCATAATGTTTAATCAAGTGATTGTATATGTATTAGAGTAGAAATTGATGCATTGAAATTATGTAAGTTCTTATTCCAAAATTGAGATTATTTTAGTAGCCTAAATATTATAATTATATATTGTATCTTGAACAAATTGTTTTTTAGAAATCAATCTTGAGGATTATAGATTTATATATAATATTAATGTTTTTATATGTTTTAGGGATATCCTACTTTTGGAAACAGGTTTCTTGTGTATTCTAATAGCTCCTCTAAGACATAAAGCTACAAGAAATGCCAAGAAACAGCAGCCAGGTTCGCCTAGAGATCATGTGACCTTTTGGCTCGTCAAGTGGCTTCTTTTCAGATTGATGTTCTCTTCTGGAATTGTGAAATTAACTAGTAATTGCCCAACATGGTGGGGCCTAAGCGGTAAGATTTTATATATATATATATATATATATATATATATATACACTTAAATATATTTTATGATATATTGCGAAGTAACTGATTAATGATAAACTGATCTATTCTTTGGAACTTGTAGTTCACCCTATCTATTACAACTTACACATGTCATTTTAGTGTGCTATTTAATGTTTTTACTATAAGCTCATTTTTTCACTGTCAGGGCATGAGTATGAGATTAACCTAGTCTCGAAACATCGCCTAAAGAAGTTTAAAGAAGGACTGAAACTCGAGAACTAAAACACTATATATATATATATTTTTTTTTATTGTATTTGTTCATTTAACGTCACTTTATGTACATATATTTTATTTTATTTTTATATTTTAGCACTCTCAGTCCATTTTGAATCTCAGTGTATACCAACTCCATTGGCATGGTACTGGCATCATTTACCACAATGGCTCTTGAAATTAGCGGTTGTTGGTACTTATTTTATTGAAATACTACTTCCGCCATTTTTCTTCGTCCCCATCAGAGCAGTTAGGATTACTGCCTTCTTTCTCCAGGTATGTTCTGATGTCATTTCTCTTTGTTTTTTGTTCAACAAAGAAAAACATACAATATATGTTCTATGACGATATGTATCCATGAGCTGATATATAGCTTTTTTTCTCACATAATTTCTGTGTTATATGCAGTGAATTTATTTTTGATTAGATTAGAACTAACTTGCATACATGATGAATTTTATATATATTACTTGTCAAATGAGTATTACAATATCGGTTCTTGAAAAATGTAAGGTAACAACAATTTCTTCCCTATTCATTGAAGGATCAGGTACTTGCGTGTCTTTTTATAACTAATTTAACAGATAATAATTATCTGTCATACTATTTTTTTTTTAGTTTGCTATTCTAAAAGGCTGTAATTGTTTGTAATAGCTTTTGCTATTCTGTAATTGAATTTTCATGAATTCAGATATGAACAGTATTTAGCAGAAAAGAAAGACTCACATAAATTAGTCACAAATGAGTTAAAGTTGTTAAGCCGTATTAGTGCAATAATAGTAATCATAAAATGTAATTAGAAGCAGCATAATTTTGGAAAGGCAATATAAGATAAACAAAACATTTATTGATAATGAAAATTCTTCATTTGTATTTTTGCAAATACAGACTAAATCATGAAATTTTAATGCATTAACCATTCATTAAAATTATGGAATTCAAAAGGTGTTGATAAATGATATTTTCAAAATAATGGGCATAATTATTATCAATAATTATAATGTAATATTAATCATGTTATGTCCATCTATAAACAATTACAAAAAGTATTTTTATATTTTTTTAAAAATAGTTATCTTGTTTAGTGCTTTCTAACTTTTGTATATATCTACAATGTTAAATTAATAACTCATCAAGTTATGTTCATTGTGTTGATTACTAAACCCTTTGTTTGGATACTAACCAAATGTTTTAGGTTTTGTTACAATTGGCTATAATACTAACTGGAAATTACAACTTTTTCAACTTACTCACAATCGCTTTGTGTCTCAGCCTTTTAGATGACGATTGTTTTTACAAACGTAAGTATTTTAATTAGTTAAAACTTAAATTGATACAATTTCCTAATTTTCAGTAACAGTTCATTGAAATTGGTGTGTGTTTTTTTGTTATTTTTAGCATCTAAGAAATCTGGTATATTCGTGAAGCTTTTCAAAACAGCCGTTACAGTTGGTGTCTATCTTGGACTAATATTTGCTACAGTCGTCCTTTTTGGACTTAAAATCATGCCAGGAGGTTCTATTGAATCTAAAATAAGTATGTTTGATTATTATCAAGGTTATAGTATTAATTTAACGCTCCCTTGGTCATACAACTTTTAATCACATTGTGGATCTGTCTGTGAGATCAATTTTACAAATTTTTATATTTATAGATTAGATATTATTTTTTTTCAAAATTAAAAGCAATATTTTTTTTTTAAATAATCTTTTAAGCACAACCTAATACAATTTTTAAGGGAAAATTATAAATTTAATATGTTATATTTTTGGCTGAATTTTATATATCTTAAAAATTGACTTATAATATATTTATTATAGTATATAAGTTTACAATAGTGAACTGTTAAAATTAGGCTATTTTGCTATTGGAATTTTCACAACAACCAAGAAAGAATAAACAGTGAAAACAGTCAGCATTAGCTTGGTTTTCGGAACTAATAAATAACTTAAGCAAATCATAGAGAGATATTAACAGTGTTACTTAGTTAATAAAAAAAAAAAGTTTTTAGAAGCAAAAAAAACAGTGGAATCTCTATTATCCTAAATTATTCGGACAATGACACTTTCAGATTCAACAAAATAACTTTAATTAAAGTGAAATTGTATAATTAAATTTTATTACAACAATGTTATTACTTTTAAAAAAATAACACAGTTTATTTTATCTACATGTTTTGTTTTCTCACATCAATTATAATATTTTCCTCATAAGTTAGATAGCAGATCTTTATTCTTCACTGATCTGGGCATTAAAGTTATAAGAATCGGTCTTAAAAATCTTTATTCAATTTAAGTAAAATGAAAAAATAAAAAAGACCCATTACTCTACTTCTTGTAAGTAAATTGTTCATGATGGATTTTGGGCCAGCTTTGTGATAATCATAGATTTTTTTTCCGCGACTTTCATTTTGATGTTCTTTCTTTTCTTTTAAATTAAATTAAATTTTTTCATTTGTATTCAGTGTAAACTATATCTATATAATTGTAATATCTTTTTACTTAACAGTTAAATTGTTAATTTTAATGTGTTGTTATTTTTTATATAGCGTTTTCAACAGCACAATTTGACAGTACTCTCGGCCGAGCCATCCCCGCACTTGTTGGTGTAGCTTTACTTTCTCTTCTACTTGCATCTCTCAAAGCTCTGACTCAGGCTTGCACACAACCCTCTTCTGGAATTTTCTCCAAGATTGCTTCAATTGGGTCTACATTGTTTTATATATTCACTGCCTTGTTCCTGTTTGCAGACAGCTTGGTAAGTTCTTATTATGTAACAATTATCAATTACTTCCAGAGAACAATGTCTATCGTTAGTTTTTAATTTTTAAATTAGAACAAATAGTTTATGTAAATTACCTTAAATACTTGTTGTTTACTTTTTATTATTGCGTAGATGGATTTCTTGCCCAAGACATATACAAACCGTCAATATATCCTCTACTGTTAAAGTCGAACAATTATGTAATGAAAATACCATAGCAATTTCACAGACTTTCTTTGGTATAATGTATGTAATTTTAACAATTTTTCAATCAAAACACTCAGGATCAAATTGTAAATAATAAGAAATCAACAGGGTAGATTGACAATGTCGGTTGATTTAAAATTCCATAAGTACCAATTGGAACTGTAGTGTTAAACATTTGGCCCTCTTCACACAGTAGAAAAAAGGCGGGACGTGACAGATACCTGAGCACCATAAATTTGAGTCGCAATTGTGTGATAACCATAGCCAACTATAAAGAATAGTTTCAGGTTAAAAGCATATACTTTAGTCTCATAATAAAGGTAATTACATTTTTTTTTCCCATTAAAAAATAAAATTAATGTCACATTAAAGATTTGTGATAATGCTAGAGTATTCTTATAATGAGATTAATAAAGTTTTAAACTTTAAAAAAATTTTAAAACCTTACATTAATCACGTTTTAACTCTCTATTCTCCTTGCTTAAAGAAATTCGAGATAAAATTGATAGACAAACATTTACATTTAAAATAAGTAATTTTAGTTTATAAGGAGATGTATAGTTTTTGATTCATTCAAAACAATTTTTTTTTTTCAACCATTAGACCTTTAATTTTTACACCTCAGGGTATTGCGCATCTAAAGCATAAAGAGAAACACTATTAAAATTTTTAGCTCCATGAGTATTTTCATTTTTTAGATATAACGTTGACTGCATGAGTGCTAACTTAATTTTTTAAATTTTGATTTTGGACTTTGATTATAAGAATTCATTTATTTTTACTTGTTGCTTCAGGTTCCATTTTCAACTTTACATCCAGCTGGAAACAAGACTGTCCTTCCAGAAGCTAGAGAATGGCATGATAAGCTGTCAGGTCTTCATTTAACAAATTCCTATGGCTTATTTAGACGAATGACAGGCGTCGGAGGACGTCCAGAAGTTATTATCGAAGGATCTAACGCCTTAGATGGCCCTTGGACTGAATTTCATTTTAAATATAAGCCTGGTGAAGTTAACCGAAGCCTACCATTTGTTGGTAATTTTAATTTGTTTGACTTATCATAACATTTTTGTTTTAAATTAATATTTTCCTATTCTTTCTGCTATGCTTGATTTGTTTCCAGTACCACATCAACCCAGATTAGATTGGCAAATGTGGTTTGCTGCATTAGGTACTTACCACCAGAACCCTTGGATCATGTCTCTTGCTTATCGTATTTTAACTGGTCAAGAAGATGTCATGAAGCTGATGGCTCCAAGTCCATTTTCTCCAAAACCTCCAAAATATGTTAGAGCAACCCTTTATAAATATCATTATGTACCATGGTCATCCAGGTAAATATTTCTGTTTTTATTTTATTATATATTTACTGTCTTTGTAGATGCTCCTTTTTGATATATTCCAAAAATGAAATAATTACTATCAACTGCGAATGAGGTAGGTAATTAACAAGAGGAGAAACAATCATGAAATTTGCTTGCAATACCTTCTTACTATTTATTTCTGGTCAACATTTTAATTGTTATCTTAGCAAGGTGGGGACAGAAAATATTAAGATTTTAGTGAATGCCTACTCTCAATGACAAAGAAATTATTGAGTGCTGGAAAATTATTTTTGTATCTTCATTTCCTTGTACATAAACTGCTGTTTGGACAGTATGAACAGTTTTTAATAGCTACCATATTATTAAACATTTTATTTTATTTAATTATTAGTTAATAAATCTCTCGTTTGAAGCGAATCAGTTGTCCAAAACTTATATTTTTGGGACTAATTATAACTAGTAGCCTATCCATTTATATAAAATTATTCTTCTCACTGGTATTTTTTATTTATTTGCATTAATGTAATTACTGAAATAATTATTGTTTTTATTTTCTTCCAACAGAAATTCAGCTGCTTATTGGACAAGAGAAAAGGTTGGAGAATATTTCCCTATATTTGCAAAAGATCACACTCCCCTTCTTGACTACCTAAAAAGTTTTAAAATATTAGGCCAAGAAAAGAAAAAAGAAAGTGTATCGCCATTGGTTGTCAACTGTAAGCTTTATTTTGTTTTTTATTTGGTATTTGAAAATTTTTAAATTAATCGATTAACCAAAAGAGTGTATTTATTGGGTTTGCAATGATTTTTTTTTTCAGATTTGAATTTAGTAAGACAAGGGTTTTCATCAATTGAACCACCTCTTCTGATTTTGTCTTTGTTATTGAGCGGCATTGCAATTATTTTGGCTACCTCGTATATTGGAAGTGGAAGTCAACATAAACCAGTCCCACAGCAGGCACAACAAAAAAAACAAAATCAGCGAAGAACTAAAAATTAAATGTGTGTTTAATAGCTTGTATATTATATGTTGAGCCCTGATTTTTGTTCGACATTAATTGGAAAAAAAAGATATGATTTTAATAGTAAGGGACTCTAAAATAAAACTGTTGTGTCAAGTCTTCGTATATTGATGTTAATGCACTTCTAATGTAATTATTTGTAAGAGCTTTTTTCAGCGGTTGCTATATTGATTGTCATTAATTATATAATAAATAAAAAATAATAAAATATTAAATTTGTCTATTAATTATCAAATAGCCACATATTTATTGCTGATACCTTTTTTGTTTTTGATAATTAAGCCTATTTTGTATTTTACAGTTTCTAAGACTGTTTTAAAGACTTTTTCTAGTGTTTTTTGAATTAATATTTTTTAAATGTTTTTTTTACTAAGTTATTTTTATTTTTAAGTGTTATTAAGTTTAAATCTTTATAAGCCATTGTAATTAACTAACTGTCTAATTGTAATGATAACATAATTTATTTACTAGATAATGAATGTCAGACCAAATTATTTTATACTGTTAAAAAAAAGATTTATCACTGATTTGTAAATTAAAATAGAAAATATGAACACTGATTGTTCATTTAATGTAATTAAATGATTTGACAGTTCAATTAGAAAATAAAACAAAGTAGTTAGTTACTATTTATTTGAATTTTTTCATTTCTCTTTCCCTTCCTTTTTTATTTTACTGTTTAAACATCACTGTCTTAATTTGTTTAATTAGTGAGATGGGCTGAGTCCACTGAAGACGCTTTTTACTCCAACTGGCTCAAGGCCCCTGAGGTTATACAATACAAAAAAGGGAGGGACCATTTAGCAGGATCAAGAAATAGTAGAGAGGGGAGGAAGGAAGGATAAGCAGGTCTCCGACCTCCAGCGATGTGCCACTTATGATCTTCATAAGGATGGAATTCTGGCAATGCTGTAGGCGCTTTAGCGTTGTTTTGTAGATTGTAGAGGTGCCTCCATAGTGATGCACCATATATACAGGGTGTCCTGAATTTAAATGACAAAACTTTAGGAATTTATAGGGGACCGAAAAACTAAGACAAAAAGTCCTTTAGAGATTAGCTCGTTTTTGCTTAGTTTTAGAGAAAATCGCAAAAAAAGAAACAAACAAGTTTTCATTTTTATACTTATTTATTTATATTTATGCTATTTTCTTTTTAATGTAAATATTGCTCAAAATGTTGTCCTCTTGCACCAATGCAAGCATTACATCTGACACTCACTTGATAAATTGTAGCTAAACATTGTTCTGATGATATTTGGTGCACTGCATCTATGATTTGGTCTCTTAATTGCTCTCTTGAGTTGATTGACACCGAATGAGCTTTCTGCTTCAAGGTTCCCCATACGAAGAAATCCATTGGTGTCATATCGAAGAAATCCATGGGTGTCATATCGAAGAAATCCATGGGTGTCATATCGTGTGATCTGGGTGGCCAAGGTACTACTCCTCCACGTCCAATCCATCGTTGTGGATAATTTATGTCCAGCCAAGCTCGAGCAACTCTGCTATAATGAGCTGGACATCCATCGAGTTGAACCACATTTCAATCCACTGTTGTAAGGGAATGTCATCTAAATAATTAGAAAAGTTGTTCTCCAAAAAATGTGTAAACGTGATACCATTCAATCTTCCAGGTAAAAAATATGGTCCCACCAGTAATCCGTTCTAAATTCCAAGCTATAAAACTAAGCAAAAACGAGCAAATCGCTAAAGGACTCTTTGTCTTAGTTTTTCGGTCCCCTATAAGTTACTGAAGTTTTGCCATTTAAATTCGGGACACCATGTAGGTCTTATGATAGACTTATAGATTTGTAATTTCAACCTCAGTGAGAGCTGCGGCCGAACCGCTGACATTGGTAGCATTGGGTCGGCCCACATTGCTCTTACCGGGCGAAATAACACCCGTCCGGTGACTCGTATCTTCTTCGATTTGGTTCACCGTGCTGTCAGTTATTATAAGTACTCCTGTTGGCTGGAGCTGTCCTTTCCCGTCTTTCCTCATCATTTGTTTGGCGGATTTAAATTCTGGGTGTCCTTCTCACAAGTCGATGGTGATTTCTGAGATGTCCACGTCACTATCGCATCCATATAGAACTAATTTCTTCCTCCTCTTCGTTCCGTGGGGTGCATAAGTGTGAAACTTAGTTTCTTTGTCAGTACGGAGTATGGCTATGGCTGCGTCATGGTCATTTTCATTTTTCAGGTATAATCTTAATTCCCTTTCAGTGGAATTCATAGCAAACTGGGTGATCCCTTTAGCTAAGAGAGCGTCCCTCAGTTTTTTCTGCCCGCAACGCAGTGTTACTATGATCGGTGGGGACCTCCTGGTGTTTTATGGCCGGGATGCTGGAGCGGTATCTTCACTGTTCTTATTCGCGAGAGTCGCAAATTTGTTGCTCGCTGTGGCAGGAGCCATTTCACCCTTGAAAACCTCGGGTCTCACCCTAAAGCTTCTAGTCTTCTTATTCCGGACAGTAGTCGAAGGTCCCTTGTTCACCGGAGGTCTTGAAGGTGGTGAAAAAGGGGGACAAAGTTTGTATGCTTGCTCACGTGTTTCTTACTCGAAAAATCTAAATATTTTCGCTGAACAAAACAAATCAAGTAAAATAGTTCACTTCTCCCTGCAAAAGAGAAAAGTGAACCTTCAGGCATGCAGCCCGACATGGATCGACCTCAACGCTGGACCTTCTCCTTACCAGGGATTCGCATACCGTTACGGATTGCACTGCACTCCCGTACGGACCATCGGATCATCGGCCCGTGCTCTATACTTTCGAAGGTAACCCCGCAGCTCCACCTGCGAGTAAGTACCTTTTGCACAAAGCAGACTGGAAAGGTTACAGAGCCAGCATTGGAGGATCTCCCCACGATCACCCATATCAGTACAGTGGACGAGGTGGACAGGGCGGTGGATGTCATCACCACTACCATACAGGCCGCGGCAGACCAGCACATCCCAAAGTTCAGTCCTTTACCCAACGCCATCAGGAAACCTCCGAAACACACCTTAGTTCTCATAAGTCAGCGGAATAATCTGAGGAATATTTTCCAGCGCTCTCGTGACTACGGGCTAAAACCGGCCATCAATGCGATGACCCGGCAGATAGTCGGCCTCATGCGAGACTGGAAAACATCCCTCTGGCATGAGCAGTTGCGTCGGACTCACGATGACCCCCGTCAGTTCTGGCGGCTCGTCAAAACCAACGTAACCAAAAGGAGCGGAGTGTTTCTTTCATCTGGAGGCAACCTGCTGATGGCTGGGGAACAGGCTGAACTTTTGGTGAAGGCTTATGAGGAGAGAGAAGCTGCTCGGCTGTCAGATGCTCCACCAATCCCGGAAGGACCACTACCGTGCCCCAACGGGAAGCCCACATTCTCCACCTTTGGTCAGCTGGAGTCAGTACTACGACGCACGAAAGGTAACAGAGCATCAGGACAGGATGATATCCCCTATGTGATGTTGAAGATGCTTCCTAGGAAGGGTAACGCCTCTCACACTAGACTCACACGGCAAGAAATAGCTCGCCGTTTCAGACTACTTCAACATTTTTTAGACCAACGCTCTAAGCTCCCAATTAATTACAAAAGACTCATATACCATTACTGCCATAGGTACCAGCGGAAGTCAACACCATCAATGATTGTAAATAATATCAAATTAAAATAGTAATAACTTGTTATAATTCCAATTATTACTACCACTATTAATCTACTAATGAAAGACTGCTGGTAAAACGCTGTAAAATTCTTCACTGCGATTTGCTCCAATTTATATAATGTACATTAGAATTCAATTTTGGGTTCGGAGTCATCAGCTCTCAGATTTGTGGTTCAACTAAGTAGGATAAGATATATGTGATATGGTTTAAAATGATGAAATTACTTATATATTAGTAATTACCTTAATAGTGTATTTTGACTTGTTTTAATCATTTTGTTTAATTAATTAACTTATTCAAAGAGCTTTCTTTAAAGCGTAAGTAATTGTGCCTACACACCAACTAAAATGAAACTCCTCCTTATATGTCTTTGGTGGGAAGGTTAATTCTATAGACTTCAAGAAGCATTTGTACTTGTAAACAAGACAGCGTGCTTCTTATTGATTTTCGTGACACTATTTCTTTTGTCCAGAATATCTTTGAAATTTATGTAGCCGTTATCCAGGAAATCGTCTTAAAAGGTAATTAGTTTCTCATTTTTTTGTCTAAGATTATTTGGAAATGTTTCAATTGCATATCTTTGATTATCCCTTTAGAATATGATTTAATTACTGTCAACCATAGTTAGGAATTAATTTTTTTAATTTCTAAAGTGTTTACCCAATACATAGTTAAGTATTATTTAGATACATGTGTATATCAGCAGCCCCTGGGTTACTTTTGTAGCTTAATAGATGTTTTAGTTCTAGTAATTCCCCTTAGTGTGTTAAGATATACGCATTCATCATTCATATCCAACCAACAAGATGCTATGATTGATAACTGCAATAACTTTAGTACTAATCTAAGATCCTAACCCTTTTAAGATATTAATAAAATACTTTTTCAAAGGCAATGTTGTCAAAGTCAAGGGTTATACTCTGTGCCTAGTAGGATCATAATTCACTTAATTAATAAAACTTAGCTTAAAAATTTGTTTCACCAAACCATTAAACTGTCCCCTTTAATGTTTAATTAAAATGTTACCCCTTTGTTTCCGATATATTTGTTACACAGGTTGTCGCTTCAATTTGAATTACAATTTGTGTTGACTGGTTATTCGTTTCAATTTCAATATTTTCCTAAAATTCAAGTTGTCATGGGTATTTAGTAAGGAAAATAGAATGTAATTATGGTTAATGAGTAGATTTCGATCATTTCATCAAGAAATAAAAGTTTTAACTAACATCCCATGATATAGATGATATAAATGTTTGTTATACATTCTCTATTTCTTAATAAAGTTCATGGTAACTTGTATATTTGTAAAATATTAAAACGGAAACAAATGAGAAGTTAAAATTTGTGGCTTAACTCGAAGTGACAACCTGCGGAATAATAACTGTTTCCAACCCTCTCTTTTGTCTTTTCTTAAATTCACAATGGAGAAAAATGTATGTGCGGTAATACACTTCATAATTATTACAAGGTCATAATTATCTTTGATTTAATTTCAGAAAAAGAAATGGGAAAATTTAAAAAGAACAAGACAGCAACAGTTAAACTGTTAAATGTACCTTTGGATCAACAGCTTTCTGAACCAACACAGAGTAAAAATCGTCAGAAAGTTAGAAACAGGCGTGAAGATGATGATAAGGTGAAATTATTTATTTAAATGGTTAATTTCCCTTTTATTTTATTTTTTTCTTTTTAAAATTTTAAATTTGTAAGTTAGACTATAAATCTTTTGATTTTTATGTATTGGGAAAAACATTTTCCAGTCATCTCATCTTCTTAATTTATATAATTCTTTAAAACGTTTCGACAACTAAATGTCTATCAATCATTTAAAACAATTTTTCTGCATTGATACAATAATTATACATAACTTTAAAGAAGTGATATGTCAAAAAATCTCATAAATGCATATTTATTAAATATTTTCTTGGGGATAATCTTTCCTCCATGGTCAAATTATTAATATTAAACTTATATAAACTTTGATGTTTTGTGATATTGATGCTGAAAAATTGTTTTAAATGATGGATAATGACATATAGTTGTCGAAACTTTTTAAGAATTATATAAATTAAGAAGATGAGATGACTAGAGAATTATTTTTCTTTAAAAGTGGTTCTTAACTATTGGGCATCTTTCAAATCCCAATCAAAAAAAAAAAGTTTCCTAGGAGTATAAACATTAGAAGTATTATTTTTGTCAAGGGTTTTTAGATCAAAATTTTTAATAACAAGTTTCATTATTTCCATTTATCTCTCAGGAAATAGGTTTTTAGCATATTCAGATGTTGAATGGTTTGATTTTTCTACGAAGAATTCTCAAATTAAAGCTTGTTGTAGTCTTTAATGTTATATGCGGGCTTAGCCCCCACATTAATTACAATCCATTATTGAAAAGACATTCAGTGGTTTTTGGCATCCATAAGGACATAATAAAGAAAATCTATACACGATAGTTTGTACTCTAGATATATTTGGAGTTTACGTTTAGTTTATTAACCTTAATTACCTGAGAACGTGCTGATTTTAATTTGAGTTACTTATTGAAAAATGGGATTGGAAAATTGAATTTAGTTGAGGATCATGCTGAAGTGATGTTTTACAGATAATGAATGGCTTACATTATTCATGCTTAATATTTCTATTTTACAGTTTGTTGAGTCAGGTTTGTCTGAAAAGATTTTACAACAGGCTCGTAAGCAACAACAGGAACTAGAAGATGAAACTTTTGAAGCAAGTGAATCAAAAATTAACAAAATATTGGAAGATGATAATGAATTATCAGATGAGGAAACTGATAATCTTCATAAGGATGATGAAGATTTCTATGACAATATTGTAAGAAATAAAACTTGTTTTTTTTTACCTTGAAAAACTATAATGAAAGACAATGTAATTACTGTATTAACTATTGATTTTTAGGAAATCAACGAGGATGATGAAAAAGCTTTAGAAAAGTTTATGAATAGGAATCCTGTTCCTAGATTAACTTTAGCCGATGTTATTAATGAGAAAATAACAGAGAAACAAACCGAACTGCAATCGCAGTTTTCTGAAAAAGAAAGTAAGATATTTTGTAATTATCTTTTTAATTAATAATTCAAATGTTTGTATATTTTCACTATGAATCCTCAAATTTTTGTATAGTTTCATAAATTGGTGATTATGTTTAAAGTAAAAAAATAATAATTTTTTTCAGGTGTGCACCTGCAGAATTTGGATGCCCGAGTTAAAGCTATGTATGAAGGAGTAAGAGATGTCCTTGCAAAATATCGTGCTGGTAAAATCCCTAAAGCATTTAAAATAGTTCCAAAACTCCGAAATTGGGAACAAATATTATATATTACAGGTAAGAAGAAGTACATTTTAAAAAGAAAAAAATAATTATAATTTTTAGTTATTTTGTGTCAAAGTTAGGTTAACTCTTATAAGTCAACATCATGTGTCATTTCTATTAACAGTGGCAAATAGATGTTTCATAGTCCAAATATTGATCGATAGTGAAAGTGATTTATATAGGTTAAAAAGGAAAGTGGTTGGAAACATAGTTTCGTCAGGCATTGTGTGCAGTTGTGGATGGGTATTCAGCAGATGTTGGACATTCTGGATAATAATATCTTCTGCTATATTCCATGGTGTACCTTTCCCTCATGTTCGCCAAAGCCTTCTGTCCAGTCTTAGTCTTGGTATCAGAAATTCTGGCAAAGTGTCCAGCCCAACACAATCTTTCAAGCTTCAAGTGCCTTATCAATGTTCTTGAACAGATTGTAGATCTACCTATTCTTCTGCCTTCATAGTTTTTGCTGACTTTAACTGATGTAAGGTCTTTCTTTTTCATTCTTGTCAGGTTCCTCTTCTATATTGGTCTTTAATTTGCAGGTAAACACAGATTGATGAGGGTCTTGTAGAGGAGATTTCATAAAGCAGATTGCCAAATTTCTTCTAATTATGAGTATAAAATAAAACACTTGCCTGTATAATTTACTTATTACTTTCTCAGCAATTGGAAAGCACCAGTGGTGGATCAGAAGGCACACTGAAGAAGCGAGATCTCACTATGATTGAAGCGGTCCAGAATATTCCTTTTCTGTTATGCATAAATGACTTGATCTTCCACTGAACTACTATCCTTTCTTCAGTCCTGAAGGTTAAGGATAACATTTGAGATTATCCTAAACTCCTTATTGTCATGCTTAAGTAGGACTTTAATATAGTCCTCATTTTTACATCAGTAGCATCAACGACTTAATCTACATCAAACTGCTTTATATATCAGAATTATATAAATGCCCCCACCCTCTAAAAAAAATCACAAATAATATTTCATTATTGTTCCAATTAAAAAAAATATATGTATGCTTAAAATACTTTTTTTTTGTTAGTTATGATAATAATAATTATAAGGCTCTGTCCAATAATTTGCAACTATCAAGTATGTTTTGATAGCAAATTTGTAATATGTATTTTTTTTCTTTGAGATTCCTGGATAATGAAAGCTAACAGTATAAAAGTTTACTTATTTAGGTTGTTTACATTTAAGGCATAACTTTGTTTTAGAACCTTCAAATTGGTCTGCAGCTGCAGTTTACATGGCAACGAGAATATTTGCATCAAACTTGAAAGAAAAAATGGCCCAAAGATATTATAATTTAGTGTTATTACCCCGAATACGGGACGACATTGCAGAATATAAAAGATTGAATTTCCATCTTTACCAAGCTCTGAGGAAGGCTCTTTATAAGCCTGGTGCTTTCATGAAAGGAATTATTTTGCCATTATGTGAGGTATGCTTTACTTAATTTAGGAACTTAAAACCATAAATTATTCTACTAATTAATAACCAATTTACAAAAGTTTTGTTTAACACCATCCAATGATTATACATTTTGTTACTGCAACGTTTTTTTATATATTTTTTGTTCTGTTTGTTTCTCTCTCATAGCCCTGAAGCTGGCCTACATTGTAGGTGGAAACATCGACACTAATTAAATATATGTCTGATACTTATTGGGTGTTTTTTTTTACTGCACCCCCCCCAACTATCTCCGTTCTCCATTATGCATTTATGCTTTTAATTTGATTTTGAGATTGCTTACTATTTGTATTTTTCTTATTTTCTTTGAGTTTTGTTTAATTAATTGAAAATTATTGGACATGTACACTGTCAAACCATAAAAGTATGAAACATTATTGGTTGTTTGGTTACCCTTTTAGATTGTTAAGAATAATTACAGATAAAAATTGCATTCTTTTTTTTTCTTCCCAGTTCTGTACTACTAAATCCTTAAGACAAATTTTGAATACAGTCCAAAGATAACCACTATTTAAAACTCAACAACTTGGATTTGCAACTGTAAAATATAAAACCAACTGTTTATTAGTAACATAAATATTTAATGAAAATGAACTAAGTAAATATAATGATGATATAAAGTTTTCAAAAACTTATAGTCTATATTTCATTTTTATAGAGTGGAACGTGTACATTAAGAGAAGCAATAATTATTGGATCTGTGGTTCAAAAAAATTCCATTCCAATGTTGCACTCAGCAGCAGCCTTGTTGAAAATAGCGGAAATGGATTACAATGGTGCTAATTCAATTTTCTTACGAATATTGTATGACAAGAAATATGCTCTTCCTTACAGAGTTGTTGATGCATCAGTTTTTCACTTCTTGAGGTAAACCCTCCTTTAAGGTACAAATGTAATGTATGTTTTTTAAAATTGTATTCTTATCTATAAATTTTATTTTGTTTTTAATATCAGGTTTGAGAGAGATAAGAGAGAACTGCCAGTTCTATGGCATCAATCATTATTGACATTTGTGCAACGTTACAAAAGTGACATCAGTTCAGAACAAAAAGAAGCTCTACTCGGTCTCCTAAGACATCAGTCGCATCCCACCATTACACAAGAAATAAGACGAGAATTACAGAATGCTAAATGCAGGGATATAGAAACAGCAGAGCCTTCAAGTATGGAAACATGATCAGTGTTTTCATGTGCCATGTATTATAAATGTTAATTATAAATAATTAAATTCTTATTTTATTTTAAAACTTGTTATTTAAATACATTGGTAGTTCTTACCTACATGATTTTCATATTTTATTCTTTTCACTTAATGGCCACCCAAAATAAATTTTAGAGCAGTATTCCCCGGCTGGGATTTCTCAGAACCCTAGGATTCTGTAATACATTAAGGATTCTACAAAAAAACAAAACAAAAAAAACAAACCCCAAAAGTGATAAAATATCTCCAATAAAAGAGGGAGAGGAACGTTTTATGCTTCTTGTTTTAAATGTTTTAGCAAGTAATGTCACCCACCTTCGCATACTTCTGAAAGAAATTTATGACTATGCAAATTCCTCAACAAGGATTTATTAAGTATTAATAAATCCATATTAAGTATCATATTCAGCTCAATCGTATATTCTGTGTCGGTGAATTGAGCATGATGGAGATGTTCAAACCAGAATATGTCTCATTAAAGGAACAGAAGGTTGTTAATGCTGTCAAATTGAAGTGATTGCGGTGGGTAAGGCATATAGAGATTTAGAGTTGCTCAAAAGATTCTGACATTTTTTAGTAACAAGAAGAGAAATATTAAAATATACTTTTAAGTATATTTTAATATTTCTGTAGTATAATATTAATATAGTATTACACCTAAAGGTGTATGGAGTTGCGACTGATCCTCGGAATGTTTAAGAAACGGACAGATTATGGTGGCCTTAAGGTCCATGCACTTTTTGAGCACAGTATCGTTTACTCTGAGATTAAACCATTATTTGACTGGGCTAATTTATCAAAAAAATAGAAATATGTTAAACAACAGACAGGATTCTAACTCAATAAAAAAAAACACTTCAGCAATTATTTGGAACAAGAGCTCCATAGTCTTACTAGATAAATAATTGAAGAAAACAGATTTAACAAATAATCATATATTAATCAAAATATATATTCAAACAGTATTTAAAAAGCCAATAGAATTTATACAACATATAACAAATATTAGCTAACAACATTCTCAGTTAAATTTGTTTCTTGTTGTTTAGCATCTTCAGTACGAGGCTTCTCTAATTTGGGAATTTGAAGATGTTTTATGGGCCCCAAAATCTTTTCAAAATCTAGATATGTCAAACCCTGAAAAAATACATATCGTATTAATATGTTAATGAAGAGTTTTTATAGTAAATACTAATTATTTTTTAATATTATTAGTTAAATGTTGATGTTCACATAAACCACGGTATTTTTTTTAATGTAATGTAGAATAATAATATTACCATGAAATTACTGACTTCATATTCAATAAAATATTGTTGCTCATTGTAGTTATTGCCAATATTTTCTTTTTCAATAAAAGTTACAGAAGGAAAGCAACATTTTCAAAAGTACATTCAAGCCTTTGCATATCAAATTTACAAATATTATAATATGGGTTCTATTGGACTATAATTGATGATATTTAATTATGAAGCAAATAATGACCATGGGGAAGAATGTATCTCCTAGTAATTTTTAAATTATAGATGTCCATATGAGACATATTGTATGAATCCTGATAGACATTTAAGAAATTGAGAATGACCCAAGGGGTCGAAACGTCTTTATAGTAAATAAAAATAAAAAATTGGACTGGAGAATGGTTTTTTGGCTTCATAATTAAATATTTACAAATATGTAAAAGGGATAGTTTGTTTAATTATTTAATGCCACTTTATGCTGCTATGGCTAAACGGACGATTCTACAGAGGAGTTTTAAATTTTGCCTATCCAGTTATATCGGTTTTGATTTTGAATTAACCATAAATTGATTAAATAAACATGTATTGACTTTGAATGTACATATAACTGAATTACAGTATATATAATCCTCATTTAACATTTACCTGGGACTGAAGTTTTGACACAGACAAGGAAAGGTATTGAGCTATCTCAGCTGGTGGGTAAACAGTGTGGATACAAGTTTGCAAATGAGGCAGCATTTGATCAGAAAAGCATAAGACTAATTTAAATAGCATTTCCATCTCCACTTTTCCAAGAGCTTGTTGCTCCTGAAAATAAATAATATTAAATTAAATAAATTTTTCTTCATTTGAGAGATATAACTTTATCTCTTCAGAATATAATAAATCAATGGCATTTTCCATAACACCATCTATTTCAATGTTAAGAAAAGAAAAGAGGGCCTTTAATTTATCACCAATGCCTAGACTTACTTGTACTACTTTATAGACTAGGGAAATATAACTGAGGTCCTGTTTTAGTTTGATGATATGGCATTTCATATTAAGCACGGGCAGCTTTTCGTCATACTAAGTTTAAATGTTTCTTTTAGGCATTTATACTTTTATTTTATAAAATAACATTAATATTTTTATGCAAAATCACATATACTATTTGAAAATTGTTGATTAACTAACAGCCAAATTAATTACCCTGAAATTTATAGAGTAAGCGTTATCAATATTTCTCTACCATATGATTATCATAAAATGTGTCAAAACGTTACTTGAAACCATGAAAAATTATGTTTTTCAAGATATTTTTATTTTTAAATTCCAATCCTGGTGATCATTTTATTGACTAATCTTCAAAAGCATGTTAGTTTTCCAGTCCCCATCAAATTTAATATTAATATTTAGTCTATAAAGTAGTAAGTCTAAGCAATGATGATAAATTATAAAATTATTACCAAGTAACTTAAGAGCTTATAAACTGGTAAAATAGCATATATAAAGAAAACAATCAGTTAATGAAGTATAATTAAAAAATGACTTAGTAATGTGTTCTTTAAATAACATTAAAACTAGATGCAAAAAGGCTTAATAATTTTATTTTAGAACTCACTTTTTTGTGGAAATTAGAAATATGTTGGGATGCTAAGAAAAGAGTCTCTTCCACTAAACTAGTAACTGGTTGAGCCAGAGCCAGTGGCGCTCCATGGCGAAGGCTGTTTAAGCAGGATAATATTCCATTTGTGAGTCGTGCGAGAGGATAAAATGGTATGTTAAATCCGCAGAGATCTTCCTGCAGAAAAAAAAAGGGAAGGTTAATAGTTAATAAATCAGCTAATAATAATTAATATTTCTATTCTATATTTGTTAAATAAAATTATTATAAAACCGATGTATGGAAAACCCATCCTAACCATTACCATTGTCAATCTTTCGTGAGATATTAAATACAATAGTTCACAACATATGTAGTCTCATCACAGTGAAATAGTGACAGGGTGAGGTGTTACAACAGGAAGCTTTGCTCCACTTAATGCGATAAACCTGCAGTGGATTTTGTCCAATTGAATAGACTTTATTGGAGAGGAGATTTAAAATAGAGAGAGGCAAGATCGTATAATGAAGAAGGACCAAATAGGCAGTGAGGTTTATCTTAAATTTTAAATGGAAAACAAAGACCCATACAGGATTTTAATGCCAAGGATGTATTTTTATATATATGAGTTGTAAGTGTTAAATATTCCAAATGTCAACTGTAACTGATAAAACATTTCCAATCATTTTTTATTCATTTCTGAGATATTCTGGGAAGGGAAATAAACCATCACTTAATTAATAGTGTAAATTAATTACTTGTATGCTCATCAGAGCAGCCTTGTCCATATCCTGAGGAAAATCGGCGAGTGAAGATTCTAAAATAGCTTTCAGTCGTACGACTGTACCAGACAAGAAGTAAGAAGTAGAAAGACCTCGTAAGTCACAGCCCACTCTTCCTAACGACTGCCCAAGATACATCACTCCTTCAAAACTACCTCCTTCATTTGCCCAACCATCAGTATCTGATAAGAATTCATTAACCTAAAAAAAATATGCAATAATACGGTTATAAGGTTATGTTTCCCTTTAGAACCTTAACTTGAAATATTTAAACATTTGGTACATAAAGTTAATTAATAGAGGTTAATATTACCTTAATACTAACCCACTCCTCTAGAAGTGGGCTTTGTTTTTGTTTGCCAGGCATAACTGCAACATCCGGAAAAACGCCTTTATACTGGGTTATAATGTTGAAAAGTTGACTTCTGTAGATCTCTATCCTTTTCAGTACACTAGTTTGATTTTGTACTACAAATAAATTCATTCTTAAATTAAGTTAAATGGACTAAATAAAAAAATATGAAAACATCGACAGCCCAAAAACAGTTAGATTTAGAGTTATTTTTTAAATTAAATTTTTGTGTGAATTGTAGTCATAATTGTTTTTTCTAGCCCATAGTAAGGTAGAGTACTATGATCGTTAATACTTCTGGATACCGTTGCTTATAGAACTACCTTCTAGCATTTTTGAAAAGTTCTCCACCATTCCAGAGGATGCATTAAGGAAACTATATAGGCAGTTAGATTTTGTATTAATAACATGTGGAAAAATGTGATAGCATCAAAGAAAAAATTGTTTATTCTAAATATCTTGTTTTTGTAACTGGAGTGCATCTTTATTAGTCAATCATTCACATGAGTAAATTAAAAACCTTTTCCAGTCATTATTATTTTTCTTTATTCTAAAAAACGTTTCGACAATTCCTTGTCATTTTCAATTTACATCATTTTTTTTAAAATCTTTCAACACTATTTAATTTTAAAAATATTTTCTAAAAAATTTTTTGTACATTTTCAACCTAAAAATTAAAAATTTAAAAGACAAATCAAAATAAATACATTATTTTATATACAAAAAACATGTCCCAAAAATACTGAATAAGATATAGATACCTTTTTGGTTAATTGTCATATAATTTAAAAATAAAGCTTAGAGTTGTAGTGTACTCCATGGTCAATTACTAATTTTTGTAATTTGTACTTTGGACTGTTTTTTATTATTATTGTTATTAAAATAATAATGACTGGAAAAGGTTTTTAATTTACTCATGTGAATGATTGACTAAGAAAAAATTGTTTGTATTATGCATTTATAGTTTAATCACATTAATTCATAAATCTTTTTGAGGCGATATAAAATTAAATCAGACATTTCTTGAGAAGTAAACAGGATGGTATAACTTCAATGAATCGATCCAAGTTCCAATTGACTTAGAATGAAAAATTATTGCCATGAGAATAACAGGCATGAATATGGTTCCATGCTTTTTTTTTTCCTAGATCATTTCATCAATAATACTTAAGTTAGCATACCTTGAGGTGAAGAAAGTAAAGTTGATAAGTGATGACCCCTGGCTTGGAGGAATATAAGCCGCAGTTCGTGTTCTGATAGAGCTCCCATTCTGCGTAAAACTCCAACATCGACTAAACATCTTGGAAGGCTTAATTCTCCTTTCAACTCTGCTAATAAGCGACTTCGTAGAACCACTGACCATTTCTCAGTTTCAGCAGCTACTTTCTAAAAAAATATTATTTAATGAAATATTATTATAATACAATTGCACATTGTAAATGGTATATAAAATGTATTGGTTATTTTTTTCTCAACTGCTTATAAGCTTTTGCAGGTTCATGAGGTTCAATGACCATTATTTTACTTTATCATCATTATAATCATTATTGATGAGATGAAAATGGTTGACTGGATGATCTTATGTAAAGGAGATGGTTGGGGGGTGCAGTCAATAAGAACACCGAATAAGTGAAGTACTTATATTATGTGCCGACGTTTCGACCTACAGTGTAGGTCATCTTCAGGGCTAACAGAGAAAACAAACAGAACAAAAATGTAAAAACATCAAAGTTGTACAGTAACAATACTAGTGACATATAATGTAGAAAAATACAAAGTGGCAGATATGAAAATAGAAGATAAAGAATATTAAAAAGGAGTCAGATTATAATAAAATAAAGATATAGACAGATTTAAAAATTACTGATAATGAAAAGGCATTAAACTAGTGGTAGATATAATAAAGATCAGATAAAACGACAAATATAACAAAATTATTGAAATAGTGACAGATATAATTATAGAAAATGTGATAGAATATAATAAAATTAAGATAAAGACAGATATAACAAAGATATTGATAATGGAAAGAAAATACGTCTATCCTAGCTACAGCGCATAACCATGACAAACGCATCCTCTCTGAAACTATCCACATAAATTTAGATTCCTCCTCTATCAATCTTAAGTCTGACTCTCATCACCTTTCCTCTACCTAATCCCAAATTTTTAATTTACTCAAAAGACCTTAAATTCCGTTTCTTCGTCATTTATGTTTCTTTTGTTATCACTCGGTTTACATCTCTTTCATTGTTTCAATTTTTTTATTTTTATTGTATTCATAATACATAAAAATATGTATTCATATTAATTTTATCCATCTACTCCCTTTCCCCATCTTTTCCTATTCTCCAGCATGGTTACCTTCTATAGTTAACTTTTGGCCACTAGATTTCGCCCCTATCTCTTCCCCCGGTCTTAACGTTCTTTTGCTGGAATCCGATAAATTCCCGTTACTCCGACTTTGATGTTTTCTTTTTTATCACTCTATCGACATTTCTTTCATTGTTTTAATTTTATTTATATTTTTTATCCTTTTTTCCTATACTCCAGTATAGTTACCTTCTATAGTTAACTTTCCGGCCACTAGATTCCGCTCCCATCTCTTCCCTCGTTCTCAACGGTCAAATTGGCCCAGTACACTCTAGCCGCGATCTGTAACGGCCACGCTTCCCATCTTTCGGTATGTCTCCTCTTCATTTCTTCTTTTTATTTATTTTAAACTTTTCTCTTTATCCTTTCTCCAATTTTAATTTTCTTATTTTTTTCCCCTTATCATTTTGGCATCCATCATATGTTGGTAATCATGTGTTCATATTTTTAAACACCTATTTTATTTTTCTAATTCATTAATCCCATCTAATTTTTTTCATACATACATTGTAAACTATTGTTACTGTACTAGCGTTTTCACCTATTTTAACTTTTCATATTCTATTTCTATCTACTATATTTTCAAAACAGTCATTGTACACCGGTGTTATTGTACAATAGTTTTTCTATTATTCACATTTGTTATTGTACATATAGTTCCATACTTTTCTGTAATTTGGTAACATCATTAAGTCCGTTATCATACATTTTACACCTTTATTTTACTAGTTTTTCTGTATTCTTCATATTCCAACCTTTCTTTATATGTAAATATCCTCATTTTGTTTCTTTTGTTTAACTCCTCCTTTTGATTTTACTTTATATTATTATATTGTACTGTATTATCCATTCTGTACATTTATTTTATTTTATATGCGTTATTTATTATTTATCATTTCTGCTCATTTTCTTTAATTTTATTAAATTAGCCCTGAAGATGACCTACACTGTAGGTCGAAACGTCGGCACATAATATAAGTACTTCACTTATTCGGTGTTCTTATTGACTGCACCCCCCAACCATCTCCTTTACATATAATCATTATTATTTTACCTGTAAAATTGGTATATTTGGATGGGACTTAGCAATTCTTTGAGCAAATGCAATCAGCGACAAAGATTCCTCTACGAGACCAGATCTTACTGACGATTCAAGAAGTTGAGGAAGCTCCAGAATTTGCAAAAGATCAGAATGTCTTTTCAAAGCAAGACTGCTAGCTTGCCGATCACTTTCGAGTGAGGAACACTGACGAAGCAATGATTCACATCCTGTCGTAAAGTCAGGCACATGACTAATCAATGAATTAAGGCGTGATTCAATTTTTTGGAACTGAAAAATAATGTTTTTGTAGATCAAATTTTATTATAAATAAGATGAAATGTGATGAGAAATTTTAATAGAAAATTTACTTGCTTGAATAACTCTCTTGAACACTCAGCTGTCTTAATAAAAGTCTTATAATTAGCAAAAGCTAATTCTTGTGTCTGATTAAGGATGGACATCTTTTCAATGTCCAAGTGATCAGGTTCTTTACCTTTAAGTAAATAATTTAATTAATATTTATCGCTCTTTACTTAATTCTAAAATTGGTATAATCTATTATATTTTCCATTACAAAATCATTAATAAATAAGTTTGTAAAGTAAATTAACAAAGGAAGCGATGAGAAGAAACTGGTCAGCCTATCCACGGATTACAAGGTTTTAACAAATGCTTCAAATATTTCAGGTAACTTAAGTCACAATTTAATTATGATCATTATTTAATAAGTTATATTTTAATTTCAAACAGTTATTTTTATATTGGCATTAGTAAATACTGGTCAAAATTAAACTGAAAAAAACAAACATTTTTTTACAGTGTCAATATAACCGATTAACTTTCCTACTATCTTATTCTTTGGAAAATTGCAGTGGCAAAAAACCCATGAAATTACAAAAAAATGTATATATGCAATTATATTCCTGTAACTCAGCTAATTATCCATATATTACAATAGGAGTATGCTCTTCCTGCAGCTTAAGTAAGATAAAACCTTTAGACACTAAAACTAGGATTTATTCAATTAACAGTACCGATCAATAAAACATGTAAGACTAATCTATTTCTCAGGTTGGGAATTAAACAAAACAAGGGTATTTTTGTGACTCAATTTTTATAATAACTTAATTCATTATTAACAATAAGTTACCAATTATTGTTTAAAATTTAACTTACATAACTTTTCTAAATTGTAAACACTCAGTTTGGAAAGATAGTTGTTGAAATCAGGATTATCAGTCCAAGCATCTGAAATAAATATAGATAACAAATAAAAAATGTGGTCATAACAGAGAAAATTTTGAATATCGTGAGAGTAAATATACCTGAAACACCATCAGGAAACATCAAGTTCAGAACGCTCTCTGTATCGACATCCATTTTATTGATATACATATATGATACTTCAAATAAATCACTTATCTGCAAAAATATTTTAAACATTAAGTTCAAATGTAAACAGATGCATAAAATGATTCTAAAGAATTATAGGATGAGTTTATGATATGGAACAGAGCGAACAAAACAATGAAAATATATGCTATCAGAAGACAGTAAACAACAAAGAAGCAAAGTTAGAAAAGATTTTTTCTTCTAAAAAAAAAATTGAGGAGACAAGGTTTTAAATAAGCTTTCCATGTTTTATTTAATGTTATAAGTTATAAAAAGATGTTTTATATAAAATTAAGAAAGATAAAGCAGGCTGCCAAGATGTCACATGACAAAATTTAAACAATTACATATTGAATGTCTTGGCTATGCCCATCAAAATTCTTGACTAATGACAGGACGAGACAAAAATCTAGTACAGAAAATACAGATATTTATATTAATGGCAGTAAAGACAGTGAGAATGTTGGCTATGACTTATTTTGAGCTGAAAATGATAGCGATACAGAAAAGAAATAAAAATTCTAATCCTATTTTCTGTTCTATAAATTTGCTTTGTTAAAAGTGACCAAATAATACACAAATAACCACCTGTACAAACTATGTATGACACCATTCTCTATATACGGATAAGCAAGTGTAACTGGACTCAGTCAATAAATCAGACATTCGCAAACATTTGACAAAAGAAGTTATACAAAATTTAATCATGTTAAAAAATAAAGGAAAACAAACTCTCAGGACTAGGGTAAAGGAACTTCCAAGGATGTAGGCTAATGTTGGGCCATTTACTGAACTTAGGAAGAGGCTAAATGTGATATGTTAAAATAAGGGCATCCTCCACAAAATGAATGAGTTCACATATATTTTATCCAACCATTAGAACACACACTCACAGTATATAATGAAGTGATTAAAAGTATCCACTCACAGAATATGGAAAGATAAGACAGTACTGTACCTTATAGGTTTAACATTGTATTGACAGGCTTATGTTTGGAAGAAGAAAAGGCATTTAAGATATACGAGTTAAAATTAATTTGGGATGATTTCATTAAATCAGAAGTAAAATCCTAAGAATTAAAATTGGTTGAGCCAAAAAAAAAATGCTTTTATCAATTTATTTTGCCATACTGCTCCGGAAACTTACGCATAGACTTCAAGATACACATATTTATTAAGAAGTACATCATACGTACACTTAAATATTTTAATTCTTGACTGATGCAAACATCCTTAAAGTAAATTAAATTAGAGTTGCTAACACCTGCTCATAATATCACTCCTTGTTTTGACAAACCTATCAAATCTGACAACAGTTTTGCGGCAATCATGAGTTGTTTACTTCTGAATATAAATCGATATTTTTAAAATAACCATGAAAAACCATCGTTTCTTCCCTGGATGTTTTCTCACCAAAAATATTAATTAATGAAAATTTTATGTATGGTAATATTATATGAATACCGGTAAATTATAAAAAAGACAAATAAACTATTAAAATTAAAAATTATTTAAGTTGGGGGGAAATTTTATGACATTTCAAACGACCTATAAGATGAGTTTAATTTTATTTATTTCAATACATTTTAATGTTTTTGTTCTTTAAAAGGATAAGTTCATCTGTAAACATAAGAAAGTCGATTCACAAGTGACCGTTCTGAATCTGGCACAAAATAATATAATTGACTGCACAAGAACTAACCAAGTACAAAATAAATTGAGCAAACTGGGTTGCCAAGAATGTCAGTTGAAATTACTATGGATTCCCAAACATTTTAATGCATGTAATAATTAATGCCCTACAAAATGGCAAAGATGGGTTCCTTCCTGTCTCAGCCAATCAGCAGGCCTTCTCCTGGATCATCAAAAGAACAAGACAATTCTGCAGTCAATGAATTGATTGACGAAAACAGCATTAGGCAATAAATGTTGGAAGCCATTACATGGTCATGCAGCAGAAATTTCTATCTGGTCTTGCCCCACCGTCGCATAGAAATTCTGAATTCTTCAACATGATGGCTTTCAAAGAATTCCATTTACAAGAATTCAGATTCCCAAGAATCTGTGGGTCTCTGAACTTATCGCATAAAAACGAGTAAAACCTTTATATAAAGAAGCCAGACTACATATATGGTCAGCAATTCATAGCACTTAGTCATTTACCTGAAACTATTAGTTGGTTTCATTCCATAAATCGATAGGGATAGTGTAAGAAAATGGTTGATTTTGATTTGATGATTACCAAAACTTGCATAGTATTTTGTCTATTGAACTTCTTACTTAGCGAAACCTTGTAGCATTAGACTGCTTAAGTGAGGTTTTACTAGAATGCCTCTATTAAACGTTATCATTGAGCTTCAAAGCCAATTTGTCTCCCTAGATTGATTTCCAGACCTCCTTCTAGATACTGAATTATCGTTGATCTTTTATAACTTTTACATACTTTCAATAAAGAAAAAGAGAATTCTCCTTTTAGTTGATCCTGCTTCTTTTATTTGAAAATACTGCACTAATGCAACAAAGCCAAACATTATGATTATAAATTCTAATAAAATATTACTTCTTCACTACTGAGCTAGTGAGCCCCATCACTAGATTCCCCATTCCTACCATCTAATTAATCTTAAGAAAGTTCAATGTATAATCCTCTCTTAAAATGCTCCTGGTGCAGTAAAAGAGATACCATGTATCATTATTAATATTAATATGTTATTGTAAAAAATTATAAACGCCAAGGGGTTAAGGAAAAAAAAATTGAGAAAAAATTTTATAAAATAATATTAACTCTTTTTTATTTTCGATTGTTCCAATTTAAACTTTTTTTTTACAACTTTCTACTTATATCCTATCTTCTTAGCTCTCAAACCTCTTTCATTCTTGAAGGATGGCTTTCCTTCCTCAGTTCTGTTCAAGCGGCTTTCTTCTTCTTTTAAGACTTATCCCGAAAATCCACTTATTTGTTTAATTTCCGCTCCTCCATGTCTTTTCCACTTCTGTAAATGAAGTATTTATTTAGTTTTTGCTTCCTGAAGTATTTGAAAAAAAAAAGCAGATAATGGGTTTATGGGACGGTAACCGAAGAAGGAAATTCTTCTCTATCTGAAATTATCTGTCATTATTTTCATCTTTGTGTACAATTTGATGTTATGGCGTCACTGGTATTCATTTGCAACTTTAACTGAACCCAAGCCAACGGCCATACCACGTTGAACACACCGGTTCCCGTCAGATCACCGGGCGTAAAACAGGCGGTAACCATCTGGGAAAAACCGCGTTCTGTTGGCAACTAACTTAACAGTTAAACAAATAAATACATTAATCAAAAACAAAAAAAACTGAACCCAAACTTTTTCTGAGTATCTTCCTTTCCGCAATTTCGTGTTTCTCAGCCTGCCTTTTCGCTTTCAAAGTTAGGCATTCTGCAGTGTACATGAAAAAGTATTATTGCATTATTCAATGCGATCTAAACGTTTCCTTAAAAGTGAAATGTAATCTTCAAGGAAGCAATTTTTTTATAATTTATTTTAAGTAACAAGGTATGGGTAAGTTGTTTGATGAGCATTCTAGTTTTTTTAAGATACGTGAAAAATAAAACAAAACAAAAAAGACTGATTTTCATCAACTACCGAAAGAATGAAATGAATATTAAATAAAATACAACGAATACACTCGACCCTTCTTAAGGAATATCCAGACCATTGAACGATCCTTCATGAAGGCTAATTATTTAGACAATTTGATTGCTAACGCCTTTGGCATTCAGGAGGATACTAAACCATCCAGGCATTTTTCTCCTTAATTACTGCCTAACCTGTTACCTAATATCAGGTTGCCATAAGCACATTAGTATTGTGTAGTCATGGAGCCAGTGTCAGTTTTAATCAAGTCTTCTATTCCAAATTATTTATCAAATTTACCTATCCCTAATTCTGTTGGTGGCTGGTTTAAGCTTGGATGTAAGTACAGGCTTATTACTTTTGAACTAAAATATACAGGCTTAATAATTCAATCCTGGTGAAAGTACTAGCCATTTTTCTTATATTTTAGTCAGAGATTGGGCTACATTAGTTCCTTTTTTTGCTGCTGTCGGAGGAATATCATATGCTACTTACAAAGCAATATCACCATTACGGGTAAGCAGTATTTGCTTAAATTATTATTACAATTTATTTAGGTACTTTAGTCATTTTAACTGTTTTTTAATTGTAGCCAATAAACATATGGATTAAGAAAGATGAGCCTAAAGTTGTCGATATAGCAAATATAGAAGATCTAGGAGACAAGACATCTTATTGCCGTTGTTGGAGGAGTAAGAAGTTTCCTTATTGTGATGGTGCTCATGGAATACATAACCGACTAACAGGTGATAATATTGGGCCCGTTGTTATCAAACGATCCTCACCAGAAAAGTAAAGGCAGGGTATATCAGGTAACATTCTGGCTTGTAGATAGAAACACCCTGCTTTTTCAGTTCGAGAATTCATACAGTTTTGTTATGTACTTATGAATTGTTTTTCAATAATTTATACTAAATATTGGCTGTTAGGATTCCCTTAAAGGGAAAGTTATTTCTTTAATGAATCATTAATTGTTATGAAATGGTGGTAATAAATATTTTTTGTTGAACTAATTTTTATTCCTCTCAAAATTAATTATATAAAATTAAGGATGTATGTTGATTCTAATATATGTTTAGTATTCTATAAGAGATTCGATTTTTAACAAGAAATTGTAGTCATAGCATTAATTGATTTTGCTCTAAATGAAGTTAATTAAGCCAAAGGCCATACCACGTTGTTCACACCGGTTCCCTTCAGATCACCGAAGTTAAGCAATGTTGGGCGTGGTCAGGACTTGGATGGGTGACCGCCTGGGAAAAATAGGCAGTAACCATCTGGAAAATGACCGCGTGCTGTTGGCATCAAACTTAACAGTTAAACCAAAAAAATAAATAGCTGGCTGTATGGATGAAAGTATCCAATGCCATAAAACTAAAAAAAAAAATATTAATACAGAATGTATATAATCAAATTTAGCTTTATTTCTTAAAACATTAGCTCAGAATTGGGGTAATATGGTAGTGATTAAACATGTAATATAAAACATATTTATTTGGAAAACATAAAAACAATTTTATATAACATTCAGAATAATTGGTAACAAATTAAGGCACTAACCAAGTACATGAAGATTAAGTATCAATCACAAAAGTTACATTTAAGTAAAATATTGTATTAAAATATATTTAATATATGTACATATATACATTTTATTAATCATCAGTCATTCATGAAAGAGAATACAATACGCCAAACAAAATTTTGAGCATTAAGCTTCTATTTCGATGCAAGCAGCCTGGAAAAAAAAAATATAAAATAGTGAACATGGTTAATGTTAACAAATTTACAGAGTATGTTTCAGAGATTAGTAATTGATTTTTTTTTTCACAGAAACAAATACTTATAAATTATGCAATATATATTTATCATCTGTGCAAAACAAACAGATAAAAGTTTGGTTATCAACAGAGGTGATTTTCAAGAATATTTCATGCTCTTTAAGTGTTATGTATAAGATGTGGATTCATGTTTTAAGGACTCAAATTTTTATAGCATTAAAAATCTAGGAAGTATACTTCCTCTTGACTTTTTCCTCAATAATTTTTAGCTGAAGGTAAACATTTTTGAAGAATAATAGGGAAAGGATAGCATGACAAAAAAAAAAATCTCAAATACAAAAAGGAAACTAAAGATTTTTTTGATACTTGAGAATTTGTTTTACCTACTCATCCCTCTGTTTAATGTTTATTAACAAATGTGAATTATATTTCAGACCACTTGGCCTATTTTTAAGTTCTGATCATAATTTTCCTGTCCCAAAATCATTAAAACTTTCTAAATTGCTTATGGAGAATGGAGATAGTTGGGAGGTGCAGTCAAGAAAACAATGCACCCCCAACTATCTTCATTCTCCATTGTATCATCCAGTCAACTATTTTCCTCTCTACCTAAATTGCTAATGATTGGTTATTAATTTATACTTCAACAAATCTCTATTTATATTATCAATTAGTCAAATATTTATGTTACTTTTTATCATTTATGTCCATAACCTGAGTTTATGTTCCTAAAAATATCTGCAATATTTTGGTACTGAAACTTGAAAACTGACCAACTTGTCAGGAACAGGGTTATATATTTCCATTATTTTTAAATGCAATAAAAAAATTCAGGATATTTACCAGGAATGCTGGAAATTCACTACATTATTTATTTACATATACCAAAAATAATTAAAGAAACAGCATCAGTAATTTGTAGTAAAATAAATAACAAATTTTAACAAAACATCAATCTAGTTTAATATTTTTCAATTAAATTAAATTCAAATATTAATAAAGCAAACTTCCTCTAATCTTCCACATTTTAAATTTCTCGAATCACAAACATTCCAAAAAAAAATTATACAACTTTAGCGGAATAAAAAAAATTATTTCTAAGTTGATCTAAGCCCGAGAGAATCTTGTAACTAGAAGCCATTTAAGCAAATCACAAATATAAATTTGTCTATAGTTTTTTTCTTCATTACCTAATTTCATAAAAGGTAAGTTAACTGAAAAAGTTGCTGATTGCTCCAGACGTGTAACTACCCAAATATGTTATTTCAATTTAGTACATTTTATGCCAATAAGCTAGACTCAACCCCAAACCGGGACTATTTTTTATTAGTTTAATTGGTTATTTAAACTCTGGGGACCATTAAATTTCCATTTCATGCATTTCCATTGCAAATATATATTTGAAAATTGTCACGATTGCACTGCCTTCCTACAGCTAATATTTCATATACAGATATACATACTGGCAAGTAGATGTAATAATATTCTAAATCCTATAAGGTTAATTTTTCACATTATAGAAACAATATATATCTTATACTGACTGCATTTTATAAAATGTTTTTTAACAATTTAATTTTTATACAATTCTTTAACTTAGATGTATAATTAAATTGTGGAAAACAAAATTAATCAGGATACCTAATATAAGTGAATTGTGCAGAGAAGGAATTTATAAAGAAGGCATCATAATTGTGATGTTAATTTGTAGGCCCTAATCTATTTTTTTCTAAGAAAGAAATTTATGGAAGTAATATTTTTTATAAGAATAAGTGTGTTATCAGATATATTCAGTTATTTAACTTATTTATAATAACAGAACAAAAATCTTGACATCAGAGTTATGCAATGACTTGAAAAGTTTTTTCTGGACGTCGAAAAGCGAACTGAAAGAAGGGTGAAAAATTCATTTTTTTTTTTTACAAGAGGGGCATTACACACAACAAATCTGAAAATCAAAACCACAATAACTTTTTAAAAACAAAATAAAATGCCAATTGCAGGAAATTGGTAGATCAACAATCTTGAGAGGTTTACTCGACTAATTATAAGTAATTTATTTTTAATTTTGGTAATCAATGAAAGCAATATATTATTGCATGTAGTAAGTGGGAAGTATTTGTAAAGAACTGGGTGTTAAGATAGGATAGTTTGACAGTCAATAATGGCAATGTGTGAAGGTACACTTGAGATAAGATTATAGATACCTGATACATTATCTGAAACCACAATATCTTGCTGGACACTCTAGACTTACTAATACCACTATCAATATAAAAGAGAATAAACAACATAAGCCATAAATAATTATAATAAACATTAGCAATAATGTTGCAGAATAATATTGTATTAATTCCTAACATATAGTATATAATTATGTATATATATATATATATATATATATATATATATATATATATATATATATATATATATTTTTTTTTGGCAGAAGTTTACAAAATTTTGTTTTATATCATAATTTATTGAAAATTGGTTACCAAGTAGATCACCTAAATCTTTAATTTATTGTAGCAATAGAGCTTATTTTTTACTCAAACCACTCTAAAATAAAAGTTTAAAAATAACAGGATCAGAATAGAAAACGATTTTAATTGCGATGAAATTCAAAGTATAAAATATACTTTACGAAAATTGTATAGTTTTACGATATGGTCGATTTACCATAATGGTTGCCACTTTTTTTTTTTACTAATTGCTTTGTATTGAATTGCAAACTCATATTAATAACAGTTATTGCTGCTTTAATTAGATATTAATATCATTAACTGTTTCTGATGTCAACTGAAAAAAATCGAGCATTCTTAAGTCGATAGATGTGATTTTATTTATTCCAATTCAAATTTTGGAATGGCCATGAGTTGAGCTGAAAAATATCAACAGAAGTTTTGTGTATTTTTTCAGAAGGAAATCAATAGCGCTATTTGATTTAAAAAATATCTAATGAAATCATTTATAATTTAATGAATACAAGTTTTAAAATTTAATACAGTAGCAGTTAGCTAGGGAGCAGCATTCTTTACTGGTAAAATTATACTAAGAAAACTTCTGTCCTTTAAAAATCATAAGCAAAATTTAAATGAAAACAGGAGGCCAGATATCAGGAAATAAATAAATGTATACAATATATTTGTTGAATTGGGTATAAACCTAAGTGGAACTTACCTCTTGAAACATAATCAATCCGAAACAGTTTATTAAGCTTCTAAAAGTACTCATCTGAGGTTATGTAAAATAATATAGGATTTTAGTTACTTTATAACCAATCTCAATAGAGAGGTAGTGTTATAAAAAAATGATTTCATATTAACAAAAAAAAATCCAGTTTTATCACATAAAAGCACATACCAGGAAAAAAAAGCAACTTGAATGATAATGTAGCATAGCTTGTGACAACAAAAAAAATATTGGCGCTTGTGTCAATATTAGGAAGTAAAATTTGAGCATGCATATAAAAACAAAATAGTGACACCATTACCCAACCCAATAGCTATTAAAAAATTATTTATTTTTTTACCGTAAAATGAGAACATGAAGTTATCACGGATACTAAAACAAAGCCACTAAGAGATGTCATCCACTAGACGGTTCAATTACCCTACCATCCTTGTCCATCAGCTTTAACTGTTTTCAAAAAAGGAATGCAAACTTGTCATAATAGCTACTTTTTAAAATGAGAAAATTTAAACAGATCAAACAATATTAAATAGTTCATTGCATAGCCTAATAAACCATAGATCCATGGAGAACATTTAAGAGGCCTAAAATGGTCAATGTTTGGTTTTTATTATGGTAGGGGAGGATTTATTTTTATTGTTCAATAAAGAATGAAACGCTGTCATTTTTAATTACCTGAATGTATTTTTTTATTGTTTATCAGGAAAATTAGGCCATGGTCTTGTGTACACAAGTATTTAACAATAAATAAATTAGTTCCCTTTTATGAGCTTTGATAATAGTAATGGAATATTTGCCTAATATTATCCTTGAGAGGCATTACGATGGCAAGCACAATGCTCTCTCATGTATTTTGTTCCTAAGAAATTCACGACAGAAAGATATTCTCTTTACTTAAGTATGCATAATATAACTGTACCAAATGGGAATAGCCAAACATACAACCAGTAAAATTAAACCATATTTTAAGCATGACAATTTTTTATATATATATATATATATATATATATATATATATATATATATATATATATATATATATATATATATATATATATTATACTGGAAGTCATAGATATTTTGGCGAGCATGTGGCAGCTCTATTTTCAATTACAGTTTTACTACTACAGCAACTTTGTTGGAGGACGAGTTACAGACTAGTATGGAGAACGTAGATTGTTCACTTGGTAGAAACACAGAGGGCATCACAAACAGAAAATTTAATCTTGTATCAACAAAACAATATCGACAAGTACCAAGCAAAAATCTTGTTATTATTTATGACAATAATTGAGTGGAAATCTTCCTGGAATTACAAGTACCTGGTTGTATAAATAATAAACTGAAAATGTAAGGACTTCCAAAACTATTTCTGGTTTAGCTAAGTATCTAATAAAATACATATTTTGACTTACATTATACGATTACATTAAGTTATAAAGTAAAGATCTATAAAAAGAAATGATAAAACTGTTCTGAGAATTTCTTATCTTCATAAAAAGTCATTTCCTCATAATCTAGATGATTTAAAGCCATTGTGAAAAAGTAAACAGGTGTCAGATTTAATAAGGACTAACCACCACTTAATTGACCACAATTTCACTAAAAACAAATTTATCATTTTGATATTATTTTGTTAAAAATGAATCTTTGGATTTAACAACTAACTCATTTTTGTGGCTTGATGACAAAAAAGAAAATTTAAAAAACAGAATTACCTTTTAGAGTTAAAAATCACTACGAGCTTAAATAATCAAATAACTTTTAATTTAATATCAATCTAAAGTTAAACCAGAACTGTTAAACTGAAACGATCAAATCTATCTATCTACGTGGCGCTACAACCCTTGGTGCGTCCTGGTCTCAGCCGCCATTCGGCATGATTTTGTGCTGCCGCTCTCCAGCTTATCCAGCAATAATCAAATAGTACGAAAAATGAATTTAGAAAATAAAAATAATAATGGTGATAGATCATTATTAATGATGGACGTACAGTTAACTAGCATTATATATTTGAGGAGCTTGGATTGGAATTGTCGTCAACAAGGAAAGGCAAAAGTAATAAACTTATTGATTATGGTTGAAGTTTTAAGCTATCATAGGTTCACCAAGCTATCAGGACACAATAAATAATTCAGGTGTTTCCTCGATGGCTACTTTCACAAACAAACTTCTCCAATATTTGTTTTTACAAATAACTTGTCAAAAATTGATTTATTACAGTTGATTACATTTGTATTACTGGAATAAAAGGTAAAACACAATAAGATGTCATTAAAAAAATTAGTAGTTAAATAGAAAGGTAGCGTTTAGAACAATGACAGTTTTAAGATTGACTTTTTACAGCTCTTAAAAAGCAATAAATTACTTATTTATGATTATTACCTTCAGAGATAAAAATGAAAAGGTTTCCACTGTGAAATATATACTTAAAATAATTAAGTTAGAATAAGTTAATGCTAACCATAGAATGATAAATATTAAATTGTATTTAATGGTCAAAGTTTTGTGCAGTTATTATAAATTATCACTAGAGTAGTATTTGTATGTTAGCGGTAGTTAAGAAAGCATAATTTTTTAATCACAAACTGATTGTTATTAGTAAAATAAAAATGGGCATTTAAAAATCAACAGACCTAGGGCCACAAAAGCAATACTATACCTCAAAATGCCGCATGTCTTCATCATTTATATCTCCTATATCATCTTCATTCAGTAAAATCTCTCTGTTCTCATAACTCCTGCTACAAAAGAACACTCATTTTTAATTCTTTTCAAAATTGCCAACCAAATTAACTAATATTTATATAAATTGAGAGTATACTGCATCCTTACTGAATAACATTCCTCCAAAGTACAATGCCGAGGTATCCTACAAAAGCTAAACTAAGGCATGTTGCTGCAGCGATCGCTCCTGACGTTGGATTGAAACGACCATTGGCTTTTCTTGTTCTTTCAGCTTCTGATATACTATCAATGCTGAAATCATTATAATTATCACTTATGACCTTTTCTTCAGGGGCTTTAGTAACAGTAGCAATGGGTAAAGCTGATGTATGTGGTGACGTTTTAATCATGTCTGAAACTTCTGAATCAGTTACAGGAGCTGTGGCAAGGCCCACATTTCTGAGACCATTTTGGCTGTCTTCAAATATCTTTTTTGGTTGATTTTCACGTTGATTATGATTCTTATATAAAATTTTAGTTGTTCCCTGTTCTAATACAGTAGCATCTGTTGAAACAGCTAAAACAGAACATTAATATTTTTAAAAAACACACTATAATTATAGATAATTAACGATTTAATGGAAATAAATTTCATTAGGGAGTTTTCTGGAAAGTTCAACTTAAGGTTATTATAAATATTGTTTATAAATTATTAATAACTTACCAAAAATAATTATAAGAATACTACAAATAATAACAGGTGAAAATAGCTTTTTGACATCTATTAAAAACATCATTGATAAGAGAATAAATATAATACATCACAAATTAGTTTGATCACAAAAACAAATTTAGACCTCTCAAACTGGTCAACAAAAATGAATGACAGCACGACAGTATCGCCAATATGAAAACAAAAACAATATGTCTGATTAAAACTAAAATTATATAAAAAAATCTAAATAAATTGTACTTAAATAAAATATGTATATATACTATTGATAAGAAAAAAATACATTGTCAGCGTTGCATTTTTATGCAACGTATCATCAATAATGAGAAAAACTTTCTCTTCATCAAATTCAGTTCATATAATTAATTATGCATTGCTTTTTTTCCTAGTTTAGTTTTCTTAAGTTAGAGGCTTGTAAAAATCATTACTGGAGACTTATGAAGAATATATCGAGGTAAATGCGTATTTGTTCTTTATTGTTTACCCTTTAAATGAATTAATTTACTTGTCGAAATTCTGAAAACCAGAGAGTGTTGTCAAGAGTTTGCACAGGTTTTTTTTTAAAGGAGTAAGCAGAGGATTTGATGAGAAGACCCGCTATCGACTTTGAACGGCACAGCAAACATTATGGCCTCTTCAGCAGCTTTGTTTCTATGAAAACAGTAAAATCCATGACGATCAGCTTCTCCGGAAGATAGATAGGAATCTGGAATAACGGTAACGTCATTTACCCGTCAAAGACATCGTTTAGTTCCCATACAGGTCTTCATCTACGAGTTTTTTGGAAGATCCTAGAGCTCCCTTCTGACGTTTTTAACTGGCGCGAATGTTGTAAGGATTTTCATTTCAAACGTAAGCAGATCCCTTTCATGGTTCTTCGAGGTGTAATGCTGTTTCATACACGGTAAATAGTAAGTATTGATCAATAAAATAGAGCCAAAAACTCAATAAGAAACACTATTATTTATTATAATGCTATTGGGAAAAACCACAATGCAAAGCCTTATGTGTTTCAAATCCAGTAATACACCCACTTACCAGTCGACGTTTCGCCTATTCAGGCATTATCAAGACACAAAAACAAAAAAGGGTTATGTGAATCCCATCTCGAATAAAAAGGTGCAATACATCCCAACGATCAACAGGCTATAAACATGAGACAGCACCCAACCATCAAGACGTTTAACATACAACTCTTGTTGTTGTTGTATGTTGAACGTCTTGATGGTGGGGTGCTGTCTCATGTTTGGAGCCTGTTTGGGCTGTTGATCGTTGGGATGTATTGCACCTTTTTCTTCGAGATGTGATTCACATAACCCTTTTTTGTTTTTGTGTCTTGATAATGCCTGAATAGGCGAAACGTCGACTGGTAAGTGGGTGTATTACTGGATTTGAAACATAAGGCTTTGCATTGTGTTTTTTCCCAATATCATTATAGTAAGTATTGATCTTATCATTGTCTTAAATAATATTTTTTTGTGCTTCGAAAAATGAGCCGGATGCTTCATCAAAATCTGGAGAACCGCAGCATGGCAAAGGAAATAATCTGGTATATCCAGTAGATGAGGAAGTTAGATTAATCTTGAGGCTGAGTTGTTCCAGACAATTCAAGGCTGGAAACCAAACATCTCTAGGATATTATCTGCTGATTTTCTCAATGAAAAAGTTTTTAGCTGGGAAGGGAACACTTCTATAACGACTTTACCCGTTTAATTCGAGAACCGGTAGAGACCACCAAATACCACGGATATATGGATCTCCTTGGAAGCGAGAGAATGAACTAAAACGGAAGGCGCCTACAAGGGCTTCGCATGACCAAAGGAAGATCTTTGAATAATTAGTATGCCTTTTATTACAGCAAACAAGCCCTGAGGCCAATCTTCTTATCACTAGAAAGAACTTAAATTGCCTAATCGTCTACTTTTTATAAACCAGAAAAATAAGAGGCTACTTTACAGCTGTTAAGGCGAGGTAGCAAAGAGAAAAGCAAACAGTTCCGATCTAAGAGAGGAGCGAGATGTTAAGTTCGACTTATTTAAATGGTTTTTTTCTACCGGAACTTCCCTATGGAGTGGAGGGCTAGATACTGAATGATTGTCTACAATAACTGTTTCTGGAGTTCATATCACATTCTGAAAACCCTCACTCTGAGAAGCAAAGATGTGGAAGAAATAAAAGACAAATTTGAGCTACTTTTCAGATGTCTACGTGATCCAAACTATTTTACTTGAACTTGTGTCTTATTAATAACACTATGATTCATGATTTATTGAAATTTACAAACTTACTCCATATAAAAAGTACTTACGAACTCATAGAAACTTTCTTGAAGGTTCTTATTAGCTGGTTTATGACATTCAATACATGGAATCCATAAGAACATTGGTTTTGTTTCAAATAAAAGTATTTATAATTTAAATATTTAGTATCTCCTACAATCTTATTTTGGTCTGTAGCTATTCACCTTCTTCCATTTCTTAATGACTGATTAATTTCTAAATTAACTTTTCTTAATAATGAAGAGGTACAACTAGAGCATAGATTCAGGATATCAGGAACGCATTTTTTTCTCTTCACTGAGCTTGGAATCTACTACCTCCTAAAGGTGAGACCCATCATGTGTTGCTATGCCTAATACCATTAGATTCACTGGACTTAAGTAATGTGAATGACGCTTTGATCATCCTCCCATAGCATATACCAAATCCCTTTAGTTACTTGCTCTAAATCCAAAATGGATTTCAATCTAATCTCACCAATATGTTATTTGTCCAAACAGTCAATCATTGGAAAATGTACTGTTTAAGTGTACAACCAAAATGCATCGAACTATGTAAGTGGAACTTAACAAACAGAGAAGACTTTAAACTCCGGCCTGTGAAAGTAATGGCAGAAACAATATATAAATATAAATGGGATTGTTATTGTTTGAAAAAGAACCAATAAGTGTATACATGCACCTGACTCAGGCATATCAGAAGGCCATGAAGACAGATACTCAAGGGCACAGATGGACCAGGAAGACAACCCAGGGTTAACATGGGTCATCCTTAGTCCATACTAGAAACAAAAAATGTGGTAAGAACCAACAAACACAGTTCCAAGGAATAAGGCAGGGGTGCAGTTTTAGCCCATTATTATTTATAATGGTGGTCAATATGTCACTGAGAAAGGCTAAAATGAAAATGAGACTATTTTAAAAAAGTGTCTCATTTTCATTGGCTAGGCCACAGATAATTGAAACTGTTTAATTTAACCTTTCTGGCATATTCTTAAGATATGACATTTAAGAATAGAAGGAACCATCAATCCCCAAGCCCTACAGCAACTGAACATGGAAATAAACTGTAGCAAAACAAAAGTAATGAGGATAGGAAGAAATGAAGACTCTATCCAGAATCATCAACATTAAACAAGAAGAAGATAAATTCTATTTTATTGTTAGATTGGAATGTTACCCTTGAACTATTGTATAAACTATGACCTTAACTGTAAACAAATAAAATGTAGCCTTATGAATATAATCTTGTTTTGTTTTAAAATTCTTTATTTCTATGATACTGTAATGTGTTAGAGTAACTCTAGTCATCCCAGTCTCAGACTCCACCAAATCTGAAGCTTATCATCCAGCAATGAAAACCAGCAGCCTTGGTAAGCCCATCCAGTCAACGTTTAGTGTTAAAACTACATATCGACTTTTTTACTATGCTGATAAGCTCTGCTCAGAAAGCCATGTAGTTTAAAGAGTTTTATCCTTCTGTATGTCCTGTTGGTGGAAGAGAGTAAATTTCTTGTTTTATTCTGTATTCTCTGTTAATTATTCCCCAGGAAGACTAAGCTAACACATGACTGCAGTTAATTTTTCTATGCTATTCGGTGCCATAGTGACCTGGTCTCCTATTGTCAACCTAGATAGGCTGCTAGTACCTTGTACTAGGTCCTTCTGGGAAATGATGTACACTCCTTGGAAGTTTGCTAAAGATGGGTTTAGAGAGATTGAGCAGCGCGAGCGTCAGTTTAAATTTATTTCCAAACTGGAGGGCTTGTGGGCTGATTGCAATACAAATATGACTGACTCCCTCCCAATGCCTGTATCTCTGGTAATTGTTGGAACTAATAAACTAAATGAAAACATTTAAATGACTCTTTTAATAATCGGCCAATTAATTTAACAGGTAAAGGTTTGTATACAGTTAAACCATTAAAACAATATACATACATTTCTTTAAAAATGATTTATTACTCAAATGAGTATAAAATGATACATAACACAGAAATATGCTCACAAGAATGTTTATTTAGTATTTAGAAATACTTCACAGCAAGGAAACATAATATCTAAAAGATATAACTTTAGGTGGATGAAATAAATATAAAAAACACATAACAACAATAAACTTAGTAAAATTAACAACATGAAAAATAAACAAAATAATTTCAGCTGCTGCAAAGCTACTGAAGAAATTTTTGTTAAAAACTACACTTAAGTGTGACTAGGAATTCATATTTTTAAATACATCACTTTAAGAAAGCAACAAATGACAAATATATTTAATCTATTAGTGAAAAAATTAAGCATATAACAATACATTAATAATTTAACAAAAGACTGAACGTAATGTCAATATAGCTATAATTAAATGTATGTATATACAGACTGACAGTTTAAAGCTATATATTCATTTGCTCGATACTTTCTTACTTTAAATTTCTCGCAAATTAACTCCAATCAAGCACACACACATCTCAAATGGAATTACTTCTTTCACAAGGCATGCACAGTGATAAAAATATAGCATACAATTTTTTAGAATATTTTAATTTTAAACAACATTCATGTTAAAAAACAACTTTAATACCTCAGATAAAATTAATTTTTGCTTATTTTATTATTATTTGCTGTTTAAACAGTTATAAAGATTTGAATTAAACTAAAGTAGCTTTTCTCAACAGAAGCAATAGATTTGTGTATTAGGAGTCATTATAGCCACAAATTCAGATTTCAAACAGAAGATAAATTTATATATTGATTAGGTAAAGAATTATAATTCCACTTCTGAGCCATAAAGAAGTGGATAACAATGTGTCGATTTATTTTACTCCAAAGCACAAAAATATTATAAGTTACTATACCTATGCTTTGCCTGGCATGGAAGTAAGCAGAATATGACGTCCATAAAATGAAACGATAACGTAAATGAATAAATATGTTTATCATAATGTAATATGACAGTAATTATTAAAATATAAAGTTCTCAATATATTTCGGTATTAACATTCCTGTCGCTGTACATTACACAAACAATTTAATTATTTTTTAAGTTATACAAAATTACTGAAAAACTTGTTTAGTATGTTATTAATTAGAAAATTCTTTACATGACCACTTATAACACATTTTGCAAAAAAAACTAGCAGCATGCTTAAGCTATTTCAGACAGTTCATGTTTAAAAAATAAATAAATAAGTGTTTTTTTTTTTTAAATCTTTGCTTGGTTTTAGTAGTTAGTTCAGAATTCTTTTCTTTGAAGGAGGTGGGGAGGATTATCCATGAAGAAATCTAATATTACATTACAGCTCATTTTAAAATGAATTGTTAATAACTTTGTATAAATTAAATTCTTATCCAAGCAATTACAGACTGTTTAATATCAAAGGTTATTATATAAGTTCTTATCATTTTTGATTGATATGAACAATTACACTTGACAAGTGGAACAAGAACCTTTCGATAACATTACAGAAAATACAATTTTAAAATGCAATCAATGAACTTAAGTAGATTACTTTTACAATTTTAATTCCATATAAATCTCTCTACATTTGTCTGATGAGGAATTAATGATTTATTCAAAGTATCAAATAAAAAAAATTTTAAATACAATGGAGATGTAATTAAGCCATAAAATCCTTCAGATTCTGATTTGTCACATCATTGAATGTAAAAGCAATATCTTGGAAACCAAAAAAAAAATTCTCAAACTTGTATACTAATAGTTTACATGCTATGCACGTCACATTTGTATGAATATTTTATATTTATGTTATTTGTGGATTATTTAAAATATATTCATATATTTAACAATTACTGAAACTCAATTCGATAACGATATATATATAAAAAAAAAAATAATATTAAAATAAATAATTTTGTTTCCAATTATTTTCTGTTATCACCTTCTTCGTTTCCATTGTATATATTTATTTCTTAATACAAAAAAAAAAATCATCCTTTGAGATTTTTACCTTTCTATTAAACTATTTTTTTAGATGAAACATGTTTTTTTTTTCAATAAAAATAATTATATAACAATTCAATAAAGAATGTATTAAGGATAACAATAAAATAATGCTTATATACATAAAAAAAAAAGAACAACTGCTATATCATTAACAAAAAAGTCTTCTCCAACCAAGCATACTAGAGAAATACATATCATGCTTGTACAATTATTTTTCTTATATTTATAGATGTCTTGAAGTATGCGTAGCATGCGCAATAAACAACAAACAGGCAGATTCTTTACGTTCATTTTAAATTGTGTTACGAATTTCCATAACCATAAATCTTTTAATCACGGCATAAGATAAGTAAAATGTTATTTCTACGAAAACGATATTACAAAACCAATTTTGTTTTATAGAAGATTCGAATGTGGCAATGAATTTTTTTTACTAAATTATTCAATACTTCATTTGGCTTCAATTTGTTTAGTCCATGTCGACATTGTTTTTTCAACAGGCAGAAATCTTAATCATACAAAATTCACTCTCTGGATCAAAGCATGCCAAAACACTTAACAGACAATTCACACATTTTTTTGCCCTCATTATAAAAATACTAGATATTGCCTGAAGCAAAATATAAAGAAAGTGTGAACTAAAAAATTTGTTAGTTTTTTAAAAATGATTTTACGGTTTAGTGCTAAATTTTTCAAGGCTCTGGGAGTGCATAATAAATAACTTGTACTCTACAGAAAAATACTAAACAAAAATAGTGCAATATTTTAAATGGATTAATCATTTATTTATTTTAATTATATAGTTTATTTTAAACAATTCTATAAACATTAATTTTAGGACTAAACAACAATGTTTAAAAAAAAAAGTATCATTAAAATTGGAGATGGTGCAGCCTTAAAAATATAAAGCGAGATAAGACCATAAATTCATCGTACATCAATTTGTATTTTATTGTCAATAATGGATAACAAGAAATAATCACAAAAAACAAAAAAATAAAAGAGGTCAACTTTAGAATGGGAATTTTCTATACAAAAAATAAACACTGTACATCAAGAATAATTTCATTATATCAATAAATATAAAAATATTTACAATTAATTTTTTATGAAGAACTCTGAAATCAAAGTTCGCTATTTCTGACTTTTTACTAGGAACACATCACCAGTTTGACAAAGCTATTATTAAGAAACTAAAAAGTGTATAGGCTATTTTTTTAACACGTCACCAACACAATAAAATACAACTTCATCCATAATTGTGCAATATTAAAAATAATAGCAATAAATAGCAATGCGAAACTATCAATTAAACTAACCTACTTCGATAGACTTCAATCTATAAAGATGACTAAACAAACAATTTTAATTGCAAATTTGTTGTTAATGATTCATACATTACATTCTAGAGGCTCAAAAGGCTTGGTACAAATCTTCATCATACAAAAATATCTAATACTGGCAATTCATCTTCTTAGATCTATCACTTTGACTGAGGTTGTTGGATCCATTTCGCAATGCTTGGCAACCTGGGAATATTAAAAACATATATTGTTTTGTAAAGGAGATGGTTGGGGGGTGCAGTCAATAAGAACACCGAATAAGTGAAATACTTATATTATGTGCCGACGTTTCGACCTACAGTGTAGGTCATCTTCAGGGCGAATGATGGGAAGCGTGACCGTTACAGATCGCGGCTAGAGTGTACTGTCAAACGTCGGCACATAATATAAGTATTTCACTTATTCGGTGTTCTTATTGACTGCACCCCCCAACCATCTCCTTTACATAAGATCATCCAGTCAACCATTTTCAACTCATATATTGTTTTGATATAACTAACGTTAAAAGTCAGATTTTAATTTATTTTTAATCATAGTAGATACGAGAGATACTTACTGAGAACCAGCATTGTTATAACATGATCATTATTATTTATTTACCTGCTGACTAATAATAACTATTGAAAACACAAGAGAGATATGTAAATATAAAGGATATTACCGTATAAAGTTCTGGCTCTGTTGGATGAGGATGAAAGCCTTGCTGCTGGCAGTTTGCGATGAAATCCAAACCGTAATCAGGAGTTAAACAAAAGAAACTGTTACTGTAAAGAAAAAAGGACATAAATTAATTTAGAGGAAAATATTTTTAAAGTGATATATACAATAAAGATTATCATAAATTCTTCAAGACAGATGATCGTTTTATCTGATGGATTAAGATTTAACTGGCTCATTTCTTTTCCATGGCTGTGCAACACCATAACTGATATTTTTATGCTACAGACAAAACAAAATTGAGTTACTAATATGCCATTGTCTCAACCTGAATGTAACTCATAAAGGATATTGGGCTCAGTACATAGAAGAGACTGTACCGTTTCCTAGCCAAAAGTTGTGATTTGGCCATAACAGCAATGGGCCCATTACCCCATGAGGGTCTCCTGATCTCACAAAGTTGATATATTGCTGTTAATAGAATAATTAATTTTTCTGTCACAACTGGTCTCGAACTGAGAACCTAGAGTTCTACAACCTATTTACTGACCCATTTATTGCGCTGCTCTCTGGCAAGTTAAAAAAAAATCAGTTATCCATTCAATACATCTAGTTTGTCACTAAACTGATGCCATTTTAGATGGTATCCAGTGAAAGTAAAAATTAATAAAAATAAGAAATTTCAAGTCCAGAACTGAATAATAGTGTAAATTAAACATTAACAAACATTAAACAGTAAAATTGAAAATATTTTCATTTCATCTACCCCCCCATTAAATAATCAAATATAACTTAGGATATAAGATTAAATAAACATGTATACAAGATTACTTACTCTGAATACCTAGGGGCACAAACAATAGCTATAGCTTCCGGCATCATTCTTTGGTAAGAACAGTGGGTATGAAGATCGACACTGGACAGGAATGCCGTTTGTGTCGGGTGAGTCTGTAGAGAAAATAAAAATAATGAAGTTATTACAACTATATTAAAAAAATGTTAGAGAAGAATTGGTCGACTGTATCTTCTAATTTAAGGAAGAAATAGTTGGGGGTGCAGTCAAAGAAAACACCAAAATAAGCAAAACTTATTTATTATGTGCCGACGTTTCGGCCTACAATGTAGGCCATCTTCAGGGCTAAGAGAGAGAAACAAACAAAAATATATAAAAACGTAGCAGTAACAAGAATATATAAAAAGTGGTACAGGAGTGAAAAAATAAAAATAGTGACTAGATATGATGAAATAGTGAAAAGATAAAATAGTGAATAGATAAAAATAGTGACTAGATATGATGAAATGGTGAATATATATATGATAAATAAGAAAGAATATAAGACTGGTTACAGAATATAAGAAAGAATAAAGAATAAATAAGAAAGAATATAAGACTGGTTACAGAATATAATAAACTTAAAAAAGTGATAGATAAAAATAAAATTGTAGATGATGAAAAGAAATTATAATGGTGACAGATATAATAAACAAGAATACGAATATAAAATAGAAAAAATACATGTCAAGAAAGGATAAAATGTAAACAATAATATAAAGGGAAAGAAAAATGAGGAGGTAAACGGAAAGATACAAAAAGAGAAGATTAAAATTATAGAAAAAGGGGGTTACATAGGTATGAGGGGTTACATAGGTAAAGTGTAATAATATAAGCATATATAGAAATAAAAGCTTGATAAATTTCAAAAATGAAACATTGAACATAGTGGTATTTATAACTATGAACTATGAGGAATGAAAAGAAAAAGAAAATATAAGTAAGGGAAGTTAATATGTAACTGTATACAGTAGGAAGCAGTGGCATTAATGCAAAATAAGATGTGAATATAACATAAACATGTAGAAAATAGGTAAAGAAATACAGAGGATGAAAAATATGAGGCTAAATAATAATGAACTCTATACATTAACAAATGATGGATGCCAAAAGAAGGTGTGAGAACAGGTGAGAAGAAAGGTGAATGTGAAAAGGATGGAGATAAGATAAATACCAAGGTATGTACTAACCGAATAAAACACGAGGCAGCTAGGAGAGCTCAGAATGAAGTGAGAGCAATAATACGTTATAATAATACGTTAGGCCGGCTGGCGGAAGCGATACAGGCGATCTCTGAGGGCCAAAAAAAAAATAATGACAAAGAAGGGGGAAGGAGAAATGCAGATGCAGAGGCAATAAGAGACCGTAAATAATGTAAATAGCGTGAAAAATTAAAAATTAAATAAAATTAAAAAGGAGAAATGCAGATGCCTGGATATAAGTGACCGTAAATAATGTAAAATGCGTGAAAAATTAAAAGTCAATGCTCAACATGTAATTAATAAAAGAATGGTATAATAAATTAAGAATGTAAGGTTATTTTAGTAAATTAAAAATTTGGGAGTAGGTTAGGGATAGGTGATGGGAGTCGGTCTTGGCATTAACGGTACAGGAATCTAAATTGATGTGAATGGTTTCTGAGAGGATGCGTTTATTATAATTAGGAACGGAGGCCAGGATCGACGTATTTTCGAAGTCAAAAATGTGGTTAAAGGATAGGGCGTGTTCGGAGAGTTTAGAAGCGGTTGGGTTGTGGGAGGAGATGGAATATTTGTGTTGGATAATGCGGTCTTTAAGTAGGTTTTTGGTTTCGCCGATGTAGGAAGAGTTGCAGTTGGGAGTAGAGCACGGAATGCGATAGACGACCTGAGAGCGATGTTTTAGAGGAATGGGATCTTTGACTCGGGTATAAATATTGGAGAGTTTGTTGTGGGATTTAAAGGCGATGCGTAAATTGGGGATCGCGGAACGTAGGGATTTTTGAATGTTATTAGAGAGGGAGGGTATATATGGCAAGGATCTGTATATAGGGATAGAAGGCGGATGTGGAGATCGGGTGCGGGTGGGTGGGTTATAATGGTGATGGATGAGTTTATTGATAACATAGGGAGGAAAATTGTTTTTTAATAGGATTTCTTTGATGCGTTGGGTGTTGGTGTTATGGAAGCAAGCGTCGGAGAGGGATAGGCCACGGTGGATGATATTTTTGGCGACATTGATTTTTTGGTGGTGCGGATGTTGGGAGTAATAATTGAGGAGTCTGCCAGAATAGGTGGGTTTAGTATACCAATCAGTGGATAAGGTGTGATCAGGATTTCTAATGATACGGAGGTCAAGGAAAGGTAGTGATTTGTTATGTTCAAGTTCAACAGTGAAATGTAGGCGGGGATGGTATGCATTTAAGGATGATAATAAACCTGGAATGATGTTAGGATTTAGGATAAGGAGGAGGTCGTCCACATATTTTTTAATGAAAATGACATCGTCACGGAACTGGGGTAGGATGGAGTCTAGAAGGTCATAATAAAAAAAGTAGTGATCATTAGCATTTTTCATTTAATTGTTAATATCTAAATGCACTAATTACTGTCTCTAGGTTTCACTTTATTTTCAACATAACTTTGTAGATAATTTTAAATTTCACAAACAAAGGAAGAGTAATCAAATGATATATAAATCTAATGTCCAAACTAATATTCAGACGCTTTCAGAAAAAAGAAAAAAATATTAAGCCAAATCTCACATGTATCCAACCAAAAGTGATTAAGTCATTTTGGTCTTGATAATCAAACAGCTCCTCTTCTCTCTGAGTAGTGCATGAATCTTGAGTACCAGTTTGTTCTGGAATTAAAAGGTGTGTCACAACTAACTGGTTTTTTCTCTGAAACCAAAATATTACATATTAAAAAGTTTACTGTTATGTAAATAAAATATTCATGTATTTTATAAGCCAATGACCATATTGTTTGACCACTTGTTAATTTCAGTGAGAATACAAAATTTTTTTTGAGAAAATGATTTTCGCTTCCTAATCAACTGAATAAGTTGACAGGTTGCTAACGTTAGAAAATGTTTCAGGCATTGTCATCGCCGACAAGTTTAACATAATAATATTATTACGTGGATGAATCAAATAAAAAAGAGACTTATTTTTTAATTTTTACTTTGAACACAAAGAAAAGTACACCTCATTTTTCTACATAGTCTCCTGATTTGGAAATACATTTTTCCCAGCGCATAGATAATTTTCCAATCCCGTCATCATAGAATGAAGTAGGTTGTCTCTTCAGCCAATTGAGCACGTAGGCTTCAACCTCATCGTCACCGACGAATCTCTGACCTCCCAAAGCTTCCTTGAGTGGGCCAAACAGGTGAAAGTCACATGGTGATAAGTCTGGACTGTAGGGAGGGTGTTCTAGTGTCTCCCAGCCCAGTTGCTCCAATTTTTCTCTCGTCAGGGCCGCAGTATGCGGGCGAGCATTGTCCTGAAGAAGAATCACTTCTTACGAAACCCTAGCTCCTCTGTGAGTATGGAAAAAGTGCTTCCATAGCTTATCCCAACCTCACTTGCAATGGCACTGGTGGTTAGACGTCGAACACGGCTGATGTTGTCTGCTGTGATGCTGGAGCGGGGTCTGCGGTCATGGCTTTCATTCTGAACACGATCACGACCCTCCACAAACTGTTTATGCCATGCAAACACTCTGGAAAGTGTCTCTTCCCCAAACTGTACAGTCAATCTTCTCAAGATTTCAGCCGGTTTTACACCTTCAGCAGCAAGAAATTTGATGATAATACGTTGCGCAATCGAGGGGGATACATCCTGCTCAGACATCGTTACGACGGTAACTGGTGAGTTTGAGCGCATCCGCCCGCCTGCTTCCCCCACTCCTGGCATCCCTACCCAACACCCCTAAACGCGGGAACGTTCCCGCACCTTCGCTGGGCTTCCAGGACAAAAAGTCTCGTTTATATTTGATTCACCCACGTATATAGCTGCACTTTCGCAATATTCAAAAATGAATTATTGTACTATCCTAGTCAGTAATCAGTGAATATATAACTAGATGAATATTATAAGGGATAGCTAGAAAAAATGTGTAATGCTTCACGATTTTGCATGACATCCTTATCCCTTGAGTTGAGGTCATGCTAGTCTTCTTATTTTGTTAAAGTATTGCCACAGTGAGGTGATGGATCTTAAAAGTTTTTAACATTGCCCAGGGAGGTGACAAGTCCGCCAGTAAAATGAGGAATATACAGTTTGCCGTCACCATAAATAAGCACCAGAAACTGCTGATTTTTCAATTTTGTTTTTAGACCTAGCAGATTTTCTAGAAGGCCTTTTCTAGTATCTTTGTTCGCAAAGTTCGAAGAAATAAACTTTTTTAAAAATACTTTGTTCAAACAAATAGATTCTTAACTGACTTCAGTAAAAAATGTACATTCTTATAATTTTTTTTTTCCTTTTTTTTAAACTGGATTTATTTGAATTTCATCTTCGAGAAAAAAAAAAAAAATCTGCTTCCAGTCAATTATTTTATTGTTTTATAAAATATAATTATAGAATAATTTATAGAATATAATTTTGACTATGGAGGACTGGAGATCTCCTTAAAAGTTATTTTTAAAAGTATTGACTTTCCAGTTAAGGAATGCAGAAAAAGAAATAATTGAAAATGACACCATAGTGTCGAAACGTTTTGTTTTATAAAACAATAAAATAATTGACTGGAAGCAGATTTTTTTTTTCTCAAAGATTAAAAAATGTACTTGAGAATCTAAAGTTTTTTACCACCCAAAAGGTAATGGAGATGAGGGCATTATGCTAAAAATCAAGATGCTTTTCTTTAGTTACCTTGATTATTATTATTATTTTTTGTATTTTGCTTTGTTCTGTAATAAGTAATCTTACTAATATTATAAATGTGAAAGTTTGTATGTTTGTCTGTCTTTCACGCAAAAACTACTGAACGGATTTGGATGAAACTTTACACTAATATAGGTTATACATCAGAATAACACATAGGCTATAGCAAGCGCGGATTTATGGTAGGGGCGCACGAGTACACGTGCCCTTCCTCCCCTCCCAATAGTTTTTAGGCACTGTGGAGAATCCATTATAGTACATAATTAAAGGCAAATCAAATAGTAATAGTGGTTAAAATAACAGAAAGAACATGGATGAAAGTATTATTTTGATATCCTACTAATATTATAAATGCGAATGTTTGTTACTTATTCATGCAAAAACTACTGAACGGATTTGGATGAAACTTGAGTAAAATAGGCTATACATCATAGGCTACAGCAAGGGCAGATTTATGTGGGGGCACGGGGGCATGTGCCCCCCTTTATAGTACATAATTAAAGGCAAATCAGGAACTGAGCATCTTGAAATTTGTAGATAGGTTCATTGTATAGTTTAAGAAAGAAATTTGGATAATTCCACCCCAAGGGTTTCCCCTTTAATATAATAGGGGTTCAAAGGTAGTATAGAATCTGTCAGTTTTGAAGTTAGACATCTGAAATTTTGGATGTACGAGTAACGTAAAAAAAATAATTAAATTATTTATTTAAAATGATCTTTCACAAAACTTTATGTGGCAGACGAAATTCCACGCGTCCAGGCATTAGCTAGTAAATGATAATATACAGTAAAACCTCTACTAACGGACACCCCTAAATAGCGGTCGCTCCCCATTGCCGGACGATTTTTTTTGCACCAACATTTTAATACAATTTTTAAGGCATTTGAACCTCTATTTAATGAAACCTCTCATTAACGGTCACGGACAGGCTGTGTTGGTTATAAATCGATTAAAAAAACCTCTAAAAGACGGACAGTATGACTTTATCCCTTTCCCGTTTCTCGGAAACAATTAGGTGTTTCCGGTCTAAGAAAACAGGGACAGCTGTGTTTACTTTTGAGTAAAGGTTTTCCACATAAATACTTTTTTTTTATTCTCGAACTTGCTTTATTAAAATTTAGTTCTGTTCTAACCCTCGTGGCAGGCGGCTGAAAATGTCTCCCTCACGTAAGAGACTCTTATTTAGAACAAAAAATAAATGTAATCGACTTTTATGACCGTGAAAAGTTAAGTGTACGTGCGCTAGCGGAAAGACTCAATATCGGTGAGACACAAGTTTCGGGAACACTAAAAAAAAAACCATGCGATGTTTTTTTTTTATTCTACTTACCTTTTAAACACATGGGAAATTGAATAAGAGAGAATTAATTTATACAAATACATATTTATAAAAAAATAAAACCTCCCTTTAAAGGACACCTTTAAATAACGGACAAAAATATTTGCACCAGGGCTGTCCGTTAATTCGAGGTTTTACTGTAATAATATTTGGTTTGGTTCAGCATCAATTTTTGTGCAAGTGAGTTATAGTTATTAAGGCATACACATTGCACATAAAAATATATTTTTCTAATTAGAAAGATCCATTATTGAAAACAAAATACTAAATAATATTATTAATAAAAACTTCCTGTTAAAAAAAAAACATACCAGGCTTCCAGCTAATATAGCGCAAGTCTCAATATTTCTGTCTGTGTTCTTTTGCGCTTTCAACAAGAATTCCCTCATGAGGTTGCCAGGGACGATGACGGAGCGAAGTTTGCTTTGAGAATGAGAATTAGGGCTAAGGAGAGATGATGGCTTAGTACAACGATTAACAGTGGGCCTAAAATACAATATAATATTAATAAACTTGAAAAAAATGAGATTAAATTTATATATGGTAGTTGATTTATAACAGATACAGTTAGATAAAAACAAATAGTTGAGATGATTTAGTCAACTCTTGGAATCCATGCTTCAAGGGTTATAATTTGCTGCTGGAGAGGCTATGATCACAAAATATTTAATAGAAATGAAGTAATTCAATAAAAAGTAAATGAAAATTCTATTCTGATAAGAATAATATCAATATGAAGAGACCAATTGTTTAAATTTAAGATTCATTCAAATATTTGATTGAGTAAAAATTGAGTTTTTCAAATATTTAGGGCCATAATATATATCAGCCAAATACTGAGCAGAGAGTGCTCAGATAATCTGATTAGTTCAGTCAGTACCCATCTTGTCTGTAACACTCTCACCATATGATTTTATTTATTTAAAAAAAATGTATGGCAGTGAAATAACAATTAAATTTTTCTAAAAAAATATAAATCATTTAAAATAAATTATCAAAGAGGATGCAACACAGGAATGAAGAACCTAATGGTGTGATTAACGATGAAGATGATCATGATTTATAGTTGACTTGGGTATAGGTGACAATTATAGTAACTATAGGTGACAATAAGGGGCCTAGGCCAGGTAGAGTAAAATGATCCTTAGGGTTCATTACTTCACTTTGAAGAGAGGGGGCAGTTGTCGGTACGCAGCAGCCAAGTCAAGACGTAAGGAGGAGGATGGAGGATGAGACCCCATGTATCATAAGTCACCTATAGCTTCCGGTTTTCATTGTAAGTTGTTTTTAAGTCTGTAACCATGATCAGCACAAATAAAATATAATGTTCTTCTATAATTATTCTTATTTAATAAACAACTCCTGGTCAGTCAACCATGTTAACCTTTGGAGAAGAGTATATATGTCTCTTATGTATTAATAACATGTAATTATTACATATTAAGTATATCGATCTCAGGGTGGCATCCCATTTTAGTATTTAATTATATTCAGATCACAAAGGATCTGACTTTTTCCTGAGATCATAGCTTGGGCAGTAAAGCCAATATAGCAGTATATTGAAGAACTCAATAACTTGAGAGTGCCAACAAGGAGGAAATTTCTGACAAAATAGTAATTGAATTGAGTCAACTCAGTAAATCGATGGTCCCTATTTACAAAGAGACATGTCAAAAAGTGAGGTTATAGGAGAGCGTAATAATAGTTCGAATTACTCTTTATTACGCTCTCCTGTAAACCTCAGTTTTTGACACATCGCTTTATACGTCATGTTAAAAACTGAGGTTTACAGGAGAGCATAATGAAGAGTAATTTGAACTTTTATTATGCTTTTCTATAACCTCACTTTTGACATTTCTCTTTGAAAAAATATGGCGATTCAAACTCAGTCACAAAAAAAGGATTCCTTTGACTTGAAAAAAATACTGAAATGTCTAGAACTTTCTGATAGTTGTCGAGAAGGAGCGGGCAAGGCAAGAGGCAAGAAACTGGATGAAGAATTGCAGACAAACAGCGAGTTAAATATGGCATCCCCCACATATAGCATTTCCTTGTAAGTAGTTTTATAAGTTAATTGTAAACCACAATCAAACGAAAATATAAATTCATATTTCCCTATTTGGATACCGAAAAAAACAAACCCAAAAAAACCTATGTTAATTACTTATTTTGCTTTGAGTTTTACTTACTGAGAACGAGTATATTCAGGTTTTTCAGGAAGAGAAGTAACAGCATCATTCGGGTACAAAGCATCAAGTAATGGAGGAACAGGAGTTATGTTATACTTTGAAGACTTAGCAATTTTGGGTTCTGGTAAGATGGGAATAGAATCTCTAATCGTTTCGGCTTTTTCTTTTTCTTCCTGTAATAATCTCTTCCTTTCTTTTGCCAAAGCTTCTCTTCTTCGCTATAAAACAGATTCTAGGAGATAAAAGGCAGAAAGAATAAAATAAGCCAATTGAAGAATCATTACAAAGCAACAAATAATAATAACAAACCATATCCATTTGAAATCTTTCATATTCCTGCTTGTATTGATCAAGAAGCCTAGATTTTAAGCTCTCAGCTTTAGGTAGAACTTCCTTTAGTTTCTGATAGTTTGCGGCCTTTATATTTGTGGGAACTTTATCAAATTCAGGATGTGCTCTTATTTTCTCAATGAATAGCCTATAAACAATAATTTCAACATTAGCATGTTAGAAAAAGATAAATTATATTTTATTAATTGATTATAATATAGCTATTAATATAATATCAAACAGCATTACAAAATTATTCAGAAGGCCATGATATTTGGCTTTCTCCTAACCAGAACAAATTATCTTAGCTTTTTAATTCTAAATGCAAATATAACAAGAACCTGTTTCCCAGACAATGATGGTTTATAAACTAACAAAAAACAAATAAAATAAACTTACAAATAAAATAAACTTACTCCCCAGGTCTTGTAGTCTCACTTACGACAAATTCCGTTTGTTATTTTGATTTGTAGGAGTAGTTGCATTTTATTTCGGACATTAGGAATTATTTTAATTTTAAAAAAACTATCAGCTCTCCTTAGAGAAAATAAGCACTAGGTTTTTGACTGATATAGAAAATTTATCCAATATTTATATTAGGCTGATAACAGCTTCAACTCGCTTAAGTCCAATGTTCAAATCCTGAATGCTTCCTTTTCAATTAGTCCGACCTTACTATAACTACAATTATTAATGTCGTTACAGCTTTCTCAGAGCACATAAACTTGACAGAGTTAATAATTTTAATAATCCCATCGAGTACAAATACTGTTACTGGGATTATCACCTATAATAAGCTCGAAAACCTAGAAAATCAAGGGACTATGTTGGCTCTAGCCAACATTAGTAAAGTTTTATCAAAATTATTTTCTGTTGAAATGACATCTCATAAGTTGTAAGTTTCAAGATAAAATAATTACTAATATACAGATATAAATTTATTCAACTTACGTCATGAATTTCATGTATAAAATAAAAGCATTTTCTAAACTCCCTTCATCGAGATATACATTAGCCATTCGAACCATTTCTAATCCGGATTTGTAGTACCTGTAAAATAAATGATTTATTGAAATGAATATCTAATACATCATAAATTAAATAATTAGTACAATAAACTGTTTGACAACCTTCTTGGTGGAATATTAGCATCAATTTCAACAGTATTACTAGTTTTAGTGATAAGTTTTAATCTAACTTCAGGATCTAGAACTCTTCGATATTCTTTGTTTCCATCCAGTTTATCTGAATCCATTCTGCTAGGTGGACGTAAGAAGCCAGTTGATTATGTTACATTAACTATTTTCAAGATAATACAAATAGACGGTCAAAAACAGTAACTAAAATTCCCCTACATCATATAAAGCAAACATGAGTCATTCCAAAGAGGTTTATGTGGAGGAGTAATGTTATTTAGTCAAGATAGTTCATGATGGTACTTACTATGATATACTTATTATTTCTTTATTAATCAACATTTTTTATTATTTATTACTGACTTGTTAAATTAATTATGTTACTTCCTTATCCATTGATTTTTTTAATTACATATTACTTTGGTAATAAAGGGTATCACATTTTACCAATGTAATTTAAATAAGTTACAAAAAAATAGAACTAAAAGACGGAAATTAAAATATAATTAATCTTATACCTCCAGTATAAAGAAGGAATCAACAATACGGAATTTCTTACTATTGTCCGTATTTCCATGTCTTACTAGTTTACTGATTGCGTTTAGGGGCGACCTATAGCATAGCGGTTAGCATAACAACCTTCTATGTCCAAGATCCCGGGCTTAGGATTCTTTAAAAAGGAGTAAACAATCCTTGGTTCCTTCGGAAGGGAGTAAAACAGAGGTCCCCAGTCTGTTCGATGTAGGTATTCGTTAAAAATCCCTATATAAATAATGGCGTCCTCCTTATTATTGTTTTCTTTTCAATAGTCCATTATAAACTTCATTGCGAAAAATTGTGTTTTCATAATCAGTTAATAAACAGTGAAGTGTTAAAGCATTAAGAATAGACTCAAACAAACTAAAATTTAGTAATACAGAAATAGAATTTAGTTTACTTCGGCGGTAGAAGCAGAGAGAGTAGTTGTTTACTAACGTTAATCCCTTCAGTCTCCGTGTAAGTAAACAACAAAGTTGGTATTGCTCATCTCCATTTTATTTCTTCTTGTAAGATTATTATATTTTTCTTCTCTATTACTTCTAAAGATGGTTAACTGCAAAATTTGCAATAAACCGACTGGCCGTGATGAGAAGGCGAGACTGGCTTGCGTCAGTCATATTTAAAGTTGATTCCGGGGACGCTGAATTCATAAAAAATGGAAATGTCCCGAATGTTCACTAGGTTCAGATGCATTGCCAGTTTTGGATCCTACTCTTTTGATAAACATGACACAGAAACTTACCGGAAAATTTTAAGAGATTAAGGTCAAGCTGCAACCTATTGACGAACTTAAAGAAATTAAAAGTACTCTACAAAAACAGTCTGAAATATCTTTCGAAAATAACGGACAAATTGCTTAAAATAGAAATCTTCCTAGAGGAGCAAACCAAGCAACTTGAAAGGCTGACATTAGAGAATAAGTAACCGTACTAGAGTACATAAACCACGCGGAACATGCTCAGCTAAAAAATCTAATTGAAATAAGAGGCATCCCAGAGAAGCAGGATGAAACTATAGTTGACACGATTCTTAGCGTTGGGGCAGGCATGGGCGTAAAGTTATGTTCGGAAGATCTTGACCATCTACTTTCCTGCTTATTTTATATTTCTATAAAAAATTTTCTATAAAATTTATAGGTACAGAAGAGATGCTATTTTATTTCAAACTTAGTTTCCTTTACCTATGTAGTTTCCTTCATTTTAACAACAGTTATTCATTATTACTCATTTGTCTTATTTTTTCATATTTTTCTAAAAGTTTAATTTTTATTTATTTCGCAACTATCATCGCATCATTCATTCACAATTTATTTAATTCTAAATCTAAAATTAAATAAATTGTCAAATAGAAAACTATTTGAAAAGTTTGAATTCTCTATCCCTCAATCCGTATCATATTTTCCTGAATTTTCTTTCCCCACGTCCTCAGTAATGACTGATTCTGAACTGTTCTCACGTTAACGCACAATCCCTTATTTTACACTTTGATGAGTTTCAGAAATATTTCCTAGATAATTTTTACCCTATCATAGCTGTCTCCGAAACCTGGCTCAAACCTTTGCTTCTATCCAAGTATCCCTTCCTAACTATTCTCTCATACGTCATGACAGATCTGACCGCAGGGGAGGTGGCGTTGGATTATATATCCACGAAAGCCTTAAAGCTAAAATCCTCCTTCAATCTCCTACTCCTAGCTGTACTCATCTTGAATACATATTTCTTGAAATCTCAACATTATCCTCTCCTCTTCGAGTAGTGTACCGACCTCCTCATGTTCCATTTAGCAACCACTTCGAATCCTCCCTTTTCCAACTGGTCTCTACCTACTCCAATATAATTATATCTGGTGACTTTAACATCAATATGCTTTCAAATTCCAGCAATAAATCCTTATTCACAAACCTAATATTTTCCCTGAATTTTTACCTCGTTCCCTATTCTACTACCCATCACACCCATTTTTCTAAGGTTGGACCTTTATGTCGCTGATTCACCTCTTAAAATTCTCTCGTCGTCCCAACACCCTGTTCCGTTTCTCTCATCACACGATCTCATCCAAATTTCATATGACCAACCTGTCAAATCCTTTACTCCCAAAACTGTGTCCTATCGCAGCTTGGATCATTTTTCCTACGAATATCTTCAATCCGACTTAAGTTCCATTAGCTGGTACGTCATTTACTCCTATAGTTCCATCGATAACGTGGACTTCCAACCTTCAATCTATATTAGATATCCACTTATAAATGAATGATGTGTTATTATTTATATATAAGTATATTAATATCGGTTTCTACTTATCTTGACTGTTATGGAAATAATATAATATTTAGATCTTGAGTTTCAGTCTTTTATTTCTTTATTAACTTCTTGGGCGACGTTTCGAGACTAGATTAGGGCATGAGTATGAGACTAACCTAGTCTCGAAACGTCGCCTAAGAAGTTAATAAAGAAATAAAAGACTGAAACTCAAGATCTAAATATTTTATATTAATATCATTATTTATCTATATTTATATTTTTGACGCTTCACTCGTCCAGTTAGATATTTTTAAAAACAAGTTATATTAGTTGACATTGTTCATATTTTTGTTTCATTTTCTGCTTTCTAAGTTTCTACTTGACTTTGTAATTTGCATACATATGTAATTATCTATTGTTTATCTTTATATAATTATTGTAATCTTATTTCTTTATTTTTTAATTCTTGTTTTCTGTTTTCTTTTTCTTTTTAAATGTTATCACTGTAGGTAATTCGCAACTTTTTTTTTCTCATTAATTCTTTCTTACTTAATAAGACGTAATAATACCCTGTATTAATATACTCTAAAACATAATAATACCCTGTAACAATAGATTCTAATACATAATAATACCCTATATGGAAACCTGTATTATTATTCTAAAGGGACTTGTCCCAGAATATAATCTAATTATAATAAATGTAAGAATATATTATTATTATAAATTATACCTGGATAGGCAAAATTTAGGGCTACCACTGCAGCATTGCAGCATCGTCCGATTAGCCATAGGAGCATAAAGTGACGTTAAATAAAAAAAAAAAAACCGATTGCGATTCTCTTGAATTATGAAAAACCAAAGTCTTTGGTTAGAATTTTTCCATAATTTCGTCACTTCTATGAAATGCCATTGACCATTTCTGCAAGAGTTTTAGTTTCTCTCCTAACATTAACACAATTTTATAATGGAAGACAAGGCAGATAAAGCACCTAAATATTAGTGAATAGATGGATGGAGAAGGTTACTGTTGAGATGGTAAATTTATTTTGATGATCATGCCTGGGTAAACTGTCTGTTGGTGCTGAGACCAGGTGTTATGTTGTGTCTATTGAATACACTTTTATCCTTTCAATCTGTCTGTTTTATTAGCTAAAAACTCTATATTAACATGGGTTATGGGCCCAGACACTCTATATGGATAAAAGTTTGGTCGGTTTTTTTTTTTTTAGTTCGTTAAATAAGTGACGGTTGGCGGAGTGTATAAACATAACCTACCACGCCGTGCCGGTTTCGTGATTTCTGTGTTATATTCCACTCAAACCTAAAAATGAGTGCATCGGGCTCAGGAATACCCATTGTTGAGAAACTAATTGGACGAGAGAACTATTCCTCATGGAAATTCGCAATGAAGGCGTACCTAGTGCACGATGACTTATGGGAAGTAGTCGAGACACAGGAGCTGAAAGAGGATGATGATTGGAAGAAGAAGGACCGAAAAGCTCATTCCAGGATCATTCTATTCGTCGAAAAAACTAACTACTCTCATATTCGAGATACCAAGACTGCTTCGGAAGCCTGGAAAGCCCTGGAGACTGCCTTCGAAGACTCAGGCCTAAGTAGAAGGGTAGGTTTATTAAGATCCCTTGTCACAACAAGACTTGAAACCTGCCGAAACATTGAAGATTACTGCGACAGGATTATGTCAACTGCCCACAAGCTCAATGAGATCAAATTTGCTGTGAGTGACGAATGGATTGGTACCCTTTTACTAGCAGGCCTCCCAGACTATTACAGGCCTATGATAATGGCCCTTGAGAGTTCCGGAACCCCGATAACCGGTGATTTCGTGAAAGTAAAGTTAATGCAAGACGTCAGGAATTCCGACTATGAAGAATCAGATGGCCCTGTTCTGGCAAGTGTTGGGTACAATAAGCGTCAGCAGAAAACCTTCAAGTGTTTTAAGTGCAATCAAGCGGGACATTTCGCAAAAGACTGCCGTTTAAATCGGAATCATAATCTAAAAGAGACAAGACCTGTAAGTACTGATCCTATAAAAAGGGCCCTTTTGGCGGCAAATCCCGCAAAAGAATTTTGGTTTCTTGATTCTTGTGCTTCTGCACATATTACAAACGATAAAACGAAACTTAAGGACTCTAAACCATGCACATTCTCAGTATTGGCAGAAGATGGGTCTAATCTTAGTGCTGACATCAGTGGTAGTGTGGACTTAAAACTGCACACCGGTGACAAAACGGTAGAAGCAGAAGCTAGTGATGTGTTCTTTATGAAGGACTCCGCAGTCAACCTACTTTCTGTGAGCAAAATCGCTCAAAAAGGTTATTCAATCACCTTCGATAGGTCAGGAGGTTACATTCATGATGGGACGGGTGGAAGGTGGCATCAGCTTTTTTGAAAAATGGAGTCTATTGCATGAGAACTTTACAGTCTAACAGATGTTTTTATACAGCTCAAAGTAAAGATTTTCTATGGCACAGGAGATTGGGCCATATGAACCGTAAGGCTATGACCAAACTCAAGGACTCATCCTTCGGTTTGAAAAGCAGTGTAGTGGTTAAGGATCCTTGCGAAATTTGCATCATGGGAAAACAATGCCGTCTTCCATTTAAAAGAAGTAGGATATGCTCAGAAAATATCTTAGAGCTAATTCACACCGACCTGTGTGGCCCAATGGAGCAGGTATCGGCCGGTGGCAGGAAGTATTTCTTAACTTTTATTGATGATTATTCCCGGATGATGTTTGTCTATTTTCTTAAGAACAAGAGTGAGGTTTTCACAGTGTTTAAACAGTTCAAGGCCATGGTCGAGAAGCAAACGGGAAAAAAGGTTAAAAAGGTTCGTTCAGATAATGGAGGAGAGTACATCAATAATTCTCTACAGGATTACCTAAAATCAGAGGGAATAATTCACCAGATGACTGTAAGGTATACCCCTCAACAAAACGGAGTTGCTGAAAGGGCCAACAGGACTATTGTTGAAAAAGCCAGGACAATGTTGTTGGACGCAGATCTTTCAAAAGTGTATTGGGCGGAGGCCGTATCCACGGCTGCCTATCTCCTGAACAGATCTCCATCATCGACCCTGAAGGATGTAACGCCATATGAGAGGTGGTATGGTCGGAAACCGAACCTGTCTCATCTGCGTGTTTTTGGGTGTAAGGCGATGGTACACGTCCCAAAACAACGAAGAAAAAAGTGGGATTCAAAGTCAGAAAAACTTGTGTTTATGGGCTATTGTGACGCTACCAAAGGATATCGTTTTCTCGACCTAAATACTAACATAGTCACCTTACCAGTAGAGATGTCATATTTCTGGAAGAAGGTGACGGAGCGAATGAAAAAGCGACTACTACGGAAATCCAACTACTACTGAAGCTATCATTGATGACACTAAAGTGGAAACGTCTGAAGAATCAGAACTTCAGGATGAAGTGCATAAAGATGGTGAAGACCCTCAACAAGAAGTCCCAAGTGAAGATGAACCTTTTCACGGATTTGACAACACAGGGATTGAAAAAGTACCAGATGCCCCTCGTCGTTCCACCCGTCCACCAAAACCTAGAATTTGGCAGGACCATGTCACATATTACACAGAAGAATTTGAATCATCTGACTCCATTTGTGTAGAAGAAGCGTTAAGTGGCTCTGATGCGGAACAGTGGCAAGGAGCCATTAAGTCAGAATTTGCATCTCTGATAAAAATCAAAGTTTTGAAGAGGCTGATCTACCTAAGGGGGTGAAACCTTTAAAAACAAAGTGGGTTCTAAGGATCAAGCCTGGAAAGTATACAAACCCGCCAACATTCAAAGCGAGGCTGGTGGTGAAGGGATGTAGTCAGATTGAAGGTGTCAACTTCTTTGAAACATTTAATTTAAGGAAGAAATAGTTGGGGGTGCAGTCAAAGAAAACACCAAAATAAGCAAAACTTATTTATTATGTGCCGACGTTTCGGCCTACAATGTAGGCCATCTTCAGGGCTAAGTGAGAGAAACAAACAAAAATATATAAAAACGTAGCAGTAACAAGAATATATAAAAAGTGGTACAGGAGTGAAAATAACCACTTTACCACTTTTTATATATTCTTGTTACTGCTACGTTTTTATATATTTTTGTTTGTTTCTCTCTCTTAGCCCTGAAGATGGCCTACATTGTAGGCCGAAACGTCGGCACATAATAAATAAGTTTTGCTTATTTTGGTGTTTTCTTTGACTGCACCCCCAACTATTTCTTCCTTAAATTAGAAGATACAGTTGACCAATTCTTCTCTAACTTCTTTGAAACATACTCACCCGTCGTGAAACACTCATCCATCAGATATCTATTAGCAATGGCAGCTCAGAAAGATTTTGAAATTGAACATATGGATGTCACCACAGCTTATTTATATGGTGATTTAGATGACACAATATATGTGACTCCACCGGAGGAATACACTTTCACCTCAAAAACAAAAGACAAGGTTTGGAGACTCAAGATAGCTGTATATGGTCTGAAGCAAGCCGGGAGAAACTGGAAGAGGAAACTTAATGAAGCGCTAAGCGAACTTGGTTTCAAGAGATCACAAGCAGACCCTTGCATTTATTACTCCGGAAGTGATGGGAGTTTTGTCATCATTGCTATTTATGTGGATGATCTTTTGTTTTTTGGAAAGGACTCAAAATTAATTCAGAACATGAAGGAATCCCTTGCAAAAATTTTTGATATGAAGGATCTTGGCCCAGTGAATCAATGTATCGGTATGAACATTACCCGAGATAGGAAACATGGAAAAATTTGGGTGTCACAAGAAGAATATTGTAACAAAATAATCAAGAAATTGCCAACCCAGTGTCCACTCCTCTTGATCCTGGACTGAATCTGGAACCTGCAGATGACGATGGTGAAGAGGTGGTTGTCCCTTATCAAGAAGCGATTGGTAGCCTCCTTTACTTGTCTCAAGTGACTAGACCAGATATATCCTTTGCAACTAGTCTTCTCAGTAGGTTCAATCAGCGTCACAATAAAAGTCATTGGTAAGCTGTAAAGCGCATTTTTAGATATTTAAAAGGTACTATTAATTACAAATTAGAGTTTTCTTCAAAGAGTAATGATCAATTGACAGCTTATTGTGATGCTGATTGGGGGAACAAATTGAATGATAGATACTCTGTGACTGGTTGTTCATTTAAAATGTCAGGTAGCTTGATCTCTTGGTTTAGCAAAAGACAAAAAACCATTGCTTTATCTACTTGTAAAGCTGAGTATATGGCTCTATCATTTACAGTGCAGGAGCTGTTATGGCTTAGACAATTAATGTCAGAAATTGACCCTGAAAGTGCCAATAAGTGTTTTAGTGTTCATTGTGATAATAAGAGTGCTATACAACTTGCAAAGAACTCTGTTACTAATCCTAAATCAAAACACATAGATATTAGATATCATTTTCTAAGAAAACATGTCGAAGATGGAATTGTTTCTATCAAACATGTTTCAACTGATTTTATGTGGGCCGATATGTTAACTAAACCATTAAGTAAAGATAAGCATGTGACTTGTGTAAAAAATTCGGGTCTTGTAATGTAGTGCATCTAATGTGTAATTATAAATTTAAGGGGGTGTGTTGAGATGGTAAATTTATTTTGATGATCATGTATGCACTGCCTGGGTAAACTGTCTGTTGGTGCTGAGACCAGGTGTTATGTTGTGTCTATTGAATACACTTTTATCCTTTCAATCTGTCTGTTTTATTAGCTAAAAACCCTATATTAACAGTTACCCCCTTCTATAATGATATATATGATAAAAAAGATTTTATCAGCAGTACACAGTTGTCAACATATTCACGATTTCTATCTCCTGGATGTATAGGTATGTCTGGATATATGCTGTTCAGATACTTACTCTCTTTGTCTTAGCCTCTCCCTTTCATTAATACAGGAAAGCAGGTATGCAAAGCGGTCTCCGGTACGTTCGAGGATTTCCGGAGATGTTTTCAGTCCCAAGGTAGAAACATGTCCCTTAATGCTGGGCATATCGAAGTAAGTCTAATGAATCCCTTTTTTGGAGGGGGGGATTCGTACAGATCATCTCTGGGATATGTTTCTGCGTCAAAAATTTTCGTCGATTCTTCTGAACTTATGTCTAGTACCAGTACATAGAGTAAACTGATAATTTATGCGCTCGGTATATAACAATTCTTTGTTTCTTATGGAATTTTTGGATTATTCCTCGTTTAAGAACTTGTCCAAAGATTCCGTCTACAGTATACACAGTTTTAACTTTTACTCGCTTCTAAGTATAGTATGCTCCCTGTCCCTTCACTGCTGTTACGAATGTAGACTACTGCTTCAGACCCATTACTTGATTGCATTACCATCATTCCATTCGTGTTTTAGCCATTGAGGTACAAAGAAAATTAGGGTCATCAATGACCTAATGAATCAATCCAGGTGGGAACTGACTTCTCGAATTTCGCAGAACTCCACGAAAGTCCCGCACTTCCAACCTTAGTTTTATTTTCCATTGTAACTGGAAATCCTTGGATCCGTTGTCCCATAAGCCTAAACATTATTATTATTATTTATGAGTGACTCTTGTTTATTACCATGCACTTCGGCCTAAAAAGGCCCTGCCTAAACATTTACTTTCTCGTTATTCTAATTAATCTCGCCTGTCGTCGTACCTCCGGATTTGGATTCTTTGGATTCACCGGAGACTCTTCCCTTACTACTTGGGCATTTCTTCTATTTGGCCACCTCAATGATTTCCATAGCTTCTCACGTTAGTTCCTACGGCTTCTTGGAAGGCCCAGGGAAAGACAGGAGGTACAGATTAAGGTTCGAGTCAACATAGGGTACATCTTTTACGGAATAAACCTCCATAACGTTTGGTAATAAGGTCTCAACTAAAATATCTACGAGGGATTCATGTAATATTTTCGAGGAAAATGTTTCATTATGCCTTCTCAGCCAATGAGGTAACACGGCAATCATATCCTTCATTTTTTTCTTTTAATAACACGTACATTATATAAAAAAAATCATATCTTGTTAAGTAATCTGGAATACAAACGACCAATTTTTTTTGCAATTCTATTCAACATGTTCCATGATTAAACCTTAAAAGATTACATGATGAATATGCTTAGCGTCAATAAGTGAGATATTAACATTACATTTATAGATGTTCTCATTACCTTATAGAGTTAATTTACTGTATACTTTTAGCTGTGGTTTTATGCCATCGGTGGATTATTTTTTTTTTCAGTTTCATTGTATTCTCACTCATCATAATAATTAATTTAGTAACATTAATTCCTATAGCCAAAACCGTCCATAAATAAACATTCTTCTTCTAACTAATCATTCAAGGAAGTCTAAGAGCTTCCTAAGGAAGCTTATTGTAGCCTTGGTTACCACGAGAAGCGCATATTTGCATATTTACCTTAAAAATTTAATATAGGTTAGGATAAGACAAATTTAGGAAATATGATTAATCATACTCAAGAAAACTACATTATCTCTTAGCTTTAGGTTCAAACGCTTGTACTCTAAATGTTTCTCTTCCTCATAACTTTAACAACTGAAAGTTACGTTCAAAAATGTTTCTAATCTATACAGTACAAAATTATATTCACTAAAATAAATTGCCGAAACAAAATATAGTAATAAAAAAAAGAAGGAAAACTAACGTAACTAATGTGTCACAACGCAACAATAAAAATAAGTTAGGAATCTAATTGATATTACACTACTTAGTAAATCTCAAATTCACCTTTCTTTACCTTTCGTATCCTAGTCGAGATTTTTTAGTTCAGAGTTAGTTTAAGGGTCTCCAAGAAAGGATGTGCATTTTTTAGAATTTTATATAACAGAATTATTAGTAGAATTTTAGAAATTTATAATCAATTTATAATATAAAGTTTTAAGCTGAGAATAAGGTCGATTGTCGCTGTAGTAAATAGTGAAATAGAAGTGCAAGTTATATAGTAAGTATCCGTGAGTTGTTAAAAGGCTGTATCGATATTATAACTAATATTTAACATTACGAGATATAAACAATCTAAAATGATGTATCTTTTTTTTTTTTAATATAATATCAAAATTACACCGGAACTTCGAATTAATTTTTCTTTGAGTCATCCCAGTCTTTTAGATCAATTAATATTTTAAAACATTCCACAGAACATATTATAACATTTAATTAAGATGGGAAGAATAATTAATTAAATATGGGAGTTTTATTAGAAGTAGTTCCTCCTATGCTAGTCAGTATCTAGCATTAATATTACTGTTTAAATTAAGTTAGATAGAAGAATCACGTATATATTTCAACATCATAAACGTACGAATCACATAGTATAATAAAAAGCTGTTGACTAATTTAAGAATAAACCCACCAGGACCGGGACTCGAACCCGGGTCTCCCCGGGGAAAGCTTGTATTCCATTAAATTAAAATATGTACAGAAAGAGCCCGTTTATTCAGATATAAACAGATAGGCAAACAACGCCGGTTATTCATACATTCCTTCTCAATTAACACTGAGTTATCATAGCCTAAAATGTTTGCAAATTTTCCAGATAGCTGTTAAGTCTTACATATTGAGAGACAGGAATTTTGGAGACAAACAATACACCAGAAATTGTATTTTATTTGATACATCAATGAAATACGGTCGCCTTAAGCACTTCAACTCTTAAATGGGTCTGGGGTTCAATAAATGGTAGAGACTATACTGTTTCATCGACAACGGTTGTGCAGAGAGGTGATTTGTCCTAGATCACGCTCCACCGCCAGATTTCCCCCCCTTATTTTGGGTATCCACTTAATAGATGCTGGGTGAATCCCAGGAGGGTCCTACATCCCATATTGCTTATCTCCAGCCGCTTACAGATTAAATAAGAGTCTTGCCAGCAGCGGGATTTCAACCGGGATTTTCGGCATGGCCACTCAGCGCTCCACTGAACAACTCCGCTCCCCTCAAATATATAATAAAAAGAATTATTTTTAAATTTAGTATTTAACATTTTTTTTACCAATCAAAATATTTAAATTATAAGTGCATACTTATTTATTGTGTGCCGACGTTTCGACCTATATTGTAGGTCATCTTCAGGGCTGTGAGAGAAAATAGACAAATCAAAATTACTATAAAATTACATTACAGTACCAAGAAAATGATGATATAATATAGTAGAGTAACAGAATTTTAATTGACTGCACCCCCAACTATCTCTATCCTTACATTAGAAGTTCCAGTCAACTAATTGCTTCTCTAGTATTTAAATTATAGATATAGTAGATCAAACACATCCATTATAGCCCTCGATTAATTAAAAAAGACTCATATTCATGACAATCATTAGACCCATCTGGCCTAATAAAATTCCTCCCGTATTCAATCCTTACAATCCTATGTCCTTCGTAAAATCCTCAATGCTTCTTACTTTGTTACGAACAAATTAATCCATAATGACCTAAATGTCCCGTTCGTTGCTGACTTGGCCGGAATCCGATATCATTCTTTTCATGACACACTTCATTTCCACTCAAACCCACCTCTTCAATTCCTGATAATCCTCCGAGGCGTCTGAAAAGAAGATGGCCTCGTGACCTTCTAAGTTGAACTTTTTATTTGAGTACTGCCACTGGGTAGTTCCTCTACTTGCCTTTACCTCGGAACATAATTTATCTTTCATTATATTTACTTGATGTATTCAGTATCATTATCAGTTCTTAAATTATTTTGTTATTGTTTTATTTTCCATAAAATTTGTATATCTGTAAATATTAATAGTTTTCTTTCTTTATAATTATTGTTATGGTATTTGTATTTTTTCTTTCATTTAATTTGGTATTGCGAGGTAACTCCTAATTTATATTCATTATTTTTTAATTTATTTTCATGTATTAATTAAATCGTAATTGTATTCTACTCTAAGACATTATAGTTATACTTTATGTTCCGTATCACTATTCTAAAGAAACTTTTTTCTTCTTTTTTCCAGACAGTTTTTTGTGTTCTGTGGAGAATCCATTATAGTAAATAAATTAAAGTCAAATCAAATGATAATAGTTGTTAGAAATACAGAAAGAACATGAATGAAACTATTTTTTTGATATCCTACTAATCCTACTAATATTATAAATGTGAAAGTTTGTATGGTTGTTACTCATTCACACAAAAACTACAGAACGGATTTGGATGAAACTTTACAGTAATATAGGTTATACATCAGAATAACACATGGGCTACAGCAAGGGCAGATTTAGGGAAAGGGCAAGGGGACACGCGCCCCCCAGACAGTTTTTTTTGTTCTGTGGAGAATCCATTATTGTACATAATTAAAGGCAAATCAGGTACGTTACTTAGCGTCTTGAAATTTGCAGATAGGTTTTTTGAATAATTTAAGAAAGAAATTTGGATAATTCCACCCCAAGGGTTTCCCCTTAATAGAATAGATGTTCAAAGATTGTATGAATCCGTCAGTTTTGAAGTTAGACACTGAAATTTTGGATGTACGAGTAACTTATAGTTAACAAAAAAAAATTATTTATTTAAAATGATCTGCCTCGCACAACTCAATTCCCTTTGTCGTGGAAACACTCCGTCATCATTCTATTCCCAAAACCTGGTAAACCACCCAATGTCACTTCATCATGCCTACTCATCAGCCTGCTTCCAATTCTTTCCAAAATTTTTGAAAAAATCCTCCTGAAACGAATCCTACCCATAATCGAATCCAATGATATTCCTTTACATCAGTTTGGATTCCATCCCAGGCACTCGACGGTCCAGCAGGGTCTCCGAGTTGTCGATCACATTTCCTCTGCTCTTGAGAGCAAACAGTACTGCACAGGCGCATTTCTGGACGTAGCACGAGCTTTCGACCGGGTATGGCATGCCGGTTTGCTGTTTAAGCTCAATCCTCAATCCTTATTCCTAATCCTTCGATCCTACCTCTTCCTACGAGTTCCCCAGGGCAGCGTCTTGGATCCTATCCTATACATATTGTACGCTGATATCCACACTACTTCTGAAACTGTCTTTACAACGTTCACAGACGACAGACATCCTATGATCTAATCCAGATCCTGAAATGACTTCCTCGAACCTCCAAAGGAACCTTTCACTCATTGAAATTTGGTGTAACCAATGGCGGATCAAAGTCAACGAGGAAAAATGCAAACACGTGACTTTTACACTTTGCCGGGGAACATGTCCTTCTATCAAATTCAATGAAACCGTCCTACCTATTTCCGACATAGTACGATACCCAGGCTTCTTCCTAGACAAAAGCCCAACATGGAATGCTCATACCAGCAAATTTAACTCAAAAGACAAGAACTTAACAGCGATACAGATTGATATGTAGGGCCTCCCATCTTTCAATAGACAAAAACTACTAATATAAAAGACGACCATCAAACCTATCTGGACCTATGGACTGGAACTGTGGGGGACCGCAAAAAAATCAAATATCAGACGTATTCAATCCTTTCAATCCAAAGTCCTGAGAACTATTGTCAATGCTCCTTATTATGTCTCCAACAAAACCCTCCATAATGATCTCAACATTCCTTTCGTCCTCGATCTCATCCCTACTAAATTCTCAAACTTCCACCAAAACCTTGCCTCTCATCCCAACCCTCTGGCTCAGTCATTATCCAGTTCCACACATCCATACAATCCACCCCGACGTCTAAACCGGCAATGGCCCCGAGAATTGTTATAATAATGTTATTTATACTTTATACTACTCACGACCTTTGTGGTGAAGCGCCCTTAACCAGCTTCCATTGGAGTTTAATTCCAGTGGCACGGCTGGGAAAGGAGGCAGTGGCCTCCCGAACTCCTGCTTTGCCCTCATTCCTGGGGAAGAAGCTTAGTTCGGGGACCCAGGCAAATTGTAAATAGGGTTTGAATGTGTTCATTATTTTTTTTATCTAGACTTTATTTTATTATCATTATTGCATTTATTATTTCCTATTACCACATGTATATATTTTATGACATTCACTTATTTTATTTTGTTTATATCATTTTTTGTTTTGTAATGGAATGGTTGTAGCTACATAGCAACATTACTTATTGCCCATAAGCGGCAGATTGTAATGTTTTTAATAAAAAAAAAAATGATCTGCCTCGAAATTTTATGTGGCAGGCCAAATTCCACACGAGCGAAGCCGCGGGCAAAAGCTAGTGTACTGTAAATGTACGAAACATGTAAAACAATAAACGTCCTTCACGTAGTGATACTGCGTGAAGGGAAACAAAATTCAAATATATATAAATATATATACACGAGTATATTCACATTTTCAGACATATGCTGTATGATTATTCACGATATGTTGGACAATTAAATTGGTAAAAACATAATATTCAAACGAGGGACTTGGCCTGAGATAAAAGACAAATTTTATTTGATTCAAAACAGACTTAGTAGCATTTATGAAATACATTGACTTGGATCGACTGTGTGACCAAAGAAGTGCAGTTGACTAGTTACATAGATTTTCGGATTATTAATTGTAATTTTTATTTGTGTATATTATTTTGTTATTTATTATGTTTAAACTTAATGTTATTTATTTTTGTAGTTGCTATTTTTTACTATTATTTTTATTTTATTTTATAATTTATGATTAAAAATTTAATCCTATTTTTACACTAACATATAAATTATTAATTTAGTCCACCTGTAAATTTTTAATTTCTCATATTGTTAACTTATATCTAAATGTATTTTAATGTAATTATATAAATTTATCTGTTAATATATAAGGCACATATAATATATCATGTAATGCCATGTAATATGCTTACTTAAGAATGGTGCATGCTCTGATATTAATAAACGGACCCTCAATGGGATTATCATGGGGGGGGGGGGAGAAAAAGTGAAAATAATATACACATGTATATATTTTTTGGGACGGATTAATGATTTCAAGGTTAAAACAAGTAAAAATGTTAAAATTAAAATTAATACGAGTACTTTGTTTTAAAAAAAAAATCGATAACTTTGATAAAGCTGTTTAACAAAGTTCAACGTCGTTTTCTTCTTTTTTAAACGAGTCGTTGTGCTTAAGTAGGTATTGTATTTAGGTCGTTTCTAATATTTAGATCGATTATGCCTTGGAAATCGAATTTAGATCGATTACACCATGGAAGATTCCTGCTCCAGGTCCTGAGATTTCGCTAAGGAGGTCCCGCAAAGCAATGCGGCACCAATTAAGAGGGGGCAGATATAAACAAGGTCCAAGTGTTATCTATCCCAGCCAGCGATAACAGCACCAGTGACGGTATGGAAGGGAAACAGAACGGCACCACTCTTGTTCTCAAGATGAAGGATTACTGCCCATCCAACCAGTCTTCTCTTGCCAAAGGAATCGTAGGTAAGTCCGTAATAATAACTACGTTTCTATCTCTTTGTCTTTAATGCGCAGTATTCTCCGATCAGGAAACGGCAACATTAGGAATCGTCTTATATCTTGTTTGTTCGTATGATCGCGAAACGAGGACAGCCTCAGAATTAATTAGAACATCTGTTATTCTTATGTAAATTGAAATATAAATTTTTACACAAAGCTCTGTCTGCACATTTCTGTAAGAAGAGGTTGCTAACCTGGCGGAGAACCAGTCGTCCTTCCTATCTTTGTCTGATCGCATTGCTATGGAAACACGGATATATGAAGGATTTTTTTCTTATAATATTCAACGTTAATATAGCAGAAGACAAGTAGAGAAATATGAACAACTAAAGTTTTACATGAGAAGCGTTTGATGTTTACTTATTCTGGTTTATTCTCCCACGATTCAAAGATAAAACTTCATTTTCTATCTTTTTTTTTTTAAACAAATAAAAAAACAAGCTAATAATAATATCTTGATTAATTAATCATGAATCCTAATAATAAAGAGTTTTCTAGTGTCTTTGCTATTATGATTGAATTCTATAAAGTAAAAAAATGGAAAACTATTTTAATTAACATAAACTGTATTATAAATAAAAACTTTTTAAAACCACATGACTATTATGTCTATTAAACAACCATTCGGTAGCTAAAAAATGGACTATTAGTAACATTAAAATTAAAAATCTGCTTTATTTGAGTACTATAACTGGGTAGTTTCTCTACTTGCCTTTATTAATGCCGTTATGTATCACTTATTATATATACAGTTGTAAATTTCAATTAATAAATTTAAAAAAAAATCTGATATATTACATAAGATAATGTTATATACTGAATGAAATGTTAATAAACTAGCACTCATTACTTAATATTGGATATATCGAAATATAGATAAATGATAGGCACGATTATTAAAACAAAATTGTCTGTTGATGATTTTTACATGATTTATAGGGAGACATATCTTGAGAACTTGCCCACAAAATAGTTAATATTTAGGTAAATTGTCATACATGATCTATACTTCCAATTACTTATCAATGCCAATAGCAATATGAAGAATTTTCTTTAAGCTTTTTCTATAAGTAACGAAGAAAAAAAATTTAATAGTTCAAACATATGTAAAATTGGCTCTCCTGAACTAATTCAAAAATTACAAAAATGTGACCTGGTGTCCCTTACATCCGGGGTACAGATATGAGCACAGCTAAATATATTAAAAAAAATAATAGGGACGATTACAGACAAAAACTGAAAATTGATGATTTTTAAAATGATTTGTAGGAGATATATGAACAGAGCAAAATATATTTAATAAAATAATGTGTACTATTACTAAGGAAAAAAAATAGTGGGTGGTTTTTTGCACGATTCCTCTTGCCATGTGACAGGAAGTAAAAAGAGCAGCTTATATTTTAAGTATATCATTTCCGGTTGATCAACTCTAGTACGATATTTAAATTGATATAAAACTGTTAAATACAAATTCTCATGATTTTTTGTATAATCTTTGATGGATATCTGTCATGATTTTCAAACAAATCGCTAAATCCAACGATTACATATTCGTTAAACAACGGGAGTCACAACTAAATCATAATAACAATCTAAAATAATAAATTTAATCTTTTTACGTTTATCCATTCCGCGTAATGGGAGATACTAACGTACAAACTCAGGTAGACGTAAAATGAATCTAGTTGAAATCGGATCATGGATGTTTAAAATTCATACGTCCTTTTAGCAATACTACTAGCAAAAATCAAGCATAAATATTTTAGGAAAATCTTGTTGTAAGACAAACTATTTTTCATAACATAATAATGACCTATTTTTTACACAGAGGCCAAAATTGGCACATATTAAAATTAATTTATTAATGTGTTAATCAAAATTACACTTTAACATTAGTTGTATAGCAATCCTTATGTATCGGCTAGTATTTTATAGTAGCTAAACAATACTCATTTCTGTTGTAGTAAACATCAAAGCTAAAATATGCACATATATTATTAATTTTCTGCTATACGCTGTATTCCTAAGAGATCCCTTTAATATTATCAAGTACAAAAGATGTATATATGTAATATGGTATATGTATAGTATATGGATGTATACATATATATATATATATACATACATATATATATATATATATATATATATATATATATATATATATATATATATATATATATATATATATATATGTACATACATGTAGGTTGAACAAAGAAATTGTTAGGTTTAGTAATCTTTAACATGTTGTCTAATGTCAATATTCGATTATTTTACAAATAACCAATGATTTATATGAGTAACCAAGATAAAACCATACAGATCCGCTTTTTCCTTTTTTTTTAATCAAATGAAAATTAACTAAAAAATTTTATACAATTATCTTATCGTCAAAATCGAGAAAATAATTTTAAAAAACTGTAAGGCGTATTTGTGAAATACATTTATAGTTGATAATATATGGTACATATGGAGGTTACATTTATGATTAATATTTCCTGAGAAAAACGCATTGTTTCGATATGGAATACATAACATTGTTTTAGTATACATTAACGTTGTACTTTTCACTAGACATGACTTTCTTTGAAATATTTTTTTTTTCATTGCATAATAAAATTCACATGGGCTCCAAGGCCGGCTGGGAGGCGCACGACCGTTAGAGACTTCTTAACAACGCCTTACCATAAATATAATTCTAAAATTGAAAACAAAAAAAAAATCGTTGTCCTTCATAAAATTCTGGTAAGCTTGATAATATCCTTGCATTCTAAAAAAACATTAAAAAAATCGCATCTGTCCGAAATATGTAGGCATCAGCTGTGTACATCGGTTTCCTTTTTGGAGGGAGATAAAAAGAACTCCGCTACTATCAATGACGATGGAACAAAGGTCTGTACTCGCCAAATACGTTTTGATATATTTATTTATAGTTAGATAGTTGTAATATATATAGCTATAGTTATTTCCATTCAATTTATTTTTATTTATTATTATTTTACTGTAAATGATAAACAAAATTTATTGTGTTTTTTTATAGATTAATTTATTGATATTTACAACTATAATAATATTACAACAAGTAAATCTGCTAATATGAACAATATGACATGAAAAACAACACTTGTGGAGAAACTACCCATCAGTAGCACTCCAATAAAGTTCTATAGTAGAAGGCCTCGAGACCATCTTCTAAATTTATTGCTTAAAATAGGATGGGTACGGAAATCATATTTTTTAAATCAGTTTTGGAGGGGGGTGATAAAACGAACATAGCGATTTTCATTGCAGCCTGATCAAAGCAGTATTTAAAATGATCCGTTGGATTTTGTGTAACACTTGAGCATTACTTATAGAAGTTAACAGGAATGACCAGTTTAAATAATAAAAAATTCTTATAAAGCAACACTAATTTTAAGAAATCCGACGTTTCAGGCTACTGCAACACTTACTAGACAAACGCTCTAATCTAGAAAATTAATTACAAAATACTCATACACATAACTATCATAAGACTTATTTGGACTTACGGAGTAGAGCTTTTGGGCTCCACTATGCTATCGAATTCCTTTTGTATTCAATCCTTACAAACCAAGATCCTTAAATCCTTAAGGTCGTAAAATCCTCAATGCTTAGTTATGAATACATTCATCAACAATGTCCTCAATGTCCAATTTGTTGCTGATTTTGCCCGGACACGATAACAGACTTTTCATGACTTTTATTCCCACTCGAACCAACCAGTTTCAAATCTAGCCACTTCTTCAATTCCCCATAATCCTCCGAGGCGTCTGAAATAAGGATGGCAACGAGACCAAGTTGAATTTGTTATTTGCGTACTACCATTGGGTAGTACTTGCCTTTATCCTAGCCATAAAGTATCATTCCTGCTATCATATTTACGTGTTGTATTGTTGTAATACAGTTGTAAATTTCAATAAATAAATAAAATAAAAAGAAATCCGAAGAACTCGTTTTCAAGTGGAATAAAAAGTTAATTACCAAAAATTCCGCTAGATAGGGCCGGATCGCTGCAGTAGCTTTTTTCGGAGTTGTGCCGAAAAAAATCACTTCTCTTTCGTTATAATCGATTATATTGATTACGCGTAGCCTAAAGAATAAGCCCACTCAATATGTAAACACAGCTCCAGCCGAGAGAACCGGTTTTGGCTTGTTTACTTTCTTAGTCTGGGCTTTTCGCTTTACCTTGTCGCTTTGGTAAAGGTCATTGAGGCGCAAGTATTTGCAAATCAACAAGCAGGCAAAAATATATTTTTAAATACATAGAATAGTTCTAAAAAATCGAGTTTTTCGCATGGAAAATGAAGTTAGTATGTAAAAAAAAGAAGACAATTTTTCAGTTTTTTCATTTAAAATTTATTAATTAATCATGGCAATAACATAGAAAGTCAAAACGGAAAAGAACAGTCACAACTGGGAGTAATTTAGTTTATATACGGGAGTAGTTACTATTTTCCAATTGAAAATTTCAGTTTTAGTTGTCAAAACAGTTTTTTGTTTCTGCTGTAAGATTACCTGTATATATATATATATATATATATATATATATATATATATATATATATATATATATATATATATATATATATGCGGGAGTAGGTTGAACAGAAAATGATTCAGTTTAGTAATCTTTAACATGTTGTATAATGTCTATAAACCATTAATCTACAAATAATCAGTGATTTATATCAGTAACAATGATAAAACCATACTATTTTCCTCTCTAATATAAAACAATTATACGTTATCTTTTTAAAAAGTTGTCAGCATTAGGAAAATATAATAAAAAAAACTGAAAGGCATATTTGTGAAATATGAATGTGAAAATGAAAGATATGAATGGTGGTAGTTACTATTTTGAAATTGAAACATTCATTATTGAGTTGCCAAAACAGTTTTTTGTTTCTCCTGTAAATTAATTGTTCATTACGTACTCCCTTTTCCATGCCAACGCCTCAATTTTCCAACCCAAGTACTAACATTATTCAGAATATATTTATTTGAATCTAACATAATATCTTGTCAATGCGTAGTTTGCTTTATTATTATCTTTTTTTCTGCCATTGGCTCACAATTGTTTATGTATGTGCAATTAGTCATGTATTGATAGTTTAAGGGCTTTAAAGAAAACCATTAATTATGTTTTATTGCCATTGCATCCGCTATATCGATGTTCTAAACCATCTGGGGACTACGAACATAATTAAGTTAAAATATGGTAAATTTTAATACATTGTATTTCGCGGTTAGCAATTACAAACGAAACATGGGCTGTAATTTTATATTTTATTACTAAATACAATGGAAAAAGGATAGTTCGTCCGTTCTTGTCAAACTAAAGATCGGCACAGATGATCTTTTTGTATCTACCGACTCTATTAATGTTTCACTTTATGTGGGACAACATACAAAAAGTTTACAGTTATTGCTAAGCGAAATATTAGCAAAAAAAAATCAAAATTAGTTTATATAATTTATAATTATTGCCATGCGTTACACTAGAATAGTAAGCAGGATCCTTTAAAAGCAATAAAATAAATCCATAAATAGAATAATTACCTCGTTTCAGCAACTTAACAGATAACATAGGTCTGCAAAAAATGTTTTTAAAAAATTGTTTTGATTTAGTTAACTGATCTATATGTAGTTTTTTTGCGCTGATTTAAAAAATGACATTGGTTATTTTTTCTATCACGTAAGGCTTGCCTACAAAATAACGTACATAATAAAAAGTACAAATAACGCAAAATTGTGGATTTGTTTTTATTATTTTAACATGAAGTAAAAGCAAAAAAAACAACAACGATACCTAGCAAAAATGAACATAAAAGTGATGCACATATGTTGTAAAGTTATTTTTAGTCTTTGTAAAAACACTTGTGAATTTTCCCTTTTTAACATCGAACAGTAGTCTGCCATCATGTTGACATTCCATCGAGCTGCGCTCAATTTCTTTTATATCTTGATGGAAACGTTCTCCTTGCTCCTCACTTACAGCCCCAAGAATTTCTGGAAAGTAGTCCAGGTAGAGAAAGAAATGAAGTTTGATCCTCATGTTGCCCTGCACTTTGTAGTTTTGTAACAATTCAGCAACCAAAGTTTTGTAATATAGTTTGGGTCTTTTTTCTTTCCAAGATAACCTGTTACAAACAGTTTAAATGAATTCCAGGCTTTTTTTCTTCCATATACATTATAGTGACAAAGCTTTTAAATCTTTTAAAAGTTTTCTGATGCCAGGCCCAACAAAGACTCCCTCTTTCAGCTTAGCATCGGGTATACCAGGAAACCGTCGACAAAGATGCTTGAAACACTATCCTTCTATGGGTAATGCTTTCACAAACTGTTTCATTAGCCCCAATCTGATATGAAGAGATGGAAAAAAGATCTTTTTAGAATTCACTAAACTTTTTCTTTCAACATTTTTAACTCCAAGAATAAGAGTCTTACTTTAACGTCTGCTTGACAAAGTGTTGTTTCCTATCGCGGCTATCCTATTCACAGAGGAAACATGGAAACTTTGTGTAACCACTTTGTTGACCTAGTAACATGGAAATAATTTTCAAATGGTCCATTTATGGTCAGAGTAGTCAATAAAGAAGAAAACTTTTTTTTTTTAAACTATCAATATAATAAATGAAGGACTAAGTGATTAAGGAAGTCGTTGTAGGACGTGGCTTATTCACAAATGAAGAAGTAAACGAGAATGAAACAGCTAATTCAAATATATAATTTAAAAATTTATTTAAAGAGAAGCACAATTCTTACACCGCACTATCAATAGAAGCTGTTCGAAGGAACACAATGAAATAAATCTTACTTATCTGATTAAATATATTTTTTTTTAACAAAATGTATTCTTCCACTTATTTCTACGCTCTTGATAATGCAAGTGAATAAAAAAAAATTGAGATTGTCATTAAGTAATTAACATGAAAAAAAATTTAATAATGTTCATTGGAAAACATTAGTAGATACTTAATATGTATAGGCATAAGGTATTTAAATATTCATTAAACACTGCTATTTACATGTAATAGTAGTATGCGTACAATACAAGAACATCACATGAAGTAACTTTTCTCAACGAAAAAAATGTAATTTAAATTATAAATATGCATTAACAATACTTAAGAAGATATGTTTATTTCCCTTTAATTGGTATTTTTTTTAAACGATATTGTATTTATAATCTACACTGCTGCGCCACGAAGTTAACTATTGGTACTTCCTAAACGTTGCCTGTGTTGAAAACTATGCAGTTTGTAACGATGGAGTTTATAGAGAAATAGTTCTTCCAGCCATTCCACGTCTCTACATTAAGTCATCCCAGAATTTTATGATGGTTCGGTTTACATGGTACCACAAACTATATCTTGGTACAAACATTTAATTAATTTGGATTAGCAGATTTTTCTTTAGTTAAGTTTAAAGCGCTTAGAGTACAATTAGCAATTAAAGCACTCACTTAGTGTCTAGAATCTGGAGCTCTTCTATAATGAAAGAGCCATATTACTATTATTTTTAAAAAAAATTTCCTAGCAAGGAGATCTCTCAATACCTTAAATTATTATTATTATTATTATTTTACAGCTGAATCACTACGTTTGTTGTACCTGTTCTTCTTGATTAGAATCCTGGCCTATGAGATGGTTAACCTGGAAATGTTCGAGATATTAAAAATCATAGAAGTTTGTGATTTAAAACCAGAATAACTTTTCGGGACATCACAAGATGATTACAAGTTTTCTGGGACGTATGATAGCCTCTATATGTAACGAAAAACATTCCTATATGTAACGAAAAACATTCCATGCAAGATAAAAATAGCTATATGTATAGATTTTATTTATCTTGCTCACGATTCAAAAATCTCGACTATTAATGAATGTAAGATGTGAGATGCCAATAGATACAATTGACAACTTAATGATTTCATGGCATTTTAAACTTAAACGATTTGTATGAAACATAAGTATCTTTAAGCGTTCTATTTTTACTTTGGACCATAAAAAAGAAATTGTTAATTGTCGTTTCCTAGTAACGTTTTAAATGGATAAATGATAATTGCATGCATACATAGGAACAAACAAGCTTTTAATTTTAAATAATTTTCTACTTTGGTAAATTTAAATAAAGCCAATAGAAAGAATGGAGATAGATTTTAAAAAATAAGTTATTGTAATTAAGGTATTGAGATATCAGCTGGCATGGAAAAATATTTTAAAAACAATTATCTTATTAGACAGGTCTGTGATGAAATTTTTTTAGCATATTTAACTAGTGGGTTTAACAGTATTTTTGTGCTGATTACGAAAAAAAAAGTGAAAAAATTCCATTAAAAATAAGTCACAAATTTCACCTGAAAATTTCTTATTTCATTCATCCAAAAGGAGTTTGAAAGCTGTACTTCTCCAGAATGGTAACCAATATGCTTCTGTGCCTGTTGGACATTAAGTCCATTTGAAAGAATCCTACAAATATCTTGAGTTTGTTCTTAATAAGCTCGGCTACTCTGACCATAAATGGCCCATTTGAAAGTTATACTAGGTCAACAAAGTGTTTACACAAAGTTTGTTTGTTCCTATGAATATGGAGAATAGGAACGTCTACAAAAAATCTTTTAAAAAAACCCTGCACATCTACATCTCATTAAGGATCTTGGGTTCAGTACGTGGTAGAGACTATGCTGTTTCTACGACAACGGCTGTGCAGGGAGGTGATTTGTCTGTTAACCGACAGGTTTCCCCCCTATTAAGGGTATCCGCTTTATATAGTAGGATGTAGGGTAATGTTCTATGATTGTACTATAGTTCACTTAAATATTGAGAAATTAAATATTTAAAAATATTTGAACAAATTGTTTGTATGCAATAAATATCCGAAATCGCATTAAACTTAACATAAAAAAGATTCCCTTGTATCAATTGAATTCACAATATCATTTATGACTACAGTACTTAATGACTACCTACTAATGCGATTAAAATGACACTTAACAGTTTACACTCCATATATAATATTTCAGGCTTTTGTAATAAGCCATTAGAAAAGCTTCGCTATGTAGTGTAACGTTACTAGATGGGTCTTCAACTTCCATTGGCTAGTTAATAGATCTGGCGACCAATGATAGGTCACATCCTGCAATAGGCTTCTACAGTATTTTAAAGTTACAGCCTCTTAAAAAGACATTTCAATACTAACAAGAAAATTATGTATTAATGATGTAATAAATAATTGATTTCGATGAATCATTCATCTTGTGGTGCGAACAAATTTTTCATGTTATTCATAATCTTGCTTACAAGATAGATATCTGCAGCCCTGGTGAATAAATGGTTGTCACATTTTGTCCAGAATCGGTGAGTTCTACTGAGGGAAGCTGAAACTTGTAATTCTCTTAGTCTTGTAAATGGAGTAATAATATACAATGTATTTTTTTCTTCAGTCAGCCGATCTGCTGATTGCAAATTACTTGCATTTGACAGGTGTGGATGGAAATATAAAGAGAAAAAAAAAATGTAATATAAGCAATAGCCCAATTTCGAGGCCTGGCTTGGTCACATCTGCACTAGTAAAATTCCACGATTTCGCAATTTGGACAAAATTTGACTTAACCACTTATCATTGGTGGATTTGAGGGGGGGGGCACGGGGGCCAGAGGTAGAGTTCTCATTAGTTGATATTGACCTGAATTTCAGTTGGTTTTCAACAAGAAAAAAAAACACGTTTTACATACCAAAATTATTCATTGTATCGAATGTTTTCTCGATGGGTGCATCCAAAATCGGCGATTCCGAACCCTTTTATGTTTTTCATTCACATATAGATAGTTACCGCTTTGATCAAGAAGCTTACAAAATACTCATTTACATGGCAGTTATCAGACCTATTTGGATGTACGGAGTTAAGCTTTATACAATTACTTATATATTTCGAAAATTTCAAACTCAAGTTTTCAAGAGGAAAATTAAGTTTTAAATTTCCCCGAGTCCAAATGGTTGATATCACAAGCTATTCTGTGAATTTATATGGTAATCTTAGATGAAGTAAAATAATTGTAATATACAGCAATTAGGTGCTGACATCTGTTATATTTCTGAGATGTTACAACTTTTTCATTTAACTCAACCAAAACCATAAATTCAAATTTATTTTATTTATAACTTTTACAATACTCAGAAAATGAATTCTGGTCATGTGTAAACAAGTGAAGTGTTGTGAGGATAACATATATTGACAACATTCTTATCACAATTCAAGTTTAGCTTTGTTTTGATAACTGTTTTGTTTTGATATAATATAGAAACACATTCCCAACACTTTTTACGGAGGATAGGAGGGAGATTGCATTAATTTATTTTATTTTTTCTCACATTTTAAAATTTCTTCGGAATAAATATATCAACGTGTTTTTAAATAATTACATTTTTATGTATTGTTGGCACTAGTAAAAAATAAGTATCACTTTGTCTTTGACTGCACCCCCTGACCAATTCAACCCGTCGTTAAAATTATCCAGTCAACTATTTTCCACTCAAACATTTTTTAAATTAATATGCAAAAAAAAAATCGTGGAAAACATTGACAATCTACTTTTTTTCTAAATATTTTACAATAGCATTACATAATAATGATAATAATAATAGCAATAGTCTCTTATTCATGTATTGCCCACAATTTAATACAATTATAAAATAATTATGATTTTTTTAAATAATAAAAATTAGATCATTTACGTATTCATGATAGATCATACGGAGAAAGCATGGGTGATAATTATTACACAGATTCATTACTTGGTAACTTCTTTTATAAAAAATAAAAAACAAATAACATATGTAGTTTCTGGCCTTGAAGCCAGATTCAAACAATAGTAGGATCTTTTGAGGCAGTTCTTATTCACTTATATTAATTATTTAATAATTAATATAATATTAATTAATTTATTTATAAGTAATAAATTGTAAAGGTAAACACTTCAGCATAAAGAAAAAATAGCTAAAATGACAAAATTAAGCTTAGTTCAAAAATTTAAAACTTATTAACGAACCCACTGAAAAGAACCAACGACGATGGACGCAAGAGGGAATGATGTGACTATATATATACATATATATATATATATATATATATATATATATATATATATATATATATATATATATATATGTAAAATAGTTTACAAATAGGTAGGCTATGTAGGGAGGAATATTAGGTAGATGATAGGAGAAAAGAACTTGGTGAATTAATGAAAATGTATTGAGATATACATACACACATATATATACATACAAATATATACTAATATATATATATTGCAAATGCAATATTGTATATATATATATATATATATATATATATATATATATATATATATATATATATTAGTTATAACTGGTTTGATGTAAACTAGAATAACGAGTTGAGAAAACAAAAGAATATCAAAAGAAATCTAAGAGTCTGTTTTCATATTTATAGTTTTACTTTTTGAACACATAACTAGAGTTATAAGAGTTATTTATTAAAAAGCATATTGTTAGTTGTCCGGCCGAAAAGAAGTGTTTAAGATTAGCAATGCCCTTGTGATAAATTGGATTACTTACTCGACTCACAGAGAGCGTAGTAATCTTTCAAAGCATATTTGTTTACACCCTTTACCCTTAATTTCATATTTTATTGTTAAATAATATATAATAATAATAATAATATTTTGATGAATAATAATAATAATATTTTTATTCGTCATCAATTGTATCCTCATCAAAAGCGCTGCAAATAAGAGGCATCTTCAATTTTGCAAGATCAAATCATTGAAGATTTGGTCATAAAATGGCTTTTTATAGAGCAAATAAATGTTCCATCTCCAGATCGGGTGCATCTTAAAACTATAAGATCCTCCTAGGGTTCACTAAACTTGTATGAAATAGGTATCCTTGACTGGGGGGGACCTGGTGGTTGAGTGTGATTATGCCAGCCAACTATCCCTGCACAACCGTTGGTTTAAAAACAGTACAGTCTCTGCCATATATTATATCCAATATCCTGCATGAGTTGTAGCTGGCACAGTTTATTTTTCAAAGAATATATCTTTTATAATATAAAGGATTAATACATTAGCTGAAATAGCATTGTAAAGTTTTTATCATTATCTTTACATACAGATTTTTTAATTTTTTTAAAATTTTATATATATTTTTTAATTTTTTTATAATTTGATATAAAACACAGAGAATAAAAACAAAATGGAATAACAATATCAACAGTGCAGTACCTAAGAAAATTTAACAGGTTTACGGACAGAAATGAAATATAATTATAATAAGAAATTAAAAAAGAACAAGGGTAAAATATTCTCCCCGCAGTACACTCGACTTTCTGAGGTAGCAATAATTGTTGAAAAGTTATTCGCAAGTTGTTATATTATTGATTATTTGGTTTACATGTGGTTTTATAATAGGTACTACATAATGCGGTTTTATTCTAGATACATAAAGAATTTCTTTGAGATCTTGTAATAAAAGTAATAACGCACCTACCAAAGAGCAATGTCGTAACTCAAAAAACCTAATTTTTCATTAGAGGTATTTGAAAATTACATGTGAGTTAAAAAAATAAAAATTTAACATTGGCAAAGCAAAGCAATTTGTAATGATGTTATTGAAATAGTTTTATTAATCATTTGAAAATGTTTAAAACCTTGAAACTTTTTTGATTTTTACTTATGCCATTAATCCCATAAACCTTGAAGTTCAAACAGGGTAAAACTCAAAATATGACTTTAAGTTTTCTTTTCTGAAAAAAACAACTAGGAAATGGAATATTAGATATGTCGTTCCTGAATTAAAAACCTCCAACCCATACAACTTCTAACGGAGGCTTAACTCAAAAATGCCTATTTCTTTTGAAGGAGTGATATGTTAACATTGTGGAATACTTTCCTTTCATTTTCTGAAATCTAAAGTTCCATGATATTACCAGATGTAAGAGTGTACTTATGATATTTTTCATTTCAGATGCTTATTTGTCATGTGATATGCTTAAATCCATTTATTTTTTTTAGATATAGATATAAATATATTTTTTAGAAAGCTGGGAAGGAAAGATATTACACGAGATTTCCTAAATATAAACACAAAATATATTATATAAAAGGCTTGTGACAAAAAAAAAAAAATTGAAATTGTTTACTCTTTCTCTAACAATAGTCCACTAGTATCTTAGCTTATCTACCGTGACTCACATTCCACAATTCTCGATATAACGCTCAGAAAGAAATCTAAAATTTACAAGGCTGAATAATGTTTTCTCTTGGATTGTGTATAATTTTAAGATTGGGGGAATTTAGTATGTTTGTTAAATGTTAGATAGGGTCGATGTACGGTGCGAAGGTAGGTGAATATTTCAATTTCCATTATGTAACTCTGTTGGTTTGAAATTTACAGAAAACAATGATTAGAAAAATGAAACATTACTAGCCAAGATTCAAGTCTGTCTTGGACGAAATAATTGAAAAGAACTTTTAGTTATTTAGAAATATTAAAGTTCACCCTCAAAATTCAGTTTCTCTCTTGTCTATAAAATCAAAAAATTATACAGTAGACAATTCAGGACATTTATTTACACCGTATTTTTTACGGTCTATCAATAAAAAAAATTATAAAAAAGTTGTGTGGTTTTATGAAACCACCATGCAAGTGAAACTTTTTTTCGGTTTGTAGGCATTTAACTAAAAATTTTTGGAAAATTGTTCGATTTAGGGTATTAAAATTGCGTTTTTAATCTTAACTTAATTATTGAAAAATGGGAATGATAATGGGAAATCAATAGTAGACAAAATATTCAATTATAAAATTTAATTTCAATTTGTGTATTAGAGTACGGAATACATAATTAACACAATCATTCAGGTGATAAACGCATATTAAAAATTAAGAGCAATATTATATAAGAGGGATATTCACAATAAAGTGTTTGTTTATGATTATATATTGATGTATTTTATATATCATTGGTATATTTCATCATTATGCTAACTCTAGCCTAACCCTTAACTTATGTCTGGGTTGGTCCATTCTCTGGTAGAAACCGAGAAAAAGAACAAGATAATAATAATAATGTCTTTATCTATTCTGGGACAAGACCCTTTAGAGTAACAATACAGGTGTTGCAAGCTATTATGTCTTAGAGTATAAAAATAATTAAATATATTATTATATATAAAAATTAAAATTAATACACACTAATAAAAGGATTTGATAGTCTTTGAAGAGAGTTGTTAATAGTAAAAAAATCGTTTTTATTTATTTTTTTTAAATTTTATTCAAAGTTAATGAACATTAACACATTTACGATAAAGTAAATAAATGCATTTACATTAATACACAGATCAAAACAAACAAATATGGCGGAACACTTGCAGGAATAAGTAAGAATATAAATGCTGCACAGTCAGCTAACTGGGCGCCGCCATATTGGCCTAGGCTGTCCTGTCATGCGCCTTTCACTTTATCCCTTCTCCAGGGTAATACGGCATGCGATAGATGAACGAAAAATTTTGGGTCGTTAGAATAAAAGTTCCACTTTAATAAATCTAATCCCTAATACTTTTTATATATTATATTATAATTATAACTAAATAAAATCACTATTATTATTGGTAAATCAAGGAGACCAAAAACCATCGGTCAAAAAGACGATTTAGTTAAAAAATTAAAAATAAATAAATAAAAATTAATAAGACACCATACACCAGAATGTATTTTGGAAATTAATATCTTGATAGAAAAACTCAAATCTTACAAGTTGTGAAGCACCAAAATCTGCGTCAATTTGGCTAAATTTTAAATTTGGAATATGTTTCGAAATTACTGATATCCAATTGTTGCAATTTTATCCCTGTAGAAATATCAATTTGGTTTTCGAAAAATGAAGTAGCTTCAAAAAATACTCTCCCTGTATCTATTGGCTCACTTGTAAAAGTGGTGTAGTGGTTAGCGCAACAACCTATCTTGCCCATGATCGCGGGTTTGCAGGTGGCATAAGGATTTTTCAGTAAGAAATTCTTGATTATACCGTCCTACGGAAGGGGCGTAAAATGGTGATCCCCTGCCTTTGAGATGTCAGGAATTCACTAAAGGTCCATATCCTTATTATAACTGGATAGGCAAAATTCAGGACTCCCACTGTGGTATCGTCCGATTAGCAATATTTTAACATTAACATTAAAAAAAAAAATTTTTTTATTTTTGTATCCGATTTAATGTGACGTTATATTAAATGTGACGTTATATTAAAGGAATGAACAGCAAAGTGTCACTTGCGAAAATCCCCAGCTTTCGACACCTCCGTTTTGTACAAAAATCCGCTTAAATAAACTTTTTTCGGTTTTCAAAATGGCGCGCTTCGGGTGCAAACAAAATAATTCATTACCAATATTAAATAGTGTTGAATTTCCTTTAATTGTTTTGTATAATAGCTAATGAGAAACAGAGCCCTGAAATCTGCAAAATAGATCAAGAGATTCGAAAAGTAGGTCGTTTGAAAAGTTTCGCATTAGATATTTATTCCGAGCAAACATAAAACTGAAGCTATCCCAGATAACGTAATCCCTAGCCAGTTGGAGAATACGGATTTTAAACTTATTTTATTTACCTATATACGAGATATTCTAAACAGTACAGCCAATCGAAGAAGTTATAATAATATATATAAATGAAAAGAATCGCAAGTGAATAATAACACAGTTCAGGAGAGTGAAAAATCTGTTTCCTAGTTCATTCAAAATCACTGCGTAACGTCGAACGTATTTTAACTATGTCATTATTATAGGTGGTTTTATGGGCTATAGATGGCTCCATACGGATTTTATATCATTCCTCAATCCTAAAAGCAATTTCTATAGATCAAAAACGAAAAATGTATAGTGTTTTTTTTACACTCGATACTTTTATGTTTATAATCTTTTATTAACTAAATGTTTTTTTAAATTTTTAATTGATATTTTAGAAGAAAAAAAACACAAAAATAATTTATATTAATATGCTGTTTATCCTTCTCATACCGACGCCATAAAAACTCTGGGTTTTTATATTATTTATTAGTTGAAAGGGTTAGCGCACTTTAAAAATAATTTCACTGTACTGACCGGCGATTTAAAATAGTTGAATATTATTGTCAATAGCAAGTGTCATGGCAGCAAGTGAAGTTATAGCATCGGTCAACGCTTGAGACATTACTATCATAGTCGAGTTCAAATCGTCTCATCAAACTGAACCGGAATAAAATGAATAAACAATAGCGCATTTTTCACATTGGCGCTCCACTAAGCCATCGAACTCGTGTCCAATCCTTACCGTCCAAAACCATTTGTAAAATAATAAATGCAACTTGCTTTGTTACGAATAAAGTCATCCAGAATGACCTAAATGTCCAATTTGTTGCTGATTTGGCCCGAACCCCACACCAGTCATTCTATGATAAACTTTATTCCCACTAAAACCCACTAGTTTCAAAGCTAGATACATCTTCAAATTTAACTTTATCCTCCGAGGAGTCTGAAAAGAAGATGGCCTCTTGACTTTCTAAGTTGAATTTGTAATTTGAATACTACCACTGGGTAGTTTCCCTACTTGCTTTTATCCATATCATTATGTATCATTGCTGCCTTTATATTTACTTATTATAATGTTATTATAAACAGTTATAAATTTCAATAAATACATTTTTAAAAATATTAATTTTATTTAAAAAAATATCTTTGTTTATACTTTCTTTTGTTGGCTTGTTGATTATAATAATATTATAATTATATTCAGGCGTGCCCTTCAAATAAGTTGCTTTAACTTCCTTGTACTTGAGTTGCCTTCTACAACCTCAGGATTTTTTTTTTTTTTGCACTTCTACAACGTTCGCCATTATGAATACACATTGCGATTATCACTTTCAATTCTATATTAAAAAAACAACACGTGACTCACTCATATCTTACTCTTGAGATATGCAATGAATTATTTTATTTTTTAAACACGAGTCTCCAATCCTCTCAATACTTAGTTTTGAACAATGATATATTGTATGCAATTTTTTTTTTTAATAATATTAAATGGTCATCGTACTGCACTGTTTAAATTCCTTATCAAACTAATTTCTTCACAGACATTTATTTTGAACAATGATTCATGGAATATTTATTAGGTTTCAATGCCATCATCATATGTATTTTTACATTTCTAATATGTTCCATCTTAGGACCTTGAAGTAAACACCATTATTACGTTTTTAACATATTCATATCAAATGAAAAGATATGCTATCTTAATACGATGACGTCTTTGATAAGAGGTCAAGAGGAATCAAGAAGATATCTCAGCTGTCTAAATACTATCCCATTGATTGCTATTGGTCACCTTATAGCAATATCCTATAATTATTGGAATTTTTTTTACAACTTTTTATTACAATTTTATTTGTACTATCGCCTCCCTGCACCATTGCCCATCAAACAGTAAAGTCTCTACTATGTACCGAACCCCAGACCCTTCACGGGTTGTGGTAGTACAGTTTTTGTATTTATTTTTTTATTTGTCCTTTCCTCACTACCTCACTCTAGTTTCTTCTCTTCGGAAGACAGCCTTCCATCCTCCTCACATACCCGAACTACATAGTTTCGTTGTTGAATAGTGTTTTCAATCCGTTTTACTTTTCATTGCTTTCTTATCCCAATATTAAGATTTTTTAAGCAGAGAGAAACCATCGTCGAGACTACCTGTAACTAACTCTATACCTGTGTCTCCAAATAAATTCATTATTTTTAATTTGATAATTAAGTCTTTTAATTAATTTTTAATACATTAAGGATCATTATTAAGCATTTTTTATTTTTTATATGAGGTCCACTAGGAAGGGACACTCCAAGCTTTTATTAATTTGTATTATCTAAATAAACATGTATCACTTATCGGTAAGTTTGTTTATTCATTTAACGCCACTGTATGCTGCTATGGCTAATCGGAAAATGCTAAAGGGGAGAACCAAATTTTGCCAATCCAAGTATATTAAGGATATCTTTAACGAGTACCCCTCCGGAAAGGCTCCAAACTCTCATTATACTTCCCCTCCGAAGGACGGCAAAACCAAGCATTTTTTACTCCCATACTAGGATTGCACCTATGGGACCTGCCACAGATCCTAATAAGTGTTATAATCGATTAAATTGGTCAGGGGGTGCAGTCAAAGATAACACAAAATTAACAAAACTTATGCTATTGTGCTAACGTTTCGGCCTTCAATGTAGTTCCTTCCGATGTGAGTCCATAGAATTTCATCTAACGATTGGTAGTAGATAAGATTGATCGTAGGCCTAAGAAAGAAGGCACATTTCATAAGATCTAATAGACCAAAAATTATAGAATAAGGACACTGAAGACCTTAGACGTTGAGTATCCATAAATAATCAATCTAACCACGTAGGCCTAAGAAGCTAGAGGAGTTTCTTTAAAGAAAATAAAAAATCGCTTACTTTTAAAAAAAAAATTAATATTTTATCAACCCAAACTAGATAACATTCTTGATATGGAAGTGGTTGAATTAAAATATAATTATTTAGGACCTCAAACTATTTTCAACCATATCAGAGAAAAAGTGGCAATTTAAACGACAAAATATAACTACTAGAATAACAAAATAAATACCAGGTTTAAATGTCAGAATAAATAATTTAACATTCTTGAATAGAATTAGTAGGATCTGGAGAGCCTCGTGGGACAATCCACCCTCTATAATGTGGATACCCTTCATGGGATGAAAACGTGGTGGCAAAGCGTGATCTAGGACGAATCATCTCCCTTGCAAAACCAGTGGTTTAGAAAAGGTACAGTCTCTAACGTGTATTGAACTGAATTCCCTTCATGGGCTATACTGGTCCATGATTATATACAGATATAAAAAATGTATTCCAAGTCTATTTTAGGAACTACGTACATAGATAACGAAAAGCTATTATTATTGCCTAATAATAATAATAATAATAAGTTGATTTTAATTACTAAACTGTAAGGTCAGTGCACTTTTGGAAATAGTGTAAAATAAAAAAAGAAATAAAACCAATAAAAAATCTCAATTTCATGATAACGGTTTTATATCCTTGACTCAAGTGTTTTATATATTTTTCTTGATTAGATTATAGTTGGTGTTTACCTATTTATAAGCCAAACAAGTATATAACTATATAGTTACCTAAAACATTTTATCTTACAATAAAAAAATAAGAATCATCATTACTTTTAAGTTTAACCAAGGCTTTTAATAGGCTAGGCTAGGTTTGAAGTTGATGAACTTAAATACAAAATTTTAACTTTTAACCCTTTCATGCCTAAAGTGTCAAAATAAAATTTTAAAAATATCTCATGTTACTTTTTCTGTTAAAAATGGCCTATATAACCATAAACAATTTTTTTTCCAATTTTTTGGCCCTACCACTTTTTTAAAAATTATCCGTACAAACTTAGGTTAGAAAGTCTTGCTTGCCTGTGCTGCAATCTGTGATATATTCTGGAACTATTCATGTAGAATACTGGCTACACTGAATAATAAAACGCTGACAGGAGTACATAATAGATTTTGTAGCCAAACGGCTACATTAGGCAATGAAAGGGTTAATGTTTCATAGCATATTCAATATTTTTAAAATTAATTTTAAACAACTATGTAGCTTCTAGTTTTATGACGTAAGAGATTAAATTATCTCTTTCATACCATATTTGTGGTCATAAAATAAGATACATTTTTTAAAGTCATATTAAAATGAGTAAAATAATAGTCTCACTACTCAAATGGGCAGTTGTAATGAATGGCTTGTCCATCGGTATTTTCCTGAACAAAAGGAAAAAAAAATAAGTGATTTATTTTTCCCTTTTATTGAATAACCGAAAAAAATTCCAAAACTGAAAAATTACTCATTTAAATTTCCATTCCGACTAATATTTTTTTTGTTGAGGAAAGTGAATAATAAGTTGATATTGGAATTATAATATTTGATTTATAATATTTGAAAGCTGTTTTCAATTTAAGGACTATGTCAATTATCTGAACTATGATAAAGTAGTATATCTGATTTAACAAATACGCAGATCAAACGTTTTTCGACTTTAAATTTTGATTCCTTGATGAACATAAAACATAGAGCCATTAAAAACTAGGTATGTTGTGGTTTTCTTAGTTTGCAGAATACTTGACAGTTGACCGTATTCTTGGACAAATCATTTCCCTACCCAACCATTGTACCGTCTTGCATGTACTGAACCTGAGATGTTTCATGGGTTTTAGTGGTACAGGCTTTTTAAAACGAACAGATGAAAACCTTTCCCTGCTTTCCAAATTGCTTGTATACCAATCATAAATAAAATCAGAGAAGGTATTTCAGGAAGATTGGGGGGAAAATAAGAATACACCAAAATACCTGTCTGAAATACAACGATAAGGTTCAACCTAAATGTTAAGCCAGCCAACGAGGTAACAGAAGACAACCGACTGAAATTGCTTGGACACCTTACGGATGTGATATAGCGCGACTTAACGGGGCAAAGTGGAGGGAAAACGAGGAAGAGGTGGGAAGAACCTTGGATGAGGTGGGAAGAAGTGGCGAAGGAGGATTTAGAGAAGAGGGGACTCCAGTTGAACAGAAAAGCACAGTGGTGGAAGACCGGCAGAGCTGGAGAAGGCTGTACAGGATTCCTACTCACACCACGAAGGGGGCTCATGGGGACAGAATATGATGGACTTCGCCATGTCCCGCTTTCGTACACTTACTTCCTCCCGAAAGTTTAGATTAACTGGTAAGCATAAAAATATAGTTTTAAAGACGTTTAATAAACATAAAACTCTTTTGTGACTGACTAAATTATTTTTAGACATTTATACGGAAGGTGATCTCAGCTTTGAAATGCGAAGACACTATAAAATTAAATTGTGTACATCATAAGTACAGTTAGTTTTTACAGTAACTTAAAAAAATATAGTATTTTGAGCTTAGAGAGTTGTCTAAATAAGCGAAAAATAATTATTATACGAGTATTTAATAAAATTGTATTGTAAATTAGAGATTCGTAATATTTCTGTAACAAGGCTTGTGAATAATACCTCATACTTGCTTATATCGTATATTTTTCAACTCTTAACTTTCAGAGATTTCGCCCTATCAAAAAGACATAATTGACAAGAATACAAATATTATCAGTTATATATTACCATTATAATATAATCAATAAACTATTATTAGTTCAAAAGCATATTATTAAAGTTCGTACGGTTAAAAACTAAAAATTTTGAATAAATTCTATTCAAAGATAACTCCGTTAATTACTGACGACTATAATTTTTTATGAACATATTTTCAAATTTATGAACAAGCTATGAGTAAAAAATATTTCTTCAACATATTAAATAGTATATATATATATATTTTTTTTTTTCATGAAACGACCTTTTAAGACCACAAAAATATTACTTTTATTTTCTCATTTTCGTCTTTTTTTTTCCCAATATTTTCTCATCATTTCTGCATGCCTTTGCTTCCTTTCTTTCGACCACGCAGTTCCTTTCCACTTTTCCTTATTTTTCACAAGAACCCTGACTTCTGTTAATTTGTTTCCATATTGTTCTCTATCTAAGCAGTCTTTGTCTCTTAATTTTAATTGTTCTGTTTCCTCTCTAATTTGTTTTACATACCCTCCTACGCTCTCGTATTCACGGATTTTGTCAAAATCTTTCTGGTTTAGTCTTCCTTGGTCCATTCTTACCATGTACTCGTAGAATCTTGGTCTTCTAATTCTCATTTCGGTTTCCAGGTCTTTTATATCTCAGTATGTTTCCTGGTTGGATCTTAACCTGTGTTTTATTTATTTTATTATAACAAAATATAATATTTTATCGATATTTCTTGGCCTAGTAGAAAATTTATTTTATAAAACTGATTCTGCTGAATCCCAGAAACTTTGAGATGTATAATTTGCAACCAAACGCTATAAGGAAGATTTTACGATTTGAACAAGCCTAATTAAATAATTATTAAACTGTTTGGAATCGATCGGGTCTTTTTGACAGACGGCAAAATCCAAACCATCTGCAGGCATCACTACGTTACGCTATCCCCAGACAAGAACGTCAAGTGGGCCTACTCGGATTTCACTTGCATATTGCCTTGAACCTATCGCACGTTGTCTACTATCAATGCATTAATAGACCTTTGGTATTGACATTATGATAAATCATTATGCCAGTGTTGTGAAAAAGGTTAATTTGATTGACTTTTTTTTATTGTACCATACTTAGAATTTGCTTAATACAAAAGTAATTTTAAATGACAATAAACCAACGCAAGTACTTAGTATCAGAAAACTACAAATGATTTCTTTTTTAAAAATTAAATACTTGAATTTTAGATCGACCAAATGTGTTCATTGAATCATAGGTAATGAAAATAGTTGGCTGATCCAAGGTCCCTAATTCGAAAATGGCTGAGGCAGATCCATTATTTATTCTGTTGGCAGCCGAGAATCGACTCTGTGGGGGGGGGGGATAAATAAATATTTAAGATCAAATTATTTTTTTTTTAACTTTAGCAATTTATAATAAATAACTTAATTTACCTTAGGCATTTCTATATTTATAATTGTATTTCCTTTTTATTATTTAAATTCTTCGATCATCCCACAATCCATAACATTTCCCTGGATGAGCCCCTGGAAGGTGTGTTGACCTTACAGAGTCCATCGTTGGCTATTAACAGATTATCATTCATTTTTAATTGTCTTCAAAAATAAAAATTATCTTTCTGGCCCATATTTTAAAATTAAACTGTTGTCATGAATCTGAACTGAGAAAAAGTAGAAAAAGATTATTTAAAATAATGGAACGAAAATGATTTGAATTTAAAAATACAGTTTATTTTGTGTAACTAAATAGCGAAAACTTTTTAAAAACGTTTTTAGGTGATTTCAACAACTTTTCTTGGAGAAATGTTCATTAACACATAGTCTTAGAATATTTAATAGTGTTTTATGACCTTAAGTTAATCAAGTTATGAAGTTTAAGTCAAATAGTAGAAGAGCATACTTTTATTAAAGATATTTTCCTCTTTCCCGTGGTACCTCAAATTCAAGCGACCTGTAGGTTTGCCGCCCTTGATATAGGATCAATAAGAAAGGACAGTAGCTCTTCAAACCCCTCAGTATCCTGATACCAAATTTTCCAAATTCCACTCTTTTCGGACTTTTTCAAGAAGAGGAGAGAGGAAAATTTTCTGGGCCGTATTTCAAAATTTACACCAATACGCGTAATTTCGAAAGTGAATTTAGTGATACCAAATAGTATTGAAGTGTTCTAGAAATCTAGAAAAGCTTTTTTTAATGACCGAGTATTTATTATTACAGTGGAACATCGATTACCCGAACTAATGTTGTCAGGGGTGGTTCGGATAATCATAAATTCAGATAATCGAAATTCACTAAATATAAATACCAACCAAATGAATAGGAAGGGATTCAAAGAAACATATGAAATTACTATTACTACTGAAATTACTAATAGCTAATAGGTTTACAGTTCTTAGTAAACAAATACGTAATGAAGTCAAAGTTTATTTTTTTGGTTTTTCCGAGAAATGATTAGGGCCTATCTTTGACGTTAATTAATATTGGTTCATGGAAAAATCATTCATTCATTTTTCGTCAAAATTTATTTAAAATAACAATAATTTTAACAATACAAATAAGTAACTGGATGATCTGATCAAATTAACTAAAATTACATTTGAAAAAAAAAACAGTTCCGTTAATTGTAAGTTCGGATAATCGACGCTCCACTGTACTTACTTATGGATCGATTAAATGAAGTTCCAACTCTAATTCATTCAGCGCTTGATTGAAAAAAACTTTTTTTAATTTCTTTATACTAGACCAATATTTTTTTACATACGAAATAGTTCTGTATTAATATAATTATATAGTAATTAATATATTAGCAATAATTCTTAAATATAAGCTAAGGGTAAAAAAAAATAAGGTTTCGATTATCGCATGTGGTCGCTTTCAGAATGAGATTTAATACATTTCATCGTGATTGAGATGAGCTTCTATACTTTATATATCGATTTTCACTATCAAACATCGATGCATTTTGAACGCAAATATGGATTATAATAAAAGTTATGCTAACTTAGCAAGAATGGGTATTGTGCTGATAACTGATTAGGAGTTAATCGAGAAAAGAAGCACCATTATTTCATCATTGATTTAACGAAACGCCTAATAAAAAAACCTATACATTTTTAAAAATAACGATAAGAGGGAAGATCAATGGATTCTAAAAATCGGTTGTTTCCCATCGATTTATATAACATCAATAATCAACATTAGGACATCAGCCATCGGTATTCAACACTTATATTGTGTTGCTAAAGCTAAAGCTATACAATAAGCTACAATTAAAGATTACTCTATTTTCTTCAAATAGTGAAACTTCTATCTATATATATTGTTACGGGCGCCGGCAGGAAGGCGGAAGCGGGGGATTAGCGGCTTAACTCCGTCAGCGGGAGACGTTTAAATAGGATTAGGGCGGTTCTAGATCGTCTTCTTTTGTCGGCAAAGGATTAAGAATATTCCAGAATTATCTGGCCCCTTCGAGTTCTAGAATGTTCGGCTTTGCCTATAAAAAGACTTCCGTCACCTCGAGGCAGTCAGTCTTAGCCTGAGAGTAGACCAGTGAAGATCTGTGATAAGTGTAATAAGTGAGTGTCAGTGTGATAAACTAGTCAGTGTTGAACCGGCCCGTGTAATAAGTGTGTCAGTGAACTGTAACCGTCTCGCGAGTGTAATAAACTGTTTCTGTTTGTTACTGTGTGTCAGTTTGTGATACTTGAAGAATCTTACGGTCGGTGGACTAGTGAACTGTAAGTGTTAATTATTAGTTATAAATTGTAGTGTAATTTTATAATATTCATAGAAACTATTGTAACTAGTTAAGCTATCTAGAATTAGTAATATCTTATATTATTGTAATAATTACATAGGAGTTAGGCCTAGATTATAATATTTAGAATATTGTTATTATAAATTTATCTTGGTTCAATAATTTAATTGTCAATAGTTTAATAGTATCCTTTTTATCATTTTGTTAATAAATATTAGTATTTTTAATTAAGGAATTGTTTAATTCATTTTAATACCCAGTAGCCCGTAACAAATTGGTGTCAGGTGTGGGGTCATTGTGTATTTGCTATTATTTTGCATTTTGTCTTGTATTTTGTAATTATTGGGCTACTGTATGTAAAATGGCTTCTAAAAGTGTTAAATTAATAGATTTAAAAGTTGCGGATTTGAAACGGGAGTTAGAAGAACGTGATCTTGATTCTAACGGAACTAAAAGTGTACTGCAACAAAGGTTGCGTCAATTTTTTGTAGATTTAGGGGAAAATCCAGATGACGTTCTGTTTGAAACCGATTTAAGCAAATTATCTGCAACTTTTAAAATTGAATTAGGTACTGTTAAAAACGAGTTAAGCAATGTAGAAAACAGGTTAGGTAATGAATTAGGTACTGTCAAAAATGAGTTAAGGAATGTAGAAAATAAACTAGGTAATGAATTAAGCAATATAGAAAATAGGTTAGGTACTGTCAAAAATGAGTTAGGTAATGTACAGAATGAATTAGGTACTGTAAAAAGTGATTTATTGGACACATTAGAGTATAAGTTAGGTACATTAGAGAATAAGTTAATGGAAAATGTTGAGAATAAGTTAGCTAATGTAGATAATAAGTTAGCCGATGTAAATAATAAAGTAGCTAATGTAGAATCCAGGTTAGGAGAAAAATTGAATTCTATAGAAAACGAACTTAGGCTAAGAGTAGAAGCTCTCGAGGGACGCAAGAGCAACCCACCGACGAACGACACCGACCGTTCCTCCGACGGCAGCCTTCATAGCACCATTACGCCCGCCAATGCTGGGACGCCACCTACTCACAACACCATTCCAGTGTTCGACGGAAAGACGCCATGGGAGGACTACATGACTCTCTTCGAGACGGCGGCTTCGATCCACGGGTGGTCAAAAGAGACCCAAGCTTCAGCGTTGTGCCTGGCCTTGCGTGGAGACGCCTTGGGAGTACTGCAAGGGATGCCCATGGCAGAGCGGTCTAACTACGGGGAACTGGTTAGAAGACTGGAGATGCGTTTCGGCCATCGCCACATGGACCAGCTATATCGCTCACAGCTGAGAAGCAGGATCCAGAAGACCAACGAGACGCTACAGGAATTTGAGGCAGACATTGCACGGCTGGTGAGGAATGCTTACCCATCGGTCACCGATGATGTCTACGAGAGCCTGGCTGTCGACAAATTCCTGGATGGACTTCGGGACCCCGAGACGCAACAGGCAGTGAAGCTCGCCCGGCCAAAGACTTTGGGAGACGCATTATCTCAGGCCATGGAGTTCGAGGCTGTCAGGCAGTCAGTACGGGGCCATGCACGTATTCGAGCAGCAGAAGCGGAGCCTAATGTGGTCCCTAGCGTCGAAGATATTCTGTCAAAGGTTTTGGAGGCTCTAAGGACCCGTAAGAAGGAAGTATGCTGTTGGAGCTGCGGCCAACTTGGACACCCTAGAAGCAAATGTCCATCCAAGAAGCAAGAAAAGCCACAGGAACGAAGTAGGGTTGATGGGATGGAACAACTATCAGCCCGTTACGTCAGAGGCCCCAGGAAGACCAGTAGAGTTGCGTCATTAGGGAGCAGAACGAACAGCTTCTACGTTGATGGGAAGGTGAACGGGCAGCTGCGAAGTCTGCTACTGGATACCGGCGCAACCAAGACAATCTTGAGCTCAAAGACAGTTCCTGCTGAGAAGATGTTGCCAACGATTTGGACATTACGGACTGCCACAGGAGAGCCAGCGAAGGTCTACGGGGAGACAGTTGCCTACTTCATCATGGGTGGTAAACATCTGAAGCACCGCGCTCTCGTGGCAGATATTGATGAAGATGTCATATTAGGCACGGACTTGATGATCACATGCGGGATCAAGCTGGATATGGCAAGAGGGGTGATGACGCTGGGAGACGAAGAAGTCATCCTGCGGCAGGGAAAGGACATCTACGCACGAGTGCGCTTACTGGAAGACACCACTTTACCTGCACGGAGCCAAATCATAGCGCATGGGACGATTGAAGGGCCTCTACCTGAGGGTCAATGTGTGCTTCTTGAACCTGGAAAACAAGAAGAACAGGATATCGGACGCGGCGTAATGGTTGCAAGGTCCCTCATCAAGGTCGGACGTACCACTCCGATTCGGCTAATGAACCTGAACAGCTTCCCAGTAACGCTGAACAAAGGAACACCGGTAGGGGAATGTACAACCGCTACCTCAGTGGTACGTCAGCTGCAACCTCAACCCACCGAGCTGCGAAGATTGCCGGCAGAACTAACAGGATTTGTGGACGAATCATGCCGGGAACTCTCGCCTGAACAGAGCGAGGAAGTGAAGAAGATGATTACCCGATGGCAGGACGTTTTCGAGATCAGCCCAGGGCCACGGGGTAGAACGGATATCGTCCAGCACAGGATTGACACCGGGGATGCTAAGCCCATCCGACAGGTCCCGAGGAGGCTGCCGTTAGCCAAACGGGAGGACGCCGAGAAGATCATCAAGGATATGGCGACTGATGGTGTCATTGAGCCTTCGAGTAGCCCCTGGATGTCTCCTGTTGTATTGGTGAAGAAGAAGGACGGCACGACGAGATTCTGCGTAGACTACCGCCTTCTGAACAACGTCACCAAGAAAGACAGTTATCCACTCCCCAGGATTGATGATACGCTGGACACCCTAGAGGGGTGTGAACTTTTCTCTACCTTGGATCTCCGCAGTGGATATTGGCAGGTTGGATTGAAACCTGAAGATAAAGAGAAGACAGCGTTCTCGATTGGGACTGGACTCTGGCAATTTACGGTAATGCCATTCGGGCTTTGCAATGCTCCTGCAACATTTGAGAGGCTGATGGAAAGCGTGTTAAGAGGTCTCTCTTGGGAAATTTGCCTGGTATACTTAGATGACATCATTGTGCTGGGAAAGTCCTTCGCTCACCATCTGAAGAATCTGGAGAAGGTCTTCGAACGACTGCGTGCAGCGAACCTTAAATTGAACCCGAAGAAGTGTCATCTCTTCCGAAGGCAAGTCAACTATCTGGGGCATGTTGTGTCGGACAACGGAGTTGCCGTTGACCCAGAGAAGATTGCAGCGATCACCGACTGGCCAGTACCTCGAGATAAGCACCAAGTAAGAAGTTTTCTCGGCCTCTGCACCTACTACAGGAGGTACGTCAAAGGATTTGCAAACATTGCAAAACCTCTTACCAGGCTCACCGAGGAAAAACGGACTTTCCTTTGGGATCACGAATGTCAGGCATCCTTTGAGGAGTTGAAGAAGAAGTTGAGTAGTGCTCCTATTCTGAGCTATCCACGTCCCGAGGGCAAGTTCATACTTGACACAGACGCTAGCAACACCGCTATTGGAAGCGTCCTCTCTCAGCTCCAAGATGGAGAAGAAAGGGTTATTGGATATTTCAGTAAAGCGCTCTCAGCTCCGGAACGCAACTACTGTGTCACAAGGAAGGAGCTTCTGGCAGTGGTGAAATCTATAGAGCATTTTCACAAATACCTATACGGCAGAAGATTCCTCCTGAGAACGGACCACGCGGCTCTAATGTGGCTGCTAAGATTCAAGTCACCAGAAGGACAAGTGGCGAGGTGGATAGAGCGCCTTCAAGAATATGACTTTGAATCTGCTCATCGTGCTGGAACGAGTCACAGAAATGCGGATGCGCTCTCTAGGAGACCTTGTGACGAAAAATGCGGGCATTGTTCTCGACAAGAAGAGAAGCAGGCAGCAGTGTTGAGGACAACGGTGGTCATGGACAATTGGCAGGATGCAGAGGTGTCAAAGGAGCAGGACAGGGACCCGGACTTGAAACAAATGAAGCAGTGGAAACTATCAGGGCAAGGAAGACCAACCTGGCAGGATGTTGCTCCAATGTCGAAGAATGTAAAGACTTACTGGGCCCAATGGGACTCCATTCTAGTGGAAAACGGGCTGCTGAAACGGGCATTGGAGAACACGGAAGGAGATCAGCGCAGACTTCAGCTCATCGTTCCAAAGAGTAAAGTGCCCGAAGTACTCAGGGAACTTCATGACGGAGTATCTGGCGGCCACCTTGGAGTTCACCGTACATTGGAAAAGGTACGTGAACGCTTTTACTGGGCAAACCTTAAGGACGATGTGTTGGACTGGTGCAGGCGTTGTGCGACTTGTGCGGCTTCTAACGGACCCATAAGAAGAAAGAAGGCCCCAATGAGGAAGTACAACGTGGGAGCACCGTTTGAGAGAATAGCAATTGACATCGCTGGCCCTTTCCCTGTGACGGATGAAGGTAACCGGTATATTCTCGTGGCCATGGACTACTTTTCCAAGTGGGTGGAAGCTTACGCCCTTCCGAATCAGGAGGCAGTCACGGTTGCGGACGTACTGGTGAAGCAGCTCGTCAGTAGGTTTGGGGTGCCCATGGAACTTCACTCTGACCAGGGACGAAACTTCGAGTCTGCAGTCTTCTCCGGGATGTGCGAAGCACTGGGAATACGGAAGACCAGGACGACATCTCTTCACCCTCAATCCGATGGCATGGTGGAGCGCATGAACAGGACTATGGGTCGATATTTGTCGAAAGTGGTCTCCGACCATCAGCGAGACTGGGACCAGTATCTTCACCTGTTCCTGCTGGCGTACCGCAGTTCAGTCAGTGAGGCAACGGGGCAGACTCCCGCAAATGTGGTATTCGGCAGAGAACTTCGGTTGCCTTGTGATCTGAAATTCGGTTTCAAGCCTGATGAGGAAATTGCCGGAGAAGAGTACGTCTCGGATCTACGGAAGCGAATGGATAATATCCACGAGAAGGTTCGCACAAACATCCACGGAGCCAGTGACAGAATGAAGGAGCGTTACGACATCAGGGCTGAGAAGGGTGGCTACCAACCTGGAGACTTGGTCTGGCTACATGATCCTCGAAGAAGGCGAGGCTACTCACCTAAACTTCAGAACTCCTGGGACGGCCCGTATGAGATCGTCAAGAGGATCAATGACGTCATATATAGGATCAGGAAGCAGCCGAAAGGAAAACCCAAGGTAGTCCATTTCAATAGACTGGCCCTGTACAAAGGAGACCATGGCCCGAAAGAAGACCAGCAGGTCAGGTACCTAAACAACGTCAAGACAAATAACTCAGTTGCTCATACTAAAGTACCAGGGACCCGTGGAGTAACTCAGGTAATCTACAGAGATATCTTCTCGTTACCAGTGGAGTATTCTCTGGCCCATTGCGTTGCCGAAGATCTGAGGACTTCTCGAGGGATTGCAACGGTCTTCAGGAAGAAGTTCGGCGGAACTGAGGAGCTGGAACGCCAAGGACCAAGTGTCGGGAAGGCACTCCACCAGCCGCACGAAGGACGACACCTGTTTTACTTGGTTACCAAGCGTGCCTCTGATCAGAAGCCGACATATGACGCACTGCGGCGAAGCCTCGACGACCTTCGGAGTAAGCTTCTGAGACTGCGTGTCACTAAGCTCGCTATTCCGAAGTTGGGCTGTGGATACGACGGCTTGGAGTGGAAGATTGTCAGGGACATGATCGAATAGACATTCGCCAACTCTGGAATCGCCATATTGGTGTGCACGTTCAACCCCTGGAAAGAAGGTGCGTCACCATCAGTAGAAGCTCATAAATGCCCGATTTCTCCGGACTTGCTCTGGGGCAGAGCACTTTTAAGGAGGGGGCAGTGTTACGGGCGCCGGCAGGAAGGCGGAAGCGGGGGATTAGCGGCTTAACTCCGTCAGCGGGAGACGTTTAAATAGGATTAGGGCGGTTCTAGATCGTCTTCTTTTGTCGGCAAAGGATTAAGAATATTCCAGAATTATCTGGCCCCTTCGAGTTCTAGAATGTTCGGCTTTGCCTATAAAAAGACTTCCGTCACCTCGAGGCAGTCAGTCTTAGCCTGAGAGTAGACCAGTGAAGATCTGTGATAAGTGTAATAAGTGAGTGTCAGTGTGATAAACTAGTCAGTGTTGAACCGGCCCGTGTAATAAGTGTGTCAGTGAACTGTAACCGTCTCGCGAGTGTAATAAACTGTTTCTGTTTGTTACTGTGTGTCAGTTTGTGATACTTGAAGAATCTTACGGTCGGTGGACTAGTGAACTGTAAGTGTTAATTATTAGTTATAAATTGTAGTGTAATTTTATAATATTCATAGAAACTATTGTAACTAGTTAAGCTATCTAGAATTAGTAATATCTTATATTATTGTAATAATTACATAGGAGTTAGGCCTAGATTATAATATTTAGAATATTGTTATTATAAATTTATCTTGGTTCAATAATTTAATTGTCAATAGTTTAATAGTATCCTTTTTATCATTTTGTTAATAAATATTAGTATTTTTAATTAAGGAATTGTTTAATTCATTTTAATACCCAGTAGCCCGTAACAATATTATAAAATATAAAACAAAGTCCTCGGCCGTGTTAGTTCGATTTAAACTCAATAACTACTGCACGGATTTTCATGAGGTTTTCACCAATAGATAGAGTGATTCACCAGGAAGGTTTAGGTATACAATTTGTCGAGGTTTTGTGTAAGTGGGTTGGAATATCGATGGGTTTCACCGAAGACGCTACCTAATCCCGTGCAATTATCTAGCATGCAAGTTATAAATTTGTATATGAAGAAATAATTGGTTTTGCATTTATTTTTATAATTTCTATATAATAAAGTAAATTAGCTGAGATGGGAAGAAAAATATCAAGACTCCCAAAGAAGCTTAGCCTATAATATTGGCGTGATCCTTAGTGGCCGGTACGTGATAAAAACAAAAAATACATTACACAGACAAATTATGTAGGCATAATATGCATTATTACCCGAGCAAAGCTGGGGTGGGTCGCTAATTTAATAATAAAGTTGAATATTTTCTATAAATGTAATGAAAAATAGTCAAATACAATTTTTCTAAAACGAAAATTCAGGTTGAAAAAAAATCAAATTGGTATCGTTAAATGATTAAAATATATCATAATCATAAAATAAGACCAGATTTGACATAGAATAAATAAATATAAATTAATATATTCAAATACATCTCGAATCCACAATATTCCTTTCATGGTTCTCTGGCCACCATTTTTTTTTATGATTTTAAAATAATTTATAAGAGAAAACGAATATTTGAAGAAAATCAATTTGTCAAAATGTCCATTTTATTAAAATTTAAACAAATAGCTAAATCAAGTGGAAACGTTTACATAATTCTTACAGGATATCTTTCATTCATGAGAATTACAGATATCAAGAGATCCGTTTATCTTAGAGATAAAAATATTTTAACAAATATCACAGCAAAAATTAAGATTCGACTCTGTGCGAGTATCACACAATATTCTTGCCATGCTATATAAATTAAATTTTATAATTGTTTATTTCATACATTTATTTTATATTAAATAATATAATACAATAATTTAAGTCATCACCTACAGCTATAATTACACATAAGGTATTGCTATATTGGCTTTACTGCCCAAGCTGTGATCTCAGGGAAAAGTCAGATCCTTTGATCTGAATATATTTAAATACTAAGATGGGATACCACCCACAGGTCGTTATACTTAATATATAGTGATTTTATTTTATTAATAAATAAGAGACATATATACTCTTCTCCAAAGGATTAGGATTAGGATCAGGTTGTGGGGCGATCAACAGCGGGGTTATTACGCCCTTGCTTTCGAAGTGATAGCTGTGTGGAATGATACTTATTATTACTTGTACAGTAATGTATATAGAATATTATATAATAATAATAGGGAATAATCTTTGTCTTGGAGAACTGCATTTTTTTTTCCTTTATTTTTTTCCCTCCATTTTTTCTATCTTTTATTTATTTTATTTTCTTTTTTTTTATTATTATATTTTTTTTTCCCTTGCATTTATAATGAGGAGTTATACAATGTTTTCAGTATTCTCCGACATTATATCCACAATCAATAGATTAGATCAGATGTCTTATAATTAACTAATTATAACTATATACCTATAGTCAGATGTTTTAAATAAATATGTTTCTAGGTCAAAAACACACACACAAAACCTTTCAAACGCATATATATTTGTAGACAATTTTGGTAACTAACTATATCATGTACATTAATACTACTCACCAGAATAAGTCGGTTTTAATAGGATTTCTTGATTGGACATAATCTACGAGGGGTGATCAAAAAGTTCCAGGACTGATTTTTTATTAATTTATTTAAAAAATCTACAGGCTATTGGACGTCGTCCCCTTCAAAGTACTCTCCTTGGGAAGCTATACATTTTTCCCAACGATGTTTCCACTGTGTGAATGACTTTGAGAAATCATCTTGTGAAATGGTGTGTAGCTGCTCCAGCGATTTTTTTTTAATGTCATCTACGGACTCAAATCTCTTTCCCTTCATGGGTCTCTTAAGTGTTGGAAACAAGAAAAAGTCTGCAGGGGCAAGGTCAGGTGAATATGGAGGCTGGGGAATGACCGTCATTCCATTTTTAGTGCAGTAGTCGCGAATGAGCAGTGCGGAATGAACAGGCGCATTGTCATGATGCAGCACCCACTCACCGCTCCGCCACAACTCTGGTCTCTTCCTCCTTATTGCCTCGCGCAAATTTCTCAGGGTTTGAAGATAACGAAAGCGGTTAATGGTCTCACCTCGTGGAAGAAATTCATGGTAAACAACACCCTTCCAGTCGAAAAAAACAGTAAGCATGACCTTGACGTTTGATTTGACCTGACGTGCTTTTTTGGGGGTTGGGGAGGATTTTGTCTTCCATTGTGATGACTGGACCTTCGTTTCCACGTCGTACCCATAAACCCACGTTTCATCTCCAGTAATGACTTGTTTTAAGAAGTTTTCATTGGCATTTGCCATTTCAAGAAGTTCCTGACAAAATTGAACTCTGTGTTCTTTCTGCTGCTCAGTCAACAGTCTCGGAACAAACTTTGCAGCCACCCTTCTCATCTGCAAATTTTCTGTTAAAATCTGTTGACACGAACCAAATGAAATGTTCAATTCTTCAGCCATCTCACGAATGGTTAGTCGACGATTAGAACGCACGAGACTGTTCTTGCAAATCTTGCAACATGATCGTCGTCAGTCGAAGTTGATGGGCGCCCTGAACGAGAATCATCTTCACACGATGTCCGGCCTTCCTTGAACCTTTTGTACCACTCATGACACCTTGACCGACTCAGACATTCATCACCGAAAGCCACTTGCAACATTTGAAAAGTTTCAGTAAACATTTTACCCAACTTCACACAAAACTTTACGCAAACGCGTTGCTCTTCCTTTACATTCATTTCACAAAATCGCCGAACACAAAAAACTTTTTTTTACGAAAACAGCAGTAACTTTGCAATGAAGAAGGTTATCAACAAACTGAATAAACAGCTGAGCTCAGGAAGAGTCACGCTAAACAATGCTGCCAACCGCACTGCTCTATGACACTCCATTGCCGCGCAATCTCAACAGTCCTGGAACTTTTTGATCACCCCTCGTAATTCTAAGACTGTAGATTATGCATTAAATTTTGGTGTATAGGTCAGTTTCTTTTAAAATTGCAATCATTTTCTCTGCGTTTGAGGGATTGTTTCCAAGAGATTGAATCAGTTGCCTTGGCAGCTCTTTGGAATTGAAATAAATTAGGTAGGAAGAGCATTCTTCTATGATGTGCTGTACGGTGAGTTGAATATCGCAGGTAGGGCACTTCGGCGGAGGTTCCCTGTTAATGAGGTAAACATGGGTTAAGTTCGTATGCCCTATTCTCATTCGGGTTAGCACCACTTCTTCTCTTCTGTTTCCACGTTCAGAGCTGCTCCATTTTTTGGTAGTGTCCTTAATGGCTCGCAGCTTATTTCTAGTCAACTCGGGTTTTCCCACTCTAAGTAAGTTTTCCGCCTCAGCCATGTCTTGATGTCTCTTCTCCAAAGGTTAACCTAGTTGACTTACCAGGAGTTGTTTATTAAATAAGAATAATAATTATTGAATCATATTAGATGTATTTATGCTGATCATGGTTTATAATATAACTTATAAAACTACTTACAAGGAAATGCTATACGTGGGGGATGCCATATGTGACTCGCTGTTTCTCTGCAATTCTTCCTCCAGTTTCTTCCTCTTGTCTTGCCCGCTCCTGTAATTATAATACAAAGCAATATAATTTTTCTGATTTAAAAACCATCAGTGACTTCATGTCCTCCAGTATCCATTAATAATATCGCAATGATTCCTGTAAAACAGATTCATAACTGGGAATACTGTAGCCTTGGAATAACTTAGATTTGACTAGACTCTAGAGACTAGACTGAAATAACAAGAAACTGCTCTACAATCTATTTCAACACTTTCTATACAAACTCTCAATTAATTACGAAAGATTCATATACATCGCTAATTTGTTTGGGATAAAATCATCCATAATGACCTTAATACTTCATTTATCGCTGATTTAACACAACCCGATATCAGTCCTTTCTAGGCAAATTCTATTCCCATTCAAATCAACTATCTTCAAACCTCTCCATTTCGCTATAATCCTCCGAGGCATCTAAAAAGAAGATGACTATGTGACCTTCTATGTTGAATTTGTTATTCTAGTACTACCAGTGGATAGTTTTTCTACTTGCCTTTATCTCATGTCATTATTTATCACTCATTCTATAAAATTGTTGTATAACAATACATTTGTTATTTCAATAAATAAATTGTTCGCAAATTTTCATTGATATTAAATAATTGTTATATTATTTAAACACATAATGGAAAGTAGTTGCCGTTGTTCATTACACCCTCGAAATTATTGTGAATCTTGGATTTTTAATAATATTATATTGTGTGTGCGTGTATGAATTTGATTTGCTGTATATAAAGTGACCCGTTATTCAAAATTGGTCATAGATCAATGAGGTACAGTAGATATTTGTTTCGTCAAGTTTAGTTAAGATCTGTAGTCCAGAATATGTGATAGTTGTTTATGTCTTCTTGTCAGTCTTTGTCTTTTTAATGTTTTATGTGTTTTTACTATTGAAAATGTAGAGAATGCTGTTCAAGCAAGAAAACAATTATCAGAGGTGTATGGAAAAGATAGGCCAATATGCCAGTTCCAAAACTGGTTTGCAAAATTCCAATCGAGGAATTCTGATGCTGAATATGTACTACATTCTGGAAGATGAGAAACTGATTAAGACACCATAAAGGCAATAATAAATGCAAACCGTCGAATATCAAGTTATGAGAAGAAATAATTTTACCATCCATGAATATTTGAAACTCCTCAGATAAATCACAAAGCTTCTCCTATATCAAGAAAACGATCATCACTGGGAAAGTAGTAGATTTTCTACAACAATGTAAGGTATGGATTAAAAAAACACAATAAGAAAAACATTATTTAATGCGCAAGAAGAATAAGTATTGCCAGTCTCTAAGACTTTTTATGCGAAATTTCAATCAAGGAATTTTGATGTTCCCATTCATTTGCGCAACCAATTTTCTAGATCATGTTTATGGACGGATATAAATATTGTGGTAGGATTTCTGTTGTATAAAATAATTGACTGAATAATAGGTAGTCTTCAGGGAGGCTATAGATCCTGATAAGGGATATCAGAAGTAAAAAAGAAATAGAGAAGGCAAATATAGTAGTGTTTCGCCTGCGTGTTGGACACAACATTGACATTGTAGAAAATTTCCTATTCGAGTAACATTGTTTTTCATTACATGAATATTGCATTAAAATTAATTATATATTCCATTGATCATGAAATGCATGTGGGCCGTACATATAAATAGGAATCATAAATTTTCATGAGCTTATTGTCTCCTATTAAATTTCGTCAAGGATCCGGAGTCTACAAGTTTCATTTCTTCACATAAAACTATAACGGAATAAATATAACTCGAAGAAACGTTAAACTACAACTTAAGCTTTACAGAAGAGGATTAATTAAGAAAGAACATTTTCAAAAGTTGTAATGAGGCCTCTTAAATAAATAAAATAATAATTAGATATAAAACTAAATCTTAAAAACCAACTCACCAGCGTTTTTTCTCTATTGTTTTATTTTTTCTCCTTAAGTTCCCTTCTGGTTCAACAGGTTTTTCCAGATACTGAGAGCGAAATATTAGCATATGGACACCACTGTAAAGTATGTCCTGAAATAAATTCGAAGGACAAAAATAAATGTCGCTTTAATAATTGTGGAAAAATTTCTAAATCATTAATCAAGATTACTAAAAAAAAAATTGAAATGAACACAGAATACATTTTTGGTTTGAAAATATATTTATATAAAGAATTGGTAAGCATAGGATGCAATCGATTAGTGGTATTCGTATTAAAAACAATGCAATTTTAATAAATAAAATATAATGTCGAACTAAATAGACTAACAATTTTAACTCGATATTATGCGCTGATATTAATATAGAGATAACCTATAATCTTAGTAGAACGATTTTGTTTTCTTCTACGAGTTTTATAATTATTAAAAATAGGGAACTCTCCCACAATATGAAACTTATTAGGGAACTAGTAAAGACTTATTATTATCGAACAAGTTTTACTTATATTGGAGCAGGATATAGCTATGGATAAAAAAAGCTAAATTAACACGAATTTCTGAGTTTGAGAGTTTGGATGTAGAACATATATATTTATTCTTCTATAAAAAGTGTGGATCAAATCTGGAAAGCTCTACAGTAATATACTCAGTCTCTTTACAGGGAGTGGAATTTATGGTAAGGAAGATAATATTCGGTAGTTGAACATTAATAGGTGCTTTGCACAACCGTTGGCCTAGAAAAGCAATCCAATAACAACAGAATCCAGGATCACCTATAGTTGTGTTAGCTACACAAAAATGGTCTAACTTATTCATAAATAAATACTATTTTGAACTAGTAAAGAAAACATTAATCATTAATTTCTGCTGGAAATGTTTATTGTACTGAAGACGGCATAAATATACAACGGCAGCTGTAAAATACCTTCTTTGACCGGTTTCAGGACACATTATCAAAATTATCTGATTATTACTATTAACTATTAATGCCCCTCGAAATGAATACAATTAAAACTACAGCAAAAGTTTTAATTAACTGTTCATCGACGCGGGTTATACAAGTCGAAAATTCCTTTGACAACATGACAACTGGTCGCACTCGAACACGTCAAGTATTTACACAGCTGTAACACCTCTAATATAAATTTGATTTATTCAATTAGTATGCATTAGTCTTCGTTAATTTTTGCTATGGTATAAGATAATAATGTATTATTATCTTAAATAATGTATTTTTAAAAAAGCAATAATTAACAATACATAACTCATAATTTTCGACATTTCGACAAAAAAATTATCTTTTTTTACCAAACTAAAATGATTCTTCGTCAGATTTCCTCGAATTGTTGCCAGGAACATATTTAAGAATATATTGCCAAATAATATATATATATATATATATATATATATATATATATATATATATATATATATATATATATATATATATATTAGAATACAATTGGAAAAACCACAATGCAAAGCCTTATTTTTCGTAATTCTCCACTAAATCAAACACTTACCGGTCGACGTTTCACCTAATCAGGCATTATCAAGACAAAACAAAAAGGTTATATAAATCACATCTCGAAGCAGAAAGTGCAATACATCCCACAAACAACAGCCCAAACAGGCTCCAACCTGATTAGTGATTTATATAACCTTTTTTTTTTGTGTCTTGATAATGTCTGAATAGGCGAAACGTCGACCGATAAGTGTTTGTTTTAGTGGAGAATTTTGAAACATAAGGCTTTGCATTGTGGTTTTTCTAATTGCATTCTAATAAATGTTAGTGTTTCTTTTTGAGTTTTTGGCTCTATTATATATATATATATATATATATATATATATATATATATATTATATCATGGAACTTTAGATTGAGGATAATGAAAGAATAGTAGCTCACAATGTTAACATACCGCTCGAGCAGTTTGAAGGAGCGCGCTCCTTGAATGAACAAAGAAATAGCACAAAAATTGGCATTTTTTAATTAATCCTTCAGTAGCAATTGCATTGGTTGAAGGTTTTTAGTTCATGAGATATACGATAACGCTGATATTCCAATTCCAAAACGCATTTTTTCTTTTAGTAAAATCACTTGGAAGTTTTTTTGGAATAATTAAATAAGTAAAATAAAAAAGTTTCAAGGTTTTAAAAATTTCCTAATGGTTAATGAAATAATTTCAATTTCAAATGTTTTGCTTTAACAATACCCAATTTTTTAAAAACTCACATTGAACTTTCATCTAGGTCTATTGAAAATTAGATGTTTTGATTTATGGTATTGTTCTTTTGAAGGTGATATGTAGATAAAAATTAATTCATTATACAATAAACAGTCGTTTAACAGTTAAACTTCTGAGATTGGAAAACCTGTAGACTGTATATTGGGCTGTTTAGCTAAATTTAACCTAATTTTTTTCTGAAAAAAATATCAATTACTCTAGAAAATAAAAATTTAATTAACACATTACTTTTTAATTAATAGCACTACCGAACCGGTACATATTCACTTTGTTAGAGCTTACACTCAGAGTTATCTGAAAAAGATCAAACCATAATGATTACGAGCCTGAATGAAATATTACTTTTTTTTTATTCCAGGAGACATCTTGTTGCCTCAGCTTGATTTCGAATCAAAGTACCTAGAGGCACCGTCTTTTATCCAAAAGAGGCCGAGTGCAAAACATATCAGATCCATACACTAAATTAAAATATTTGTTACCAGTTACTAGACACGTATTTCTGTGGTTTGTAGATATGCACATATCGGCTTAGGAGAGAGGGCAAATGGAGGAAATGAAAAAGCCTGTACTTTTGAATATAAAATAATCGTTTAACCTTTCAAATAATTTTAATGATTATTTTTTAATAATAGCATCTAAACGTTGTATAATATTTATATTATACATATCGTCCCTGCCATCGCAAATTATCGAATGTGAAAAAACATAGTTTTCGTTTTCCACTTATAGCAGTTGCTTAAGGATTGATAATTGATTTAAAATTCATATAGAGGTCACAAAAGCAATGTAAAACGAATGTCATTGGTTTGACTATAGGCACTAATTTTTATTGAACCTTGAAAGTGCTTTTTTTTTTTAATTCTCCTTGCGGTGCACACGGGGGGGGGGGGGGCGTCGCGAGGCGTCTCAGGGTCTCAAAAAATTTCATTTCATGTTGACCCCATAGCCAAATTTGTTTAGTTTCATAGGCACATTCACCTCCTTAGGGGTTTTGCCGTTTTTTGTATCACCTTGTATAACTGTAAGTGTTCAATTTTAATCGCGTGCCTACTAGAGGGGGCGGGGGTCACCATTGCACACGGCGCTATAGGTGCTAGAGTCAGCGCTGGATAGTTGGAAATGGCAGGGACGATATGTAAACGTTGGATATAAAACTTTTGCCCGTATTATTAATTTAATTTAAAAGAAAGCCTTATATATCTGATTACATGAAAAAACGGACTTATACCATTTTCTAAAGCAACAGCTCATATACAGGTATACCACATGCAGAAGGCTCAATACATGGTAGAGTGTGTACTGATTCTTAAGCCACCGCTCCGCAGGAGGTGATCACGCTCATCCGATATTAAGGCTACTCGCTGTATAGAGACTGGGTGAGCCCCTATAAAGTGATGGATTGGATCCCGAGACTTTCAATTCTTCAACAAGCCATCTTGTGAGCCGAAGATAATTTTCAAGTTTTTTATATTTTTGCCCCCAACTTATATATGTTTACATTTTTATGCTTCTTTGGTATATTTCAGGATAGTTTAAACCATTTTATTTTACATATCTTTAAATTATTTCACAGTTACATCCTTCTATAACCGCTTTGTACATTTGTTTATGTTAAGTTTGACCAACCCAATCAATGGTCATTGCTTCAGTAGATGGTAGAAATTGTACTGTTTGTCCCAGATCACGCTCGACCACCAGGTTTTTCTCCCAATTAAGACTATCTCTTTTATAGAGCTGAATGCCTCCAGAGAATATGCAGATCACACAGGGTCCATCCAAGACTGTAAATGGAGTGACCTGTGGTCTAGTGGTTAGCGTAACAAACTACTAAACCCAAGATCGCGGGTTAGTAGCCCGGCAGGTGGCCCTAGGATTTTTTAAAATGAGTAAAAAATCCTCGGAAGGGACGTTAAACGGGGGTTCCGAGCCTGTAAGATGTCAGGTGCTCGTTAAAAATCCCTACGCTAATTAAACCTGGATAGGCAAAATTTAGAGCTCCCAATTTAGTATCGTCCGATTAGCCATAGCAGCAAAAAGTGACGTTAAATGAACAAACAACAAGACTGTTAACAGATTAAATAATTTATCTTCCATGTATTTGAACGGATTCGAACCCGGGATTCGATCAATTAACAACTCAGCGCTTTACACACACAGCTATCTCGCTTCCTTAATGGAGGGATTTAACATGATGAATTTCCCTGTGTTTAAAGGAAGGAAAAACACTTGTAACATTTTGAACATTTTTCTCCCCCGAATCAGAAAATCTCGGAACTATAACAATATTTGTCCACTTCAGAGAAACTGTTTCATGAGAACGAAACTACAATCTGGGTCGATAAGGGATCGATAGTTATCTTCGGTTCCCAATAACACTGTCAAAAGTCAAACAGTTCATTGCCGCTTCAAATTTATGTACATTTTTTTCTATTACGTTGGAAACACTCTTCGACTATCTTGAATTTTTTTTCGAACAGCAAAAATAAACGTGATATAAAAAAAAATAGAATTTAAGCTTATCATATTTATCATTTATCACATCATATAATCTTCTTTATATTTTAACTATTATAAATTGTCCTTTTTGGTAACCGATTGGGTTTATTCAGTCATATAGTTGAAAGTAAATAGATAAAGTGTTTTTTAAGATTTCTAGTTCACACACAGGGTGGGAACAATTTTATAGATAACTAATGAGAAAAAAACAAAAGTTAATTTCATAGAAGCAGTACTCGAGAATAATTGTAATTAATTTGTATTCACTAGGAGGAAGAGTGATTGGCCTTGGTTCATTAACGTCAACTCCTGATCAATCAATCGTTATAATTTTCAAAAGTTAATACGCTAATTAGGAAGTTCATCAAAACAACGATTTATATCACATCTTTAACGATATAGAGTTTTTGACCGAATAAAACTTCACCACTAGACCTTTTTAACTCAAACTATAATGTGTCATTACAATAAGCATAAAGATGGTGAATTGGAAGTTAATATAAAAAATGTTTCATGGATCCCAAGTATAAAAATGTATATCCTACATAATTAGATACGAGTTACACGAAAAAGTATAACTCATTATATTTCAGCTAAGCCCGTGGTCTATTTGTTATTGAACACTGTTAAGACTTCATTCACCTAGAAGGCAATCTTTTCAAATTGAGGATTAAAACTTTTTTAAAAATTTATTTATTACAATTACTGTATTGTAATAATACAAAAAGCAAATTTTACGAACGAAATAACGAAATGACAAAAAGGCATATAAGGAAACAGATAATAGATCTAAATTAGGCCATTTTCTATTCAGACAGATTGATGAGGAAGGTTGAGGAGGAATAGGTTTGAAACTAGTGGGTTTGGGTGGGAATGCAGTTTGTCATGAAAGGGTCGATATCGGGTCCGGGCCAAATCAGCAACAATTGGAACATTTAGAGGATTTTACGACGGATTTTGTGTTGTAAGGATTGTATGCGAGAGAAATTTGAGGGTTTCGTGGAGCCCTCCTGTTATTCCAAATAGACCTTATACTCTGTATGCAGGTCGGTCTTTTATAATTAATTGGAAGCTTAAAGCGTTTGCCTAGTAAGTGTTGAAGTAGCCTGAACCGGCGAGCAGTTTCAGAGGATTTAGATCTAATGATATGGTTAAGCATTTCCTCCGAAAACACACTTAGCTTATCGTCTTATCGCACTTCACATGTTTGATTTGGCAAATTAATGCAAATGCGTAAAAAACTCTCTGCATACTTGAATTTTTTTACTATAGCTAGAAACCATTACAATGAAGATAAAAATCAGCTGGTGACGCGATCTTATCTTGGTGCAATAAGATTTGTTTTGAAAGGAGTCAACTGGTTCATTAACATTGTATTTTGCTTGTCATTGTATATTTGACCTTTCGTTGTTATATAAATATTATTTGTTTACAAGAAACTGCTAATTAAATCTTTAAAAAAAAACATCGTTGCGGTGTTTATCTAATCAAAGCGAAGTCTACGAAGTCAATCTATTCAATGCGAAGTTCTTTAATGCTAAGATGAATCTAATTTATAAAATTATAATTTATTTTATTGTTGCATGATATAATTTTTTTAAACATTTTATTTGAAAAGAAAAGATATGACAAGGACCAAGTCCCGGGTTCGAGTCCCGCTCCTGATCATATATTTTCTTTTCAAATGAAATATTCAAAAAATTATATCATATAACAATAAAATAAATTATAATAATATTAATGACTTAAAGTCAACAAAATCCAAAAATAAAGTAATGTTCAATTAACATTCTCCCCGTGTATACATCGCCAATTGCGAGAACACGGAGATATAGGACCAGTGAAAAGAATGACCGAGAAACGAGCCAAGGTGGCCGAGATGGTTAAGGCGTCACCACGGAGAGGTGAGAGACCCGGGTTCGAGTTCCGATCCTGGCTATATCTTTTCTTTTCAATTAAAGTATTTAAAACTAATTTATAAAAGTTTATGAAAATTATTCTTAATAAATTGTAAATAGATGCTTTTTATACTTTAATTGAACATGAAAAACCTTTTGAAGCTTAAAAACTCAATCGAAATTTCACAGTGCTAAAATACTTGAGAAATGCACTTTATATGCCCGTTTAAACCCGCATTTTCAGCCAACGCTAGCGGGCATTGCTTTTAAAATTTCTGATTTCGCAAAAAAAAATCCATCATGATAAATATAGCATTCCTGTATCCCTTAACATTGAGGTTTCTTACCTTAATAAAAAAAAAACATAATTTTAATTATCTGTTAATTTTATTTTAGAGAGTGGAGTGGCTCAGGGGTAGAGCACTGAGCTGCCATGCCGGAAATCCTGGTTCAAATCCCGCTCCAGGCCATGGCTTTTAGTTAGTCTGTTTGCAGTGGGAGATGGATCATTTCAGATCTAGGACCCTCCTGGGGCTCACCCAGCCTCTATAAAATATTATAAAAATAGGGTACCCAAAATAAGGGGGGGACGGGTTGTAGTGGTGCAGGTTTTATTTAGGTTAATTATTTTTTAGCATTTTTTTTTAAACACAATTTCAGAAAATATTTTGGTCAATTCTTTATTGCATGTCTGGATTTGATTGATGGGAATTCATCACTGACATAAATATATTTTTTATGTTCGGCTGAGGCTTCCAATTTTTTTGACAGAAATATGAGATAGTTCTAAATTTTGGGAATAAAATCCTAAAATACTCAGTCATTAATAGAAAAGGAGTATTTTTTTTTCATCGAAGTAAAGGGATATGTGTATATATTGCAGAAAAAATTCAAGACCTTTCTTTCTATAATTTTAATCTGTGCAGTTCTAAATTTTGTCTTTAACATATTCACTGAGAAATAAAGAGATTCAAAGATACACATTAAATATCAATAGTCTAATTCACACTTATCATTTGAGGCGTTCAGAATCAAAAGCGATTTGTTTTATCAAAAGCTATATGCTCCCGAAACTTCAGGTTCAGAAACGTACTAGAAACATGAGAAATGAGGCGGCAAAGTATCGTGTTACGACGAAATTAGGGAAAAAGGTGAAAAAGTAAATTTTTGAAATTTCGGAGTTATCCGATTTTGTTCCTGGATGATACATGTGATTTAGACCATTGATTTTTAAATTTTTTTATAGGATTTCTGTATTTATCAGTGAATATTTTAAAAACAATAATTAGTACTCCACAGAATAATTATAGAAAGAAAGGTCCAGAATTTTAATTTAATGGATGACCGAAGTTTTTGCTTTGGATGAATAAATTAAAGCTTTCAAAAATAAATATTCCATTCATATTTTATTTAATATTTTCTCAATTCGAAATTACATAAAGAAACAAAATTGAGACACAAATGAGCTTACTTCTTCATGCAAACATGAATATGTCTTTAAAAGCAATTATTTATTTATAATTGAAACAATATATGTTTGCGATAAAGCAATAAAATCAAAAGACAAAAGATATACTCCGTTCTCAGAGAATTTAACACACCTGAGAAACTCATTTGCCTGATAAAGGTCACCATGATGCAAGATGTACAGTCAAAACAAACGGCAATAGATCCGAAGAATTTCATGTAAACAAAGGACTCGGGCAGGAGACGATGTAGCCCGATGTTTATAACCTTGCACTTGAGAAGGCCGTAAGAGACGCGGGCTTGCGCCAAGGACAAGTGAACATATTTACTTGGCTTGCACAACTGTTGGCAAAGCATTGTGGGGCGCTCCCTTCAGGTCGTCACCGAAACTTTTCTGGCACTGGCGGGTACTGCAGGCAGGCTAGGATTAGAAGCCAATTAGTCCAAAATATGTGGCGACAAGAAATCCCCAAACAAAGTGAGACATTTACTATTGGGTGGTACACATTTAAAAACGATTCGGAGTTTCCCTACCTTGGATCTGTGGTCACCCAGGACAATTAATTCCGTAATTCCGATATAGAGAAAAGGAGAAGAATCACAGTAGATAACAGATGTTACGAGTATTATGGATAGGGAAAACAGCTAAGCAGGCGTATAATTTCAAGACAGACCAAGCTACATCTTTTTAGACATTGATGAGGGCCATATTTCGCCATGGGTCAGTGCTGGACAACTTCAAAAGCTACTGAAAAATAATTATTAATTTTTATCAATAGCTAAAATATAAGAATTATGCACGATTATGGTTATTAAAAGATTGCAGTCCAGTGAAGTATATATGATTTAAAAAAATATTAATGTTTTTAAAGAAAGCTTTTCCGTCGTATTATTGGAAGTGTAAAGACGTATTATTGGAGAGGATTGGAGGCGACGGACGAACCAGGAACTGTACAATGCTTTTAGAATGCTAATGTACGAATAATGAAGTTGAGGCGGTTATGGTATGCAGAGGCTTATTGCCAGGATAGCAGATGGAGGATTGCCAAACATTCAGCCATGCGATTTATGGAAAAAGAAGAAGAGGGAGACCATAGATGAGATGGCGAGAAGGTGGGGCAGGAGATACTTAAAACATCCTTGGAGTTAGGAACTGGATGGCGTCGGCAAAAGACCGTGGCGTTAGGAAGGAGCGGTTGGAGGCGGCCAAGACCTGTCGCCAGGTTGTAGCGGCGTAATAAAAAAATAAATCAAATAGTCGGATACTATTGTTTAAAAGTAGTACTACTTTGAATTTTATGTAAATATTTATGAGTAAATATATAAAATACCATACGTTACTGATTGATTTAAATTTGTATAAGTTGATTAAAAACCAAAAAACCTTATATTAATTACAAAATCTAAAACAAATTTAGATAACTGATATTTTTATAATTTTTCTTTTTTTCAGTTTGTACGTTATTATCGCTTCTGTTCATTGGAACATTCAGTGGAGCTTGCTTGATGTGGTTTACAGAAATGTATTACGATGAAATAATTAATGTAAGTAGATTAATTCTATTAGAAAATACAAATTACAGTAGTTGTAAATTTATGTAAGTGGTAATTTTAAGTATTGATAAATAATTTATCATTTATTATTGACATACAGTTCGATGCGGCATAATTTGAAGCAAACGAAAATATTAAATTTTCAAATCAAGAAACAATATATAATATATTTACAGACTTCGTGGCCGCTGTGTAAAGTTTGGATTTGTTCTATTTCATATTATACACATTTTACATTTCAGTACTCACCAAGTCTTGAACAGTATTTACCGTAAATTAATTAATATTTACATGTTAATATTGTAAATGTATATTGATTGAGTGGTGTTGAACATTTCGTCATCAATTTGGCATAATTATCAGAACAATGTATCGATGCCTTAGTTCACAAATGTGTTAAGTGCTAATTTTTCAAAAATGGGTTTTGTTGTATTAATAACATTTTTAAAGTTGTGACCAAGAAGTCATAGATCATATCGATGCCTTAGTTCACACATGTGTTAAGAAATGTGTTGCCGAAAACAAGATTTTACAGGAGTCAACGTGGATAATAATTAAACACAAGATTAAGCACACAATATATTTTTGTAACCTTCACAGCTTCTCTAATGATTTATATCAAAATATGATCTATGACTTCCTGATCACAACTTTACAATATTATTTATATAAAAAAAAAATTTTTTTTGAAAAAATTGTCCTTAACACATTTGTGATCTAAGGCATCGATATCTTGATTAAACTTCAACTGTATTTCTTGTGTTAAATTATTATCAAAGTTGACAGCATTTAGCCTTATAAGGTCACCAAAAGATAGTTTAATGAACAAACGACTGACCTAAGAAACTGAAAGAAGAAAAAAACTTATTATTATTCATTATTAATCAAGAAAAATATATATTAATATTTACATACATACATATAATTAAGAAAAATATATATCAATTTTTAAAAATGTTACATAAATGAAATCACTTCAATTACATACTTTCACTAACAAACTGTAGTTTTTTTACGCTATTTCAAAACTATCAGCAATTAAGTGCTTAGTCGAACGGACCATATTTTAGTATTTTTTAATTTTAAAAGGAATTATCAAATTTTACTATTTGTTCATTAGTATTAGAAAACATACACGTGATAAGGGGTTGACCAACATCAATCCGCCAATCATAGACTTGAATTAAAATTGAGGGAGAACAAAATTCTAGAAAATTGTTTCCTTTTCACGTAAAACGGCTAAGTCGATTTAATACATACATAGTATTGGTTTTTTCACCAGCATTATATGAAAGCAATCACTAAAAAAAAAAATGGTGGATGTACTAAAAGTAGATTAAATGTTTGTTTTATCTCATTTATCAAAAAATGATAACATTAAGTCCGATATCAGTCGGTGGTCAGTCATAGTTAAGCCTTTTTTTCAAGAGGATTTGATAAGAGGATGATACGTAATCGTGTATCATCTCTAGTCAATTAATACGTTTCAATGCTTTTTTAGATTTGTTACTTGAATTTAATTGCTTTGTTTTTCGTTACTTTTTCATTTCTTGATAATGTATTACTTTCGATTCTAAGCTTATATTGTTGTAAAAATCATTAAAATATATTTTTTTTTATTGTTTGGTGTTCGGTCAACATAAATCTCGATCATGTATATTTGTGGATTTATTTAGAGTGAATTTACAACTAGCATGAACTTTCATAAAGCACTAATAGAAACTTAAAATAAATCTTGCTTAAATTATTTGATAATAAATAGATAAAAAGTTTAAAAGAGGAAAAAGTGGTTTTAAGCTCAAGAAGTAATGACTTAAAAAACCAACAATATAAAGGTATTACACAGTGACCTATAGGGCTAAAAATCGATTTAAAAAATGTAAATGATGTGGACATTGGCCTGGTATCGAAATAAATAATATAAATAATTAAATAATATAAATTGTTTATTATTCAATGATTAAACGGTAATAATGGTACAAACTGGCATGAATAAAGACAAGTAGAGAAACAAACCAGTGGTAGTACTCAAATAACAAGTTCCACTTAAAAGGTCACGGGTCCATCTTCTTTTCAGATCTTTTCAATAAATGGGACATTAAGGTCATTATGGATTACTTTGTTCGTAACAAAGTAAGGACATTGAGGATTTTGGATTGTAAGGATTGAATACGAGAGGAATTCGATGGTTTAGTGGAGCCCCAAAGCTCTACTCCGTAAGTCCAGATGGGTTTAATGATTGTCATGTATATGAGTCTTTTGTAATTAATTGAGAGCTCAGAGCGTTTGTCTAGTAAATGTTGAAGTAGTCTGAAACGGCGGCGCAGATAAGTTTAAAACAATTTTCTGATCAACGATTAAGACTAACTTATTCCTGACCTGGTAAACATTAGCCGTTGAATTTAATCATCTATCGGATTTTTTAAATGAAAGTCTTCATAAATTGTATAATTAGCAAATTTTAATAATGGTTTTTAAAAGGTATTATATAAGTAATACAGTATCGTCATTACGTGATTTTTATGGTTTACATCATCTTAAAATCACTTTCATACAAGAAACTATTTGTGAATCTTCTGATTAGCAGCTCCTGGTTTCACAGAGGAAAGTAAACATTTTATATTAATGCTGGATTACGTAATGTACAACTTGGCTGTTTTCAGGCGTAAATCCTGCATTTTCTTTATCTAAACACTTAGATTCTTCACTACAGACCGTGTCAACTTCAGCATTGATATCTTATCAAAGTGTATCCAGTAAACATGTACAATTTCATGTCTCACAAATAATCATAATTAAATAAATCTTCTCTCTTCTACTTTTTCATTAATATTTTTGCTTAGAACCTTTGATTTTAGCTAATCACACAACTCAAAACAGTCACCAATTGCACTGATGTATCCAAGCTTCCAGTTACATATGTCCAAAAAGGAAGAGTAAATTATTTTTTCCTGAAGTGGGAACCCGAGCCCCGGCAGACATCTTTAGTACGAAAACTAGCCTGGCAGTTTTCGTTTTTGTGAAATATGTAGATAAGATATATTATATGCGTAGTAATCTGGATTACTATTCTCAAAGTCCAGATTTCTAGAATGTCTGTTGAAAATAAATCATGTATTCTGTTCGGGATCTATCGGGATTCGGTCACGGGATCTTGAGAGCCTCCTAGGCTCACCCAACCTCTATAAAGTCAGTTGCCTTATTTTCTAAGAGCGTAAAAAACTCTTAGAAAAACGTGGTAATCGCGAAGTTTGCAAAACTTTTGGCTTAGAAAAAGTACAGCCCCTAGCATGGATTTGACTCCTTCAATGTTGCAATGACAGATTTTTTAAAAATAAATAATTCCTATTAGTCATAGCCCCAATTATTTTTAATTTAAAAGTACAATAAGGAATGCATAGTGGGTATTGCTGATTATTTAAGTAAGCAAAAAATCAAAGAAAAAGAAATAGAAAGATAAAAAAGTACATACAAATCAATTATCATTTCATTATTTTGATTTTTTTCAAAAGACCAGTTTAATTAAGTAATTAAGAGGGAAAAGATTGCAAATTTTATAATTTTTGCAAGGCTTTCACAAATTTAGATCACTATGCGATGTTTGTTCTTCAATAGACGACGATTAATTCAACATATTACTGTTTAATATCCGAGAAAAAAAATAAGAAATTAAAAAGAAAAAGAGGGATGAATATTGACAGTGATTCCAGTGGATAGTGATTTTTTCAACGACATTTTCCTCCTACAAACCATCAAGGCTATATAAGTCTCATTCATTCCAGACATTTTGAATCAGATAAGAAAAAACTGCGTAAAATACCAGTCACAAGTAGAGACGCCTTCAATTGGAGTGGTTATACTATTGGCTAAGCTACCGTGTAAAGCAGGTAGTATCCTAACAGTTTGAAGGCGTTAAGGGTCCATTGTATATTATGTTATTTTCATTCTTTTTGAGAGGATAACTCATTTTTTTTTTAATTGAATATATTTATAAATTAAACATAACTAGCTCGTTCATGAATTGTAAATTAATGTTTTTCCACATAGTTTACGCCCACAATGGACCACTTGAATCAATCCATGTACATTATAGTCTTCAAAACATTAGCTGTGATGCTTTTGTGTCCTCTTCTTCTGTTCCCGAAATTTCTTCATTCTTTCACACCTGGCTGCCCTTCCTTAATCCGTAATGGTGTATTATTTCTTTGCAACTGTTTTTAATTTAAGTCTCGTATTCCTACTCTTAAGAGTCCTCTTCTCTTTCCTTTCTGCAATTTGTCACATTGTTAAATTTAACTCCTTTAAACTATCCTGGACCTCTATGAACAAATTGTTCTTGTTTTTATTTTTCCAGGAGCAATTCAATAATTGTTTTACTAATCTGGTCTCTGATAATCTTGATATGTGACTCAAAAAGGCAATTCTTCTTTTTCGCATTGAATCTACTATTGATTCATTTTTCCGATAGACTACTTCATTATACAGTAACCTCCATTGTAGATCTATTTGATGTTTTTTATTTATGATTGTCCTCATGCCTAGTTTTTTTCTGTGGTTGCTTTGATGTTCAACTAAAATAGTGTTTCACTAGCATAAATTGCTTGAGTTTTAACTTGTGAACTGAGTTCGTATTTGGCATTCATTGAGAGAGATTTCTTAAATAAAAAAAAATTCTTAAAAAAATCTTTAAGGAAACGACTCGTTGGATACTGAAACGAATACATCAGTTGAAAACTTAACGTCTTAAATTTGACCCGATAAGGAAACGGTAAGAAAATTAAAAAAAGAGATATATTATTTGGACATTTGGTTACATTACGTGGTTTATTCGTTTCTCGAAAGAGGACTGATATTATCAAACTAAAATTTCTTCGTTTGGCTCCTTTGGTTTCTTTGCAGGCGTTATCAAAGCAGATAGGACACGACCGGCCATCTTTAAAACCCAGATTGGATAATTCTATTGGTTTATTCTTAAAAACGACGTAATCAATAATTTTGACATGAGTAGCATTTTCTGTGCATGATCTGACTAATATTAATATGGTCACCTGATTCTATTAAAATGATATTGGTTTTTTAAAAGAAAATTATATTTTAATACGGGCTCATTTTGGACATTTACTTATTTTTTTGTGAATTGCTTCATAAAAGTGTTTTTTTAGCTTAGCATATGTAAGTTATTGTGTAGGGTGAGTTAAAATTTTAAGTCAAATAAAATATTTCTTCCTTTAATATTAAAAAAGAGTTACTCTATTTAGGATAGTTACACTACGATGTTACTAATAGTATCATTCAACAGAACTAGGTCATGAAAAGAAATAAACTCTAGATTATCAACTATATCTAAAATTTATCCTCGGCCGCGTTTGTACGGGTTAAACTCACGGATTTTCATGCGGTTTTCACTAATATAGAGAGATTTATCAGGAAGGTTTAGGTATGTAATTTGTCGAGGTTTTGTGTAAGTGGGTTGGAATATAGATAGGTTTCACCGAAGACGCTGCCTAAGCACATGCAATTATCTAACGTGCAAGATAATAAATTCGTATATGAAGAAATATTTCGTTTTGTATTTATTTTTATAATTTCTATATAATAAAGTAAATAAGCTGAGATGGGAAGAAAAAAATCAAGATTCCCGAAGAAGCCTAACCTATAATATTCGCGTGGTCCTTAGAGGTCGTTACGTGTTAAAAAAAATACATTACACAGACAAATTATGTAGGCATAATATGCCTTATGACCCGAGCAAAGCTGGGATGGGTCGCTAGTTAATATTAAAAGAAATATCTGACTGAGAGAGATATAGATAATATATCTAAATATAGATAAAATAGTAACTTTTCTTAAACATAATATGTTCAATAAGATATAATATTTATATGTAAAATAAATATAAAACCAAAAGTAGGAGGACTCTGATGACCGAAGATGTTGTGCGTCTTTAAAAATTAAAATCTAACCTAACCTAAAAATAAAAATTTATAAAAAAATATTTAAAAAAAAAACTGAACTACTGTAGCCCATGAAGGGCCCTCAGTTCATTTCATGGCACCGACTATACCACTAGGCTTTTCCCCCGATAAAGGGTGCCTATAGAATGGGTGAACCCTAGGAGGGCTTGCACATCCCACAGAGTTCATCTACAACTCTCAAAAAGTTAAATATATCTCGTTCTACAACTGCTAAATACTATAAGGTCATTTTTTATTTCGTCTGTGCTTTAGAATGTAATCAAATGAACACGATGATCCAACTGTTTACACCTTTTTCAAAACTCTGGTTAAAATTATAAATCATCATTAAAATTTAAGAACTTTTAATATTCCCCATAATTGAAAAAAAAATATTCAATTACTATGGGAGATGTGCTGATATGAACTAAATATTTGACGTTTCTTTAAATGTTAGAAAGCGGGGTAGCTCAATAGTAGAGCGCTGAGTTGCCATGCCGAAAGTTCCGGGTTCATATTCGGCTGAGGTATAATTTATTTAACCTGTTAACCGCCAGTGATGCATCCCGGGGGTCTGGAGACCCTCCTGGGGTTCACCCAGCCTCTATAAAGTGGGGTACCCTTAATAGAGCGGGAAACCTTGCGGTTGATCGTAATCATAAATTTTTAGATTTTTTACTTTCACAATGACCTGACCAAAGTTCATTTCTTTTTGGTTATTTTCTACCAGTGTGTCCTTCCTTTTGAAGAAGTCAGTTTTTTTTAAAGGCAGATAACTATTACGTAATAAGCCTAGGAAAGGTAGTAGATTTTTAATAGTATATAAATATTAGAATCATTTTAAGTAATGTAATATTTTGCATGAGTAATACTAGCGTGCCAACATATAATTCCATAAACGTTCACACATAATACAAGTAATATCGTACTTAAGAAACACTGTCTGCTTCGTAATGTATTCCCGTTTTTATTACCTTCATAACCTTGCTGAGGTTCACATTGAAGGTGAAATTCCAGACGTTCCAACTTGCAGGAGTGTTGCAAAAAGCTTATGATTTAAACAAAATATTTGAAATCAAGTAGGCGTTTGTTGCTGCTATGCTGAGTTTAGGAACCACCTCCACATTAATTGATCAACTGGAGACTATAATACGCCCCAATAATGAATCTGATAGTAAAAAGTAATATTTCGAAAACAATCATTTCGGAAATTAATTTTTTCAAAATAAAGCTTATTTATATTATTATTAGATAAACTATAACTCTACTGCTCTTATTACAGAAATAGTGGATTGTTCTATAATTTCAGAATAATATCTTTAATAAAAATATTTCAAAAAAATATATACAAATACAAAAATAATCTACAAAAAAATATATCATATAACAATAAAATATTTTTACTTAATTTAACCCTAACCTGAACTTAAACAGCTTTGGTTTAAAAAATATTTTAGCGGGAACCCCTCAGTGCTACTGTAACACTTCAACTTTAAAATATTTAGAACAGGATGCCAACACCGAGATTGCTATAAAATTGGAAAATACCACAAGATTTTTCTGTACTTCAGCTCCATCCACCGAAATTAATATAAGTTGAACAGTGCCCGTTTGAAATAAAATATACCATGGTACAAGATAAGTATTCAGTCGTGAGATAGGTAGATAAAAATATTCTTGAAAAAAAAATCTGATACGGACATCGCATAACATCCTTGTACGCTTATCAGAATATAAATCGATTGCTCTAGATCCAGAATCAAAATAAAATTAAATCATGCATATACATTATTAAACATTGATTAAAATATGTATCAAAATACATATTAAAAAAAACTAGACACAGTTCCTGAGGAAATAAGAACCTAATCATATTTTTATTAATTTAATATTTTATTATTACAGCAAATGACGATCAGAGACGGCTCTGATGTCTACGAAGCCTGGAGGAAACCACCAGTGAAGCCACTAATTTGTGTTCACGTCTTCAACTACACCAATATTGAAGAATACACCAAGAAAATAGACAAGAAGCTCAAGATTGAAGAAGTCGGACCATACTGCTACAGGTATCTCATATAAAAATAAGGGTATCCGTTCCATAGGTTGTCGCTTCAAGTCAAGTAACTAAAAATAATTTTATTACTGACTGTATATAGATTAAAGAAGCTACTCATACTGTTTAGCTTATACCATCATCAATACTTCCAACCTTTGTTGAAACGTTAATTTCTTGATGAAATGATCACCGAAATATACACATTTCCGTTATTACTCTCTTTTTTTTAATACTATAACTGAAGATTATAATTTTATTTTCGAGAATATTAAAAAATAAAAAAATTAAAAGCTGAAACTTGTAGTCACTTAAACAGAAGCGACAACCAGCGAAACTGATAATAAAATATATTTACTTCAAGTTTTTAGAAATAATATTTTCCAATAATTGACACTTAAACAAATTATTTGACATTTTCGGGATTTTCTCATAACCCTCTGGTCATTTCCGTAGAAGTTGCTATTGTTTTATTCGAAATCTCTCATTTTCCGGGAATACCTCCTGTTTAAATCATTAAGATAACGAGGTTAAATCACTAAGATACCCTAATTTTTTTTGGCTAGAGGTACTAAATACAGCGGGAAATGTACCGTATGTGTGCATGTATTTGTGTATATATATGTGTGTGTGTGTGTGTGTGTGTGTGTGTGTGTGTGTGTGTGTGTGTGTGTGTGTGTGTGTGTGTGTGTGTGTGTGTGTGTGTGTGTGTGTGTGTGTTGCAAAATATATCCGAAGTGGCTGCACCCTCACCCTTCTATAGTGAACATCCAAATAACGAAAAATTCATTATTTTCGAGAAAAAAAAAATACGACTGTAAACGAACATAAACTGTTAAATGAGATGAAAATAGTTGACTGGATGATCTAATGTAAAGGAGATAGTTGGGGGTGCAGTCAATAAGAACACAGAATAAGTAATAAACTTATATTATGTGCCGACGTTTCGACCTACAGTGTAGGTAATATAAGTTTATTACTTATTCTGTGTTCTTATTGACTGCACCCCCCAACTATCTCCTTTACATAAACTGTTTAAGGTTTGAAGATAACAAAAAAATTAAATAAAAAAATTGAGCCTCTCAAATATCAATAACCAGTCAACTTGCTGAAATAAAATGTCCTCTCTCTGTTCTACATTCATATGATCTTGCCTTTTTTCTTCGTTCCGATAGTATTGGCGAAATTGCTAACGCAGAGGTAATCTAATGCGATTTAAAGATTTGTTTTGTATTATTACACTAGCGACCCACCCCAGCTTTCCTCGGGTAATAAGCTACAAAATTTGTCTGTGCAATGTATTTTTTATTTATTTTTTTATCACGTACCGGCCACTAAGGACCTCATGAATATCATTGGTTAGGCTTTTTTGGAAGTCATGATTTTCGTTTTTCCTAATGTACTTTATTATATAGAAATTATACATAAATAAAACAAAACCATCTATTTCTTTATATACGAATTTATTATCTTGCACGTTAGATAATTGCACGAGATTAAGCAGCGTCTTCGGTGAAATCCATCGATATTCCAACCTATTTACACAAAACCTCGACAAATTATATACCTAAAACTTTCTGGTGAATCGCTCTATCTATTGGTGAAAACCGCATAAAAATCCGTGCAGTAGTTATTGAGTTTACAGCGAACAAACGTGGCTGAAGACTTTGTTTTATAATATGTATAGATAATAAATAATGAAATATAAAATTATTATAGCTAGCCATATATCCACTTTTGCACTTAATAACGAAAAAAGAGAAATTCAAACTAGTAGAACTGCAATAATCCATACTGCTACAAAATTCTATAAACAGTTATATTCTGAAAAGTATCCAAACAACATTAGACCAACCAGCGGAAATGAAGATAATAACGAGGTGTTTGAAGATTTTCTGGAGGAGGAAATAACAAAAATAATAAAGGAGCTCAAAAGAGACAAAATGCCTGGGCGCGATATCATAACTGCAGAATTAATTATCACAGCTTCAGAACTAATTGCTCCTATATTAACCAAACTGTTCAATGTAATTATGAAAACTAGGGAAATAACCGACCAGTGGTTAAAATCAGACATTGTTTTGATTTTTAAGAAAGGTAGCCCATCAAAATTAGATAATAACCGTCCCATAAGTCTGATCCCTATCTTCGCCAAGATTTTCTCAAAAGCTCTCCAAACCCGCTTAAAAAGATTCTTCGACGAGAACCAACCAATAGAACAAGCTGGCTTTCGAAAGGGCCTTTCTACAATAGATAATCTCCATGCCGTTAACCAAATCATTGAGAAATCGAATGAATACCAAATCTCAATATATTTTGCATTTATTGACTTCAGTAAAGCTTTTGATACAGTCAAGCACTCATTTCTTATCAATAGTCTAAAACGCCAAGGCATTAATAAACAGATTTTGGATATTCTTCAATGTTGGTATACCAACAGCCAAGCGAGAGTAGTTCTGGACTTAAATGGAGAGGATTTTCCAATCGAAAGAGGGATTCGTCAGGGCGATCCTTTATCGCCTGATCTATTCAACGCGGTCTTGGAAGATGTTTTCAGAAACCTTCACTGGGAGAATTTTGGGATAGACATTAATGGTAACAAACTATCAAATCTGAGATTCGCCGATGATGTACTTCTCATTTCACACTCACCGTCTGAACTGAAGAAAATGCTAGAAGAGCTAGTCCTAGTAAGAAATGAGGCTGGGCTGGAGATCAATTTTAACAAATCAGCCTTAAAGACAAATGCCGAAAAAGAAGAAATATTTCTCGGTACCAGCAAACTCCAATGGGTTAAAGAAACAATCTACCTAGGGCAACTCATATCATTTGCAGATAAATCCAAGAAAGAGGTGAATAGAAGGATTAAAATAGGATGGTCCAAATTTTGGTCACACAAAAATATTTTTAAAAGCAACATGGCCTTACATCACAAGAGAAAAGTTTTTGATTCCCTCTTTAACTTATGGATGCCAAACTTGGAGCGTAAATAATGATATATCTAAATCCCTAGCAATCACTCAGCGTGCAATGGAGCGAAGTATGTTAAGGAAAAGTAGAAGGGAGAAAATAAAGAAGACAGAACTACGGAAGCTGACTGGTACGCGCGATATTCTCAAGACAGTATCTGAGCTTAAATGGCAGTGGGCTGGACACATTGCAAGAATGGCATCAACACATTGGGCTAAGGCAACAACGGATTGGTATCCAATACACCGCACTAGGCACTAGGAGAAGAGGGAGACCAGCTACGAGATGGCGGGACGACATACAAAACTTTATAGGAGTATTATGGCACCGTTCGGCTTGGAACAGACGTAGCTGGGGTAAATTGGGAGAGGCTTATGCCCAAAGAAGGGCCTTTTTTTCTTTTTAAAAAACCTTGTAAATATAAAAAACCATGTAAAAACTGTACATAGAAGAAAGAGGAAAAAAAATAAAGCTTATTATTATTATTATATCCACTTTTGCAGGGAAACGTTGGAAAAGAAAAACGTAACCTTCAGCGAAGATGGGAAGAAGGTAACTTATGGCGACACCAGGAAGCACGAGTTCGAGCCGAATCACTCGAAAGGAAGTAAAGACGACATAATTGTGGTCCCCAACTTAGCATTGATCGTAAGTAGTCTTGATTTATTTTAATACATAGTTAAAGAAGTGCTAAATTATTTTATGATGCCTTTACCTAACTATACAGCGGGGTAGCTCATCGTTTGGAGCCCTGAACTGCTGTGCTGTAAATCCCAAGTTCAAATCTATCTAAGATAGATTCATTATTTAGCCAGGATTCAGCCGTAAATGGGAGAAAACATGGCGATTGAGTGTGATTATGACCAAATCTAATCAACCGTTGTCCTAGAAATAGTTAAGTCACTACCATGGTTTGACTGAAACCAATGAAAGATGGTTGCAGTGGTGTAAGTTTTGTTATTTAACTATAAGTGGCCGTTCTCATATCCCGCTATTTTTGGAAAAATTGAACTTTAAAATATATATATAATAAACTATTATTGAATAATGATAAATAATTCCTTCCTCCCTGTATGGCTTTAGTCCCCTAGAAATGAAATTTTAAAAATAAATATGATGATGGATGATGTCAGCCTAAGTACAGGTTATAGTCGGAACTGCATTTCCTCACCACACCTCTATTGTGAAGCCAGCTAGGAAGTGGTAGAAAGAATGTGGCATCAATATGTGCAGCCAGCCTTCTCCGCAGGTCGTTTACTAAATTGTCAGACTATAAGGGGAATTTTTTTTTTGTACTATTTGCACTAGTGCTCCTCCCCGTTTGCCCTAACTGATTACTAATTTAATTCCTATTTATTGAAATTAATACTGATTTTATTATATATTATTTAAAATATTTGCTGTCGAGTTTAATCGCTCAATAGACGAACAGACTTTCAACAGAACCTTTTCAGTCGAGGTTTGCCCTTATCGAAATTAGTGATGACCACTGATGATAAGGCAATTGCAATGTGAAGTTGAATATTACTTTTTTACTGCATGTTGTGTACTTCATTAGGATGGACTCTTGCACTATGATATATAGTTGATTATAATTTTGGATTCTGAGAGAGTTTCTTGTCTTTTCAAGTAATATTCTACATAACAAACACCCCACTTGTTTGTTTGGTTTGGGTTCTAGCATGAGTTCTACCAATGTTTTCCTTTCTTTAGTCCGACAGGAAGCTTCTCAAGTTGAATGATTCTATTTCCTCTGACTAATCACTATAATCAGTACATTGCTCATTAACACTCATCTATTTTTGGTTTACCAATGTTGATACTTGTCCAGTAGATTATTGAATTACAAAAAGAAGAAGATTGAGGACGTAGTTGATATTCACTAAATCCTACTCGGCCCCACTGGACTCCAACAGTCATCATTCAAGTAGAGCTCTAATTTTTCTGGTGAAAACCTCAATGAAAATAGTTTGAAAAGCTGAAATTCTTGTCTTACCTGTCTTGACTTTAGTTAGGCTCTACAATATAATCATTCTCTAATAGACATAATCATGTATCAGTTTTATATAATTTATGCCGGTTCAAAATTTGTTTTAGAACTTACAAACAGTATGTTCTGTCCTGAAAAAGATCAAGTTATTTTCCCTTCTATTTAGTATTAACATTACTATTTTGTTGCAGGGCACTATTGCTGTTACAAAGGACATAAACAAATTTTCTCAAATAGTACTATCATACTTTCTGCGCTCAGTACTTCGTTATTCAAATTCGATGATAACTGTCAAGGCACATGATTTCATTTTTGGCTACGATGATAAACTTGTTGAACTGGGCCTATATGTGGCCAAGTTGATCCAGGAAGATGTTCCGTTTGAAAAGTTGGGGATTTTAGCTGAGGTAACTTTACTTCTTTATATTTATATTTAAAGTAGTCTTTTCCTTTGTACTTACACCTTCATCTGTCAAATTGAAAATTTATACTATAATTTTTATTTTTTTATTAATGTTTTTAACTCAAGATAGATTCCATTCAAATATTTACATTTTATAAAGTCTGATTTGAGTTAAAACTAGGTTTTGGAATCAACATAATTGCTTTTTTTCCTTATTTGTTTTGTTTTTAAAAATGATAACTTATCATTGCAGCGAGCTGCCGACACAGCAGATACTATCACAGTTTTGACAGGAACAAATGATATTGAAAACATCGGAATTGTATCTGAAGTGAATGGAGATGATCAGCTGTATGTATGGCCTGAAGAAGAGTGCAATAGGATTGATGGAAGTGACGGTGCCTTCTTTCCAAGGCATACTCTGACTGATAACGTTACTCTTTATCTTTTCCACAAAAATATGTGTCGAAGAATGCCATTTGTCTATGATAAGGAAGTTATAGTAAGAATTTCAGAAATATATTTAACAATCCAATTTATTTTTCTAATTTTTTATTTTTAATTAAATATAATTTTTCAAAATTTCAAAGAGTTTCTCCTTTTATTTTTCATAATATTCAGAATTTTTTGGTTAGTACATTTATAACAAATATTTTATAATAATGACTTCTTCAATAATTTTTCTATTTTTTGTTTTGGTAAATATAGTTCCAAGGGGATGTAACTGCCATGCGTTTTCATGCCTCGCCAGATGTTTACAATACAAATGGTACTTGTTACTGCCCAGAAAGTGGGTGTGCACCAGATGGAGTGTTTGATCTATCACCTTGTTCTAATGGTAAGTTTAGGATTTCTTAATTTAATTTATAATTTCTTCGTCTCAAATTATGATTAGATATCTTATTTAAAAACTATTATCATTAATTTAAATTTTTAAAAATTTATTTGAATGTCAATATATTTTACTTAATCTCGTTGTTATATAAACAAGCTTTTAGTGATCGTGATTACTGTTTAATATTTTGATTTCTTCCCCATTAATTAAATTTTTATACGACCCAGTTTTATTATTCCATCTTATATGTAAAAATTGAATAATAATCTATTATTTCTCCAAAATAAGTTTCTTGTACTTAAGGAAAAACTATAGGGAAAATAGAAGGAAGTTCTGTCATATCTCCATGGCTTTGAGAGGTAAGAAGTCAAAGCCTGTCAGGAATATTAAGGATCCACAAGGGAGGCTGGTAACTGAGGAAATGGAAGTGCTAGAAGTTTGGAGGCAGTTCTTCCAGGAAAAATTTATCATGGAGGAACGCAGATACAACAACTTTTGGGACTGCAGAAGAAGAGGAAGAATGGATGACGCCTAACCAGATGACATGGATAATGCATTTGAGGAGGATGAGGTGGCATTAGCTGTTGAGAAAATCGAGCTAAGAAAAGCTCCAGCACCAGACGTACAGCCCCAGAACTCATTTAATATGAGGGAAATGAAATGCTAAAGTGCCTACAAATGCTTTTCCAAAGAGCTTGGGATGCGAAGAAACTACCACAAGAATGGGAGAATAATATCATAGTCCCTATACACAAGAAGGACAGCCAAAGAAAATGTGAGAACTGTAGGCCAATTTGTCTATCCTCGGTCATATACAAGATATGTAAAAGAATATTAGAACAGAGGCTGAGGCATCTAATAGAACAAGATTTGGAAGAGGAGCAGGCCGCTTTCAGGCCTGGTAGACAGATCCAGGATCACATATTCTCACTCAGAATGATAGTAGAAAAGCATGGGATTGTGGCAAGGTAGTGTATCTACCATTTCTGGATCTGAGAGCGGCCTTTGATTCGGTTCTGAGGCATGAGATTTGGGACGCGCTGATTAGAAGAAGGGTGCCAGCAAATCTAGGAGTGCCATAAATTCAGTTTATCAAGACCCAAAGGTTCAATGGTAAGACATCCCAACCATTTCATTTCTATAAAGGAGTAAAGCAGGGGGGACAGCCTTAGTCCTTTGCTTTTTGTCCTTCTCATGGATGAGGTATGGAAGGTATGTAAAAGGAGAACTCCAAGAGCTGTGATGGGATTCTGGAATTTAACACCAGTGCTTGCTCAGGCTATGATATATGCAGATGACAACTATGTAACTGTACTGTAAAGGACTAATTGATTGCAGACTTTCAGGAAGCTTTCCAGACATCACTAAATGATGCAAGCAGGATGGCAGAGGCTGAAATCAGATTCCTCCAAAGGATAGTTGGCAGGACCAGGAGGGACTGTATAAGAAATGAGAGGATTTACGAGGATTTGGCAGTAAGATCAGTGCGGGACATCCTGGAGAAGTGGAAATTGAAATGGTTTGGGCATGTCTGCAGAATGAGGAATACCCAAAAGGCCAGGTGGTTCTTTGAAGCTAGACCGGAAGGAAGACGCCCTCGTGGTAGACCCAGATGTATGTGTTCCGACTACATTGGGAAACTGGGTGCAGCAAGAGGACTCACCATTCCAGCAATGAGAAGAATTGCAAAGGACAAAGACCAATGGGTTCGGTTGACCGAGACAGCAACTCCACACTTAGCGGCACACAGGAGTTATAGGAGGAAGAAGAAGAAGTACTTAAGGAAGCGGAATAATGTTATTTTCATGATATTAGGTATTGGCTTTATTTATCACCATCTACTGCCTAAACAGTGTAAGGAGTGCATTGGAAAGGAGTTATTGCTTATATTAGAACTCTTTTTGAAGCCTAAAACTACTAGAAGGACACAATTCCTCAATAGACTAACCTTACTCTTGATAAAATTCGGATGAATCGCTTGTTAACCAGGGCTACATATATAATATAACAATTATACATTATTGAAATTTGAAGTGGTTTGAATAAAAAAAAGTTCCTAGTTTACTTTAATTAAGTATCATATTTCTATCACTGCTTCCTTTATCATTTATCACAGAGATATTTTAACAAGTTTAAGGACAGGGAGTGTAAATCCTCTATTTCAATTTTCTTTACCATCATATTATGCTTTTTATTTTAAATAGAGAGAACTGAACTGGCTTTAACTATTACAATGATAGCTCTATATGAAACTATTAATTTTTTAAAAATGCATTCCTTACCTAATAAGCATTGGTATTTAAAGGTTTTTCTTTTTTTTGTTACAGGTATTCCGATTTTAATATCTTTTCCACATTTCTTAAACGCAGATCCATCCCTTAGGGAGCCATTTGAAGGTCTTCATCCTGATCCTAAAAAGCATGAATTCTACCTAGACATACAAAGGGTATAATTTAGCACTTCTATATTTTCAACATTCATAATAAACTTTTAAAAAAGTTAGAGCAAATTTAATCTTAATTAATTGAAACTTTCTATTCACTTCTACATTTAAATGTTGTGAAGTTTTAAAATATTGCATTTTCTTGTGCCAAATTGTGTGATAAGCCAACAGTTTCAATATAAAAATGTTATTATATACAATTATATCCATAAGATGTCCCAGTAAAAAATTTGTAAAACTGAATATTAACTTTTATTAGATCAATTGTTCTTTTTTTTGTTTTGTTTTTTTACCTTTTATGGATCCAGCATAAATTCCTTCTAAATATAATAAAATAAAATATCATATTTATGTACTATTAAATAACTAAACTTTTTTATAATTCACTTTTAGTTACTCGGCTTTACTTTGGGAACAGTTTCCAGGCTTCAGATGAATATCAGGATAGAAAAAAGTAAATATACCAACTTATTGAAAGAATTTCCAAATAACCTTATACTTCCTGTCTGCTGGATACAAGTGGTAATTATAAATTATATTACTAATTAAATAATATTGTTGAAATTAGTTTTTATTATTAGGAATTACACCTGTAAAAAAGAAAAACAAATAAAAACACCTAAGAGAATAAATTAAATAGTAAATAAGTAAATTGTTTACTTGATTACAAATTTTTAAAGTATTTTCCTGTACTATGCTTTATATTATACTAAATTAAAGTCATCATATTCGATGCAATATATATTACATAAAAGAAAAATTAGTTAAAAACAAGATTAGTTTTATAAATATTCTGGCTTAGAAACTACTTCTCCATTTTTACAGCATAGTTTTTCAGTCATTTACAAATAAAGCACATATTTACAAACTTAAAAATTCTAGAAGAATCTACAAATCATATTAACACTGAGTCTTCCCAAAATAATATTGAGCATGTTGTCTATGTATAGATGAAAAATGTTAGAACTCGCATCACCTTCCTTCCGTGAGAACTAGAAGAACAAGGACACTTCCTCAAAATCTCACTCTTTTTTTATTTTATTCTTAACTCCTTACCTGTAATTTTAATTATTTAGATATATTGAGTGAAAGTGATATTTTACATCTATATACCCTTATTTATAGAGCAGAAATCTAGGTTCTTCTGGAGAGGTGCTAAAATGAAGTAATTCCATGTGTTGAATTAGTAGGAAAAAGAACAACTTAATGTTTGCATATGGTGCTGGACCTCACCAACAATCTTCATTAAGTGCTATGGTTTTGTCTGATAATAGATAGTGATAATATGTTATTTTCAATTTAATGATATATTTAAAATATTATCTAGTGACAATTTTAGTAAATCAATAAATAGTTATACAGTTTTTACAACCTAATTGGCACCAATATATGAAATTAAGATATCCCTTTTTCCTAAAAAAGTCTATGATTTTGAGAAAGGACTACTCTTCCTCAGAAACTAATGCAAGTAATCACATTTTCCATTAAGTTGACAAGTTCAACATACTCTTTGCATGGCCTCTCTGTTAATTTTATCTGCAGACTTTCTCACAAATAGTGTTCTCACTTGACAGTTTAAAGTCTTCATTTTCTGACTTAAATAAAATATAAATATAGAAATAAAATAAAAATAGAAATACTTTTTTGTGCCCACGATAACTCAACTGCAGCATTTCATAAGGAAGTAACAGGGGCAATGCTTTATTCTGTATGAAAAAAATATTTCAAGTTATTAGTATCAACTTGTTGCTCTCAGATGTGAGTATTCTCTAACTGATGATTCTATTACGGATCACTGGGCACTAAACCACAACTAATATCCCTTGAAACCAATTTATTTAACTTTGTTAATTCTTTAAATGTTTGTTCAGAAACATTTTTATTTTTATTTTTTATACCATTTTTCTAAATTTTCTTAATTAAATGGTTAATTTCAGAAATACTTAACAGGAAATGTGCTCAAGAATAATAAGAATATATCTGTTTCAGTCAGCAGAAGAAATGCCTCCTGAGTTATACAACCTTATATATCATTCCACATTTACGGTGAAGAGGATGCAAGTGGTTTTGAGGTGGGGACTGCTGGTGTTCACTCTGCTCTTGCTATACTTCCTGATCATATATTCACGCTTACTGATCGGAACGATTAGAAGAAAAAGGGATGAGATAAAAGACAAAAAATCTGCATGTTGCCAAGAAATGCTACCGAAACACATAGATATTAAAACTGGAACATGTGAAATAAGTAAGATATAAATAAATTGACAAAAGTGATTTTAAAAAAACTATATCAAAAAGAAAATTTGTGTCCTCATAGGAAGTACATAAATGACTGGCCATCATTGCTGTACTAACATTTAAAATCTCTGTATGGTTAAAGTAGGTTATTTTCTTAATGATAAATAACCTAGATGAAATTGGCATGAAAACTTGACACGATTGCTTAAAATGGATGAAATAAGCAGCATCAATTTTATGTTCACGTAGTTAAAATTAAGAACCAGAGGTAAAAAGATTAGTGGTAAAAGCATGACCTATTTGGTCACATACAATGAACTTTCTCTCGGCATTTATCCAGCTAAATATTTAATATAAAAAAAATAAATATCATTTTGTACCAATTTAGCACTTTCAGTAATTTGGGAATATTAGTTTCAAAGTACTATCTATATTTAGCTGCAAATGTTAGGAGAAATTTCCAGTTCTTAATAATTTTAAGTAGAAGATTGTGATAGTCATTTAGATTCGAACAAGTGTAAATAATGTTTTTCATCACAAAAGACTGTGGTGTGTGATTGAATAAAATTAAAATTTTTTATTGTATATAGTTATATATTTGCACCATTGATGACTTTGCAATACTTAGAAAGGTGTTTGATATGTTAGGGATTAATTAAAAACCTAATACACTCAACCGAATTAACATTTATTTCCTATTTGTTTTTTACGATTAATATGGTTGAAAAAATGCCTTTCAATTAACAGGGAGCAAGATGATAAAATAAAACATAGCTTCTATAATGAACATTTTAATAGTAAAATATATTTTAAAATAGAATCATAAAAACCAAGCGAACTAAATGAAATTTTGAGTTCCTTAAATATCTACTAGGTTTCTTAGAACAGTATATATGACTTGACTTGTAATAAGCAAATTATGTCAAAAGAACCTAAAAATGCATATTAATTTTAATAACTATCTTCCCTAAAGCCAAAGAGTGCTATGATGCATCTGTGTATGCTAATGTAACCATACACACAAACCTCAATATACATGATAATTACAAGTAATAATTTATTAAATAAATTGAAAAAAAAATTTAGGTTTAACAGCCTCAATATTGATGGCATTTAAACATCTTTAGTTGTAATAAAAATTACGTTAAGACTGGCTTAAACCTCTTATAACTATCAATTCAATAACTGTGTGATACCCTTAGTTGTTTTCTTGGCCTTGTTAGCAAAATATGTTCTGTAAAAAAAAAACTTTTATTTTTTATTTTAAAAAATTGCATAATTTTTAGGGATATATGCTCAAGTTAGCAATTTTAATAAGACAACTTAGTGATAAAAATACAATGAAAGCATTATTATTTTTGTATAATATATTAAATTCAGTCATCACTGAATTATGACTCTTCTTAGTGTATCTTGATTTTTAAAACTTTTCTTAGAAGTGTGGCAAGTTATATAAATAAATAACACAATTAAGTTTTTTAAATTTTAAAGTGAACACATTTAACAAATTAAATAGGTCTATAAAGAGGTGATTTACTACCCAATTGGCAAAGGTAATCTTGCTCTAAAGTTCAAACAGAGAAGAAACAGCATTGAATTTTACTATGTAACAATTACAATTTAAACAAAACTAGATACTTAACCTATCTAGGTCTAGACTGTAATTCTTTCCAGATGTTCAACTTATCTATTTATCAATAGATAAGGATTAACCAGAGGATTGTCTACAGTATTACTGTTGTGGAATTGACCTAATGGACCATAACTATTATAGTGACTTATATTCTGTAAACTTAGCTGTTTAACAAAATTCAGATAACTATTTGTAGTACTTGCCTCACAATTGTTATGTTACCTACATGTAGGGTTGCCAGGCGTCGGGATAAAGCAGGACATAGGCTTTTTGGTTGCATGCCCAGCCAAAATAAAGTGTCCGGCTTGTGTTATTTTTTTATTTATTTTTCATTAGAATTTAACAAGCTTTATGGTAATAAACAAAAAAGCTTGATTCTACATACAAATTTTTTTAATACTAAGAAAAAAATCCTCAATAATGTAAGGTGTCCGGCTTTTTTACCCTAACAGGCTGGTCTGTTCGGCGACCTGGCAACCCTACCTACATGTCTTGTCTCCACTTCGAAAATTATGTGATGCCCACTTTTACAATAAGGCATTTTTTTTTTTTATCTTTTATAAAATATTTCAAGCTATCTGACAATCTTGTCCATCTAAACTACATTCATATGTTTTAAGATTGTATTTCCCTATTACTTGTTAAATCCATTAGTTATTATGAATATTAGTAGGTATATAAGTTTTAATTATTTATTTTTTATATTGAATGACTGATTATTGATGTAAATAAATTGTTTTGTTTCTAAATATTTTTCCATTTATAACCTCTAAGATATTATTATTTCCTCTAAAGAATAGGTAGTGTCATGAAATGTTAGGGTGCAAGCAAGATTAAGGAAAATTGTTTGTATAATTTATAAGATATAATCTAGGAATTTTATAATAATATTTAAAAAAAAAACCAATACCATAATAAAATTCATGGAGAAGTTTGCCCATTAATTTTGCTCTAAAATATGACAGGCCATAGTGCCAGAAAGCATAAAGGGATCAGGGTAGTAACAAGAAATTAATCATAACCTATATTTCCTAAAACCCTTCCTGTCTACCTTAACAGAAATAGGCAAGGACATTAAAAGACAATAAACATGGGATTTATAATTTAGCAACATTAATTTGCAATTTCAAATGGATCGAGTAAAATTTTTTTTTTTAAATAAGTTATATTTTCAGTTACTGTGCCCATTAGAAACCCAATTTAGGTACTTGTTAATTTTTTAGTAATCCTAAAGGCCGCTAAACACGGTCATTCCGGTGTGTCAGTTTGATGTGATCATTTCTGTCACACCGAACTGAACGCAACATTCGCATCCACACACTCATTTCGGGGTCCAGTCCTCCAGTCCCTCTTATTGTGTTTTGTATTTAACATATTAAACACAATTTTTACATCATGTTTTCGGACGATGAATTGTTATTTCTATAAAGTGCTGTGGCTTGTTATAGTGGACAGGAGAAAGCGGAGAATAAAGCGACATGTATGGGTTAAGCAATGGCTTTTAAAACGAGTTAAATACTCTTAAATTAACATTTTGGAGGAGTTGCGATTTCATCCTAAAGACTAGCATAATTACTTGAGGATGGACGAGAAAACGCATTTGGACCTGCTATCACACGTTTCTCCTTTGATTAAAAAAAAAACATGCGGACAGCAATAACGCCCCACGAGCGCCTCTCAGCAACCCTTCGCTATTTAGCAACGGGAAGGTCACAGGAGGACCTAAAATTTTAGTCTTTTGAACTTAATTTCCACAATCATTCCTCCCCTCTGAACAGTTCTATAAATTCTAAAAGAAAGTCTTTTCCCCACACCATCTTTCACTTAAAAAAAACACAGAGGAGGAGTACTGACGAGATCTGTTAAGCGATTGAAAGGGTGATGTCTATCCAAACGACACCTATACGCATGCTCAGATAACTGATGTGATGGTACACACCGAAATGATAAATTTCCATCAGTTCAGTTTTTTGATGCAAGCTCTCATCAATTTAGCCTACACACAGTCCGATCGATGTGAACACACCAAACTGACAGTGTGTAGCGGCCTTAAGAAATCATTAATCCCTACTGTTCAAAGATGCTAAACATCTAGTTCATCAGAACCAGACCAATGTGTTAACACTGTTAAAAAATTTTTAAAAATACTAGGAAGTAACTATAAAATAAATTTCATTGTATATATTTTCCCCCATTAATCATAGTATTAATACAGGATGAAAGAATGATGACCTATATCTTTTGAACCTTAAAACATGAGAGTAGGATAAATATTTCCTGAGAAACAAGAACTATAATAAAAAAAAGATACATATCAGCAGGAGCTGTATTTAAAGTAATGTAATGTATTTAAAGCCATTTGTATGCTTTAAATAAATAAAAAAAATTAAACAAGTTATATTCTGTTCTAGCCTTAACTATACCTTACTTATTTCCGTCATCCTTTTCATACAAACCACTTTTGAAATTGATCCTTCCTTTTGGAAATAGCATAGTTATTACTAATAATATTTAAGAAATAAAAAATTTACAATTATTGAGATTATGCATCATTAAAAATCATCTTAGTAGCCTGACATACAAAGTTAAAAGAACACTGTTTAAATAAAACATCATATTCATCAAAAAGAAAAAAGATAGTTGAAATGACGTGGTCCTTAGGTAGACCAATTTGAAAAAAACAACATTATTATGAGATATATAGAGGGAAATGAAAAAAAAGACAAAGTTTCTGGAAGAATTTAGTAGTATATAGGCAATTTCCAAAATGTAAATTGAATACAAGTTGTTTTATAAAAAAGAAAAAAATTATTGTAAGAAAGTACAAGATATTTTCATCGGCAAAAGGCTTAGGACAGACCTTGAGCCTTAGTATAGATTACAATTTTAGGTCATATTATCAATTCTGAAGATGGGACAAAATACCATATACGTTACTTTTCTCTAAGTTATAAATTCAGACTTTATTCATCACAAAAGATTATGATAAATAAAATTCAAAATCACAGCCTCTTTTCATTTAAGGTCTTATTTAGGCACTGTTGATTTTCATTGTTTTTCGATATACACAACCGTTATTCACCTGTAGTTTTAAACTCTAAGTATGTCTTTCTTGTGTTGCCTTAACGCACTTAACTACACTCACGTAATACTCACATCAAGATATTGTCTAACTTTTTCAAGTTTGGCTTAACTTAACAACATTCAACTCTAATAATAATGGTACAATTCCTAAGGTATTTACAATTAACAGCTTCCCTATAGGAAAGTTGTGCTTGACTAGCTCACTTACACCTGAGGCATTGAAAAGACAGTATGGACTGCCTCTTCAGAAACAGGCATGTATCCGATAAAGGATACCTGCGCTTGTGAACAACCAATACTTAAAGATTTATTAAATAAGTAGGAACTTGAAACACACAAATCTGAAAATTGAACAAAAAGAAACACAATTGCCAGAAATATACATAATTACTATAAATGGTTTATACTCATGTTAATTGATTTTAATCCTTTCTTCACCATTAGAAATCTAATGACCAAATTTTAAGTGCATCATATCAAAAGTCTAATCGAGGTGACAATTAACATTGTTATTTAAATGTAATTAAATAACAATGAACATTTTACAATTGTGAAACAAATTTTGACAAAAACATTAACAATTAACATTTCTTATCTGTAACATTAAATCTAAAAACCCTAACAAATATATAATGTAATAATAATAATGATCACACATTTAAATTATCTGAATTAAATTCAACAAACAATAAATGTAAATCATTCAAATGAATGAAAAACAAAAATAAAATGTGACAAAGGTTTCGAAAGTAATCATTATTATTACAGACCACTTTAGGAAACAGATCGAAATAACTACTATTAATATTATATAAACATTAACATTAAAGTAGAATAAATATATAACATACATTGAAACCAAAATATATTAAGTTTATCATCTATATATAACTAAATATATATTTATATTAATAAACAATATTTACTTAACTTCGGACATTGTATTATCACAAAAACCAGAAATGCACTTTAAAAACTGCCAATCCTGACTTTCATACAAATCCCAGTATAAGTACATCTTTCTCTTCAAGATAGTGTCTTTTATAAAATTAAACTAACTAGTTCCAATTGGCATAACAGGTACAAGTTCTCATCGTCGTTGCCATTTTATAACTGTTGCACTTTTGGATTTTAATGACCTCAATTTGCCAAGAACATTCTGACAAAAACTCTTCAAATGGAGATTAAAACTGACTTATCTAGATGAGACTACAGTGTTCTAATGAGAAACTATTAAGCTTTGTAATCCCAAAATTCTACTTTCATAAAATTTTATCACGAATTTTGAGCAATAATGTTTTCGTTTAAGGTAGAAAAAGTCTGATAAAGTCTAATTGGTGAAATTATTCAAGATCCATACAGTAAAAAAAATGGCACTATTCATATAACAATGTGCTTAAGTTAACAAGTGAACGTCACATATATAATATTTACAATTATATCAAACAGTCTCTCTTCTCAGTAAGTCCTATATTGGACTAGATTTCACAAATTTTTAGTGTGTTGTGCTTCAAATTAAAAATTTAAAGTCAAAACAGAAAACTCGAAGATATTGTTTTCAAATTTATTTTACATATTATTTGTATATACTTATAAACAAGTTTATGTAGATTCTCTTGCATTTAAGAGAAAACAAAGGACTATTTTAGTTTTTTTTTTGTTTTTTTTTCTTCTTCAATATTGAGTTTATGATGGGGAATGAAGGTCATCTGATACGGTGAGGTATACAGACACAGGGTGCCTTATACTGCCCGCCCAGGCAACTGTTTAAGACTAGATGGCAAGAGATTGCATCGACTGGGCAACATCTTCAGACCCAGTCGTAGTGCCAGTAACAGCGGCTGGCTCAGAACGTGGTGTTACAGGAGGTGTCAATGGCTGCACAATCTCTTCTTCCTTTGGCAACCATTTTGTATTTCCACCCCCTCGACCACCCCCTCTTCCTCCTCCCTAAAAGTTAATATTAATAGTTAAGAAATTTTTTACATATAAAGAATTATTCAATACATAAATTCCTATAAACATTAGAAAATCAATAATCAAAGGTGGTATGATAGCTATTAAAAGATACTAAATTAAAAATTCAACAAATTGGTGCGCACCACCAATTTCCAGAGGTTTTGTGTAATGTAAAAATATTAATTATTAAGTTATATTATACAGAGCACTGTTCAATTTAAATTAAAATTATTTCTATCTCTCAGAATATAAAATTTATTGCTGCAATCAGCTTTTGATATTTTTAAAAATAAAAATTGGTTTCTTATAGAATAAAAACAAAAATAATCCAGACCAATATAAATGTATTTATATTTCAATTGAAATGTAATAAGGAATATTTTTTAAATGATATTTTTGAACTATGGAAGTTTGGGGAAATCTAAATTGTTGTTATCTATCCTTCAGAGATACATAGAGCCAACCATTGATTGTATAAAAATGACCAAATATGAGAAAGTTACAGAAACATTTAAGTTTGACCACTATTTTATTTGATTATTTTTGTATCACAATCGATGCTTAGCAGTAATGATTACTGGGGAAAGAAAATTCCACCAACAAGAAGAGATGTTTGGTATCTAAAATAGTAATATGTTAATTAAAGTAATTTATTGAGTCTATTAAAACCTAATAAGCTAAAGATAACAGATAAAAAAATGTTTCAACCTACACTTTACCATTAGTAAAATATAAGATGATAAAAAGAAATAATAAATAACAGAAATTGACTAAAATATAGACAGGCTGTCAACTAAATTCTTTTTTATTATGAAAATAAAGTAGGCGATAATTTTAATGTTAGCTGTGAACATTTTAGAAAGCAATGGAATACTTCAATTTTAGAACTAACATATGTTCTTGTTGGTGAAAATATAAAATATTTCAAAAAACATTCTTAAACAAACAAAATCATTTACAATCAAACAAATACAAAGTAATATGGACAAAAGAGAGACAATTTTAAGAAAACTTAGGCAGTTTTAATAATGATGAATTCAAATTTTTAGTGAATTTCATAAGTAATAGTTAACTTTTGAGTTTAGCATTGCAGGAATGGCCAAGTCTGAAATTGCTTAAAAATCAATATGGAAAAATAATAATAAAAATAGGAAGAAAGTGGATATGAAAATATTAGGGTTACACAAAACAAAAAAAAAGAGAAAAGCTTTTTTTTTAAATTTGAGTCTATTGTTTAAAATTATTCATTGTTAAAAATAAAAATTTATAAATAATTAATTAAGCATTATTTTAATTTCAAACCTCTGGCATTATTATTGCATCAAGTTCTCATCTGTCAACATAAATCAAATTGTATCTGTCCATTAACAAAGATGGTAACCGTTATATATTTAAAACGAAAGACATTATAAAATTAATAAAATAAAATAATATCTTGATTTTGGGAAAAGAACCAATTTAATATAATCCAGATTTTGATCGAGCTTTCAACTAATAAAAAGGATTTAGTGACGAGCCTGTCTGCAACCTATATTTAACAAGGGAGAGTTATAAAGAGAAAGAGAGAGACAAACGGTTGCTGTAGAAATTAATATAAGATTACAAGTAAAACATTATGGGCATAGAAAATAGTTATGGGAGTTAGAGTTAAAAAGAAGAAAGAAAGCTACAGCCATAATTAATTAGATTAAAAAAAAGTTTTTTTCTTTCATCTCGAATTGTGAGAGGGCTTCAAGATCTCCTATTCTAACATCATAACCTACATGATCAACTAACTAAAACATATAATCAGGATTTCAAAGAACTGTGAATTTTATTAATAGATTGGTTTAAATAAACACAATTATTACATACTTCAATGAAACCTGGGGGTTCTTTAAAATATTTAATCATTCATCAGAAAAATAATGAATTTTCGGAATAACTTGAGAACATATAATTGTAGGGTTTAATAAAAATTCCACAATAATTAAATAAAGGTAGTATATTAATCATCACATTAAGTAGTTAAATATAAACTTGAGCGATTTTAGCATACAAAATAAAAATAATAAAGAAGTGAGATCTCCATCTCATATATATCAAAACCAAATAAAAGTTGAAAAAATTTTTTTTTTAGAAAATCAGTTTGGCCAGACCTGAATTGCTCTTAAATTGCCTCTCTGATACCAATAGCAATTCGATAATAGAAAGCATGCTTTTACTCACATATCTCGGTCTGTAGTATGATCTAGGCCTAGTAGGTTGAGAAGGGGGTGGGTAGAAAGACGTGAGGGCAGTTGGAGGAGCGAGGACCTGGCGGGGATAGTACGGGAACTGGGGAACCTGCACAGGAGGGTGTCGTGGGTTAGGACTAGTATGATTGGCTGGAAATGGAGGAAGAGAGGGGGGAGTGCCACGCCTAGGATCATGGTGTTTCAAGTTCCTGTTGGCAGCGTCAGGGTTGTTATTGTTCAAATGGTGCTGCCTCCGGCCCTCGTCCTGATGGTGGTGCTGTTTCCTTCGAGGCTGCTCCTCCTTCCCTTTATACAGTTTAAGGAGGGAGACCACAGGAGCTGACTCGCGCGGTCGCCTCTGGTTGTTATGGACTGGTGGTTCACCCTCCTCCTTGTTCATTACCGCCATACCACCTCCATTTTGGCCAGCCATAATACCATTTTCTAATCCACATTTAGGCTAACAAAAAATTCTATTTCTCAGAATATGAACAAGACTATAATTTTGAATACCAATTTCGCATGCAAATACAATAAATATTCATGTCATGAATTGAGAATTAATAAAAGAAAAGAGAAATAAAAATTGTATGTAAAAAAACAACTTATTATGAGAAAAACAATTTTTGGCCTAATGGTCAACATTTGAATCCACATAATTTCAAACATCTTTAGTTGGCCTATTATTTAAAAAAAATTACTTAAGTGAATGCTTTATCAACTGGCTGAAGAGATAATAGTTAACCGATATTAATCATGAATGTACCTCAAAAGAGCAGAAATTGCTATCAGAAAACAGTAAAAATAACAACTTTTCCTATAACATGATTAAATATGGATGTTACACAAAACAAACTTGTTGATTTGTTTAAAGACGTTTATTTAGTCTTCAGCAATTTCTAAGAATTTGTTGTGTATTATAAGAAGAAAAACTTAAAAGAGAAAAAAAGAATATTAATTGGTAAACCTAAACAAAAATAATTACTTTGTTATTTAAAATATACGATTATTTCAACATTTTCAGCTTCTTTTGCTGAATCATTCCTTGATTAGTAAGTTAATTTTAAAAACATTAAACTTTTATATAAATAAATGGTTATATAACTAAAGAAATATATATATATATATATATATTTAAATATATATATATATTTTTAAGTGGTAAACTAATAAATCTTCAGAATTTCAAAAAATCATATGCGGGCAATGAAAAAGGTCTACCATTCAAAAACATAGTAATGCATACAGTTGGAGCTCAATAATCCAGGCTAAATAGTAGTTTATGTCGCTATTTATTTATTTAAATATTCAATCAATATCAGAAAATTAACATTGATTCCCATTTCATGAATGCAATAAAAAAAAGCAGCACAGGTTAGATCCAGGTTTGAAATGTTTATGTGTTATTTTTAAATTGGTTTAAATATTTTTTTAAATATAAACATTGGTACATTAATGTCCTTTACCTGTAACCACTACAACCCGTGAACGAGTCTGGGGTTCAGTACATGGTAGTGACTGTACTATTTCATGGACAACGGTCCTGCAAGGAGGTGACTAGTCCTAAGTCACACTCAATCGCCAGGTTTTCCCCCTTATCATGGGTACCCTATTTTATATTTTAAAGAAGCTGGGTGAGCCCCAGGAGGGTCCTAGATCCCATATGATCCATCTCCCGCCGCAAACAGACTAAATAAAAGTAACTGCCTACAGCGGGATGCATGGCTGCTCAGTGCTCTACCACTGAGCCACTCCCCTCCTTTATCAATGTCCTTTGTAACTTGAAATTAAATAATTCCTAATCCATGAGATTTGGCAACAGAACAGCATATTGGCAACAATTTATCACTATAATAAAATCATTCTGAAGTTAGAAAACACAATGTGAAGGACTGCTATGGAGTAAACTTACATAACATACTTAAAAAATGTTGTGGGTTTTAATCTCTAATTTAAACTTACTATTCAATTCAATTTAAACTGTGATTTATTTTTTCTATTCTATGAAACATATATATAAAATATATACTTTATGGTATGGTATAAATACCATTACAGCCCATGGAGGGTCTTGGGTTCACTAGATGGTAGAGACGGTACTGTTTCTTAGTCAATGGTTGTGCGGGAAGGTGGGAGGTGATTTGTCCTAGATCATGCCAGATTTCCCCCACTTATTTTGGGTACCCACTAAATTTTATTGAGTCTGGCCGCTGACAGATAAAATAAAAGTCTGCCAGTGAGTTGACTTTGAACCTGGGACCTTAGGTATGGCAACTCAGTGATTTACCAATGAGCCCTATTTATATAATGCTATTGCTACATATTTAGTTTTTTAATTTTGCCACAAAAATGTGCATAAATTTAATAAGATAGTAATATGAGGTTATAATTCACAACTGACCAACCAAAATCATATGAAAAAAAAAATAATGCAGCAGATACTACTACTTTTTTACTTATTTTTGCACTTAAACAATTTAAAATATAACAGAAATGCTGTCCACTGTACAGGCTTACTACAGTATTTTGAATAAAAAATCTGAAATCAAACAAGTGACATGTTTCCTGACTTTTTCAGAAACCTTAAGTTTTTAATGTTTAAAGAATTAAGGAAAGCATTCCTGTACACATTATATTATAATTTTAATATAAATAAAATAAAATAAGATGTAAATTAATAATGGCCTCACCTCTGTAGAGTATACAATAGGGGACTCATAAGTCCTAGGTGAAGCATACAACAACGACTGAACGGATTGCTGAGAGGCTTCCTGCGGGTGAACCGCTGCTGGTTGGTAAAAAGCTAATTCTGGTGCTGGTTGAGGTGCCAGGTAGTATTGAGGTATCATGAGACTTCCTCCATCAGTAACCATTACCTGGCTCGCTTCGTAACAGCCATCATATTGCTGAAAAGTTTCCATGCATATTTTTTTATTTTATAATAAAAAGTTTTGTCAAATATATTGATGAAAACAAGTCATACTTATTAACAGGAAACATTCAATAATATTTGATCATGAATTATCTCTCATAATGAAAGGAGAAAAGCCAGTGAAAAAAGGGAAAAGATAATAATGGTAGGTACACATAAGACAGAACAAAACAAAATATTAGACAGATGGCATGGATACTACTTAGATTTTTTCTCCAATGAAGATGCAACAAGAGAATCAAAGGGACAGGTGATCTACAAAGTCAGTGAAGAGGTCATTAAAGGAGGACATAAAACTGGCTATTGAGCTGAAGAAGACGCGCAAGTAAGCAGAGACATTGCCCCCGAGTTTCTGAAATATGGAGGACATGAGCTCATTGAAGTGCTACAAAGGCTATATCACATTGTATGGGACAGGACAGCAAGAAGATTCCGAAAGAATGGGAATTCAGCATGATTATCTTGATAAACTTAGTAGGCAGCTAAACAGAATGTGCTTAAGTATATTTTTAGTATATAGTTGGAAAAAGTATAGCCACCTGGGAAGTTTCAACTATGACGCTGCCTAATATTTCTGATCTATCTATTTATTTATTAATGGGCCCTACAGTCGTTGGATAACCTTGGCCTTAGCTAATTTCTTCTGTCATTCATCTCTGTCCGTCGCAAGGTGCCTCCAGGTCACCTCCATATCGTCGAGCCACCTTTTTTTTTTTTTTTTTTTTTTTTTTTTTTTTTTTTTTTTTTTTTTTTTTTTTTTTTTTTTTTTTTTTTTTACCACCTTTCCTGCCAACGGCATACAGGTTTTTTGCCATGAATGGGGGTTCACCACTCATGGCAACTTCTTACCAATATTTTTTTTTTTTTTTTAAATCTTTATTAAACCGGAACTATGGTGTAGCCCGGTGCACGGTTGTACACCTTAGGGCTACACCTTATCCTTTCCTCGTCTTCTTCCTCTCTTTTAACCCTCGTCCTCGGAGTCCTCCATAGGTTGGTCCGGCGGTCTTCCCGGTGGCCTTCCTCTTCTCGTAATCATGAAGTGGGCCGATCCTACGGCCTCTTTCCATCCGTATACGAACTCCCTAAAGCTGGTGTAGTTCTCCTCCTCCACTAGCTCGGGGAACACGTCTTCGGTTATCGCATATATACCGGTCTTTGTGGACAACCTCGTCCTCAGGGCGTCGTATGCGATGCAGGATGCTACCACGTGCTCGGCAGTCTCCGGGACTCCGCAGCTGGGGCAATGGGGGTCCAGGTCATATCCATGTTGTGCTAGTTTCCATCTGAAACCCCCATGCCCCGTGAGGATCTGTGACATCCAATAATCGGGAAGGACCCACTTGGCCTTTAATCTTGATTCAACGGTGGGGAAGTATTTCCTAAGGGTGCTTCCTTTTTCGGATATCACCCACCGTCCATTCCATGCCGTCAGTGAGTCCTTCCTTACCTCATCTTTCCATTTGTTGGGGTTCGCCTGGATCCTCACTTGTAGTGTCTCCGGGAGAGCTGCCAAGCCTCTTCTCTTGACTTCAAACTTGATAGCATCTTCTCTCAGCAGGAGGTCAAGGGGTATACCTCCCGCTAGGATCTGCACCGCCTCGTGTGATGTCGTCCGATACGCCCTGGTCACTCTTAGCAGAGCCGTTCTCTGAGCCGTTGCCAACTTGTTCTTCTGTCTCTGCGAGAGATTCCTGCTCCAAAAGGGGGATGCGTACCTCATGATACCCAGTACGACTCCCTTGTATATTATCATACTCACTGGGTATCTGAGGCCCCAGAAAGCACCGCCAATTCGACTGAGACCGTTCAGTGTTTGGCTCACCCTCGTTGCTAGGTGGTTCAAGTGAGGTGTCACATCCAAATGTTTTCCAATTCTTATTCCTAGGTAAGTGACCTCCTCACTTGCCCTTATCCTGCTGCCTTGCACGCTGATGTTGATAGGGTGAGCCCTATCTGTTCTTCCTTTCAAAAGAACGGCCTGTGTCTTAGCGGCGGCCATCCTCATCATCTTCCTCTCGCACCAAGCTCCTACCAAGTTGGCACATCTCTCTGCCTCTGCCGAGATCCCGGCCCTGCTATTCGAGTACACTATTGCCGCGAGGTCGTCCACATATGCCGTGGCAGGGAACCGCTCTTCCTCCAATACACCGAGCAATTCGTCGAATACCAACTTCCACAGGGCCGGTCCCAAGACCGAGCCCTGTGGGCATCCACGTTCCACCCTGTCCACGTGCTTGTGGTAGCTACCCCGGACCGTGACTCGTCTGTCCTCGAGGTAGCTCTTTACCAGGGCGTAAATATTGCTCGGTGCTTCATATCTCTGGAGCTGCTGAAGGATGCTCGGCCACCACACACTGTCGAAGGCGGATGATATGTCAAATAGGACTAGCATGACATACTTCTCCGCCCTCGCCTCTGCGTCATTGCGTACTTGCAGCAGTGCATCTGCGGTTCCCCGGCCTTTTGTCGATCCGTACTGCCGTGGGTGACTGGCCCGGCTGAGTGTGGGTCGCAGGCTGGTCACCATGAGGCCCTCCAGGACTTTGCTCATCACAGGGAGAAGACAGATAGGCCTGTAGGAGCTAGGTAGCTCCTTATCTTTGCCCCCTCCCTTGTAGAGCAATCTCAAATCTGCGATCCTCCATTGCCTCGGGAAATATCCCCTGTCCAAGCAGGCGTTATATAATTTCAACATCCGTTCCTCGATGTAAGGGATAGCTTCCTTCAGCATGGAGGCGTCCACCTTGTCCAGTCCTGGAGCGCGTCCCGTGTGCTGCTTGCCCACGGCTGTACGGATGTCCCAGATGTCCCATGGTGGGCACATTTCAGTACCAGGCGGGTATTCCGTGGTCCGTCGGATTATCTCCTGCTCCTGGGAGTCCTGGTTCGGGTCATCCTTGGGGTATGTGCTTCGGATGAATATCTGTGCAGACTCCTCCATGGAGACCGCTCTTTCATCTCCAATCCTTAGGGCCGCTATAGTCTGCATGGGCGAAAGCTTTCCCAATGCGACCCTGTACGGTATACCCCAGGGGTTTTTCCCGGCTTCTTCCGTTACGAACTCCTCCCAGGACTTCCTTTTTTCCGCGCGGACCACGTTGCGGTAGGCAGCTAACCTGCGCTTGTACTCATCCCGAAGTGCAGTGCGTCGCTCTTCACACCTGCACTTCTGGTACAACCGCCGAGCCCTGTAGATCTGTCTCTTGAGGGTGGTTAGGCCCGGCGTCCACCATGGGACCGGTCTTCTCACCGCTGTCTTCTTCCGAAGGGATTGCTCCGCCGCGTCCCGGATGATGTCGGTGAGACGACCGACTTCGGCATCAATCGAATCATCCCGGTCCGACATCATCCGCTCCCAGTCATCGTCGAGCCACCTGTGAGGGGGCCTCCCTCTTAATCTTGAACCCTCATTTGGTATCTTATACAGCATCCTTCTAGGAGTTCTCGTTCTTGTTGAAGTCCTCGTATCTATCTATACTTATTATAAAACAATGATGCTGCCTAATATCTCTGTATATTATCTATCTATCGATACACATTATAAAACGAAGTCCTCAGCCGCGTCTGTCTGTCTGTTCACGGTAAATTTAATAACTACTGCACAGATCTTCATGCGGTTTTCACTAATAGATAGAGTATTTCACCTGAAAGGTTTAGGTATATAATTTGTCGAGGTTTTGTGTAAATGGGTTGGAATATTATGATGATTGTTGGAAGTGTAGGAAAAAGTATAGCCTCCAGGGAGGTTTCATCAATGATACTGCCCAATCCCTTTGCCATGTAACGAAACAATGCATGGCGGTATATTGCTCTTTTATAGATTACAAAAAAACCCAGGATAGGAGATATCTACCTTTTAAAGACTGCTTACTATACCTATTTTATCTTCTAAAAAATTGATAACGTACAATGCAGTATTTGAAAAGCTATTAATAGAGTTCAGCATTAATCCTTATCAAATTATATACTTTAGTATTTTATACACATTATTAGAATATTTTATGCCATATAATTCAAATGAGTATCTTATGGGTCATCGCAAAAACTTAATGCTCATAAAAATAAATATAAAGAAATATTTTTTTGTATGTTTGTAATAGCTACATAATAAAATAAATTAGACAGACAAAAAATGTAGGCATAATATGTCTCACTACCTGTGCAAAGCTGGGGCAGGTCGCTAATACTTCAATAAAAATAAAATGAGGCCATGGTTCATATTAAATTTACTATTAATGAATAATAAAATTTTATATAAATATAAGCTGCCAAAATAGAAATATAGAACAAAGGGAAGATTGAATCCTAGTTCTAACGATAAATAAAACTAACTAGATCAATACATAGCTATACATCATCGCACGTCTTACTTTCAATACCTGGAAAGTCATCATAAGAAAAATCTTTAAAGGGAAAGATTAGTGAGGATTGCAATTATGCAATAAACCACATTATAAAATATCAATTATACAAAGTTTAGCCTAAGTGCAACTTATTAATACAAGTGGTTAATTCATATTTACAGGATCAGTGAAGAGAGAGAAAACACCTAATAAATCCATGAACTCTAAACAATGGGAATATCACAAGAGAGGACCACTGTTAATAGCAAGATTGGGGAAGAAATAGATCTAACTACTATCTGATAGAAGTGCAATTATACACATTTATTATTAACAAAAACTTTCCATATTTTTCGTTTCAATAATACAAAAACTGTATTATGTTAGAGAAGAAATTAGTTGACTGGAACTTCTAATGTAAGTATATAGATAGTTGGGGGTGCAGTCAAATGAAACACCAAATAATTGAATACTTAATAATAAATAAGTATTCAATTATTTGGTGTTTCATAACCCCAACTATCTCTATCCTTACAAAAACTGTAATACTGTTATGTTTACTTACAGGAACATGATACTGGTACTGTGGAGCCTGATAGAAGACCTGTCCTTGAGGTGCATAAGGAAATGGATATGCTGGTCCAGGACTGCTTGGAGTTACTGCTCCATAAGACGTACCTGTAACATAAACCAAGTGTTATATTGTAGTAATAACTCTTCATTTTAAGTTAAGGAATACAACTATTTATTTAGGTTGATGCATCCACCAAAATAAATAAGTGGCTAATGCATTGGCTCTAAGGAAACTGCTTCTATCGGGACGAAAGGCTACAAGAAACTATACTGTCTGTATCAGAGCTGAACCTTGGTCACTGATGGCACATATACCACAACAATTATTATAACCACCTTTTTGCAGCTAAACTATAGCTCAGAAAAAAAGTAGCGTATGGTGCCACAGGGAAAACTATGGCTTACCAAAACTTCTGTTGGAAAAATCCACATGTCTATGCAGAGGAGTCTGTCTATAAATGACTTTTAGAGAACGGAGCTGTTGTTCTTTTTGGCAGGAAGGATAAGAATAGTAGCATTATATCAACTATTCATGATGCTTCGGGGAAGTCAAGTGGAAAGTGAATAATAAATTCTATGTACAATAAGCACATGAGAGAGGTAGATCTTGCAGATCAATATTAGGCCAATAGCAGTATTTTACAAATAAATTATTATTCCAGATAAACTGCACTTTGCTCAATGCATATAAAATGTACTATACTTATCTACCAGAAAATTATGCAAGATACAAGAAATTTCAATGGGAACAAACTAGATAATGGTTAACTGAGAATTCCAAACAATATAAAATTGCTCCTGACACTCCTCAAATTTCAAAACAGCTCCTTGTATTGATTTACTCATGAGGCTTTCCAGACAACTAAGAAAAAATATCCACAGACAGAAAAACTAATCTGAATAAGACCATGATCTTCAAAAGAAAAACACAGCAAAACAAGATATATTTGATGTTATGCTGGTACAATGTTTATTATTTGATAAAGAAATATTAAAAGTTAAGAATAATGAATAAAATTTAAAAGTTTACATATATTGTTTTACTTTGACATCCAATAATAGCCGAAACTATAAAAAAAAAAAAAAAAGCCAATGACATGAAATTTTTATTTTTTTTTATTTTTTTATTTTATTGAGTTGTACAACTGTAATACATACATCTAGTACAATTGCTATAAGAGTAAATAATACATGATAGCACATGTAGAGATACTACCCACTGGCAGCACTCTAATAAAGTTCTATAATAGAAGGTCCCGAGGCCATCTTCTCTTCAGACGCCTAGGAGGATTGTCCGGGATGGAATTGGATGCAAGGATGGAAACTAGTGGGTTTGGATGGGTTTGAAGTTTATTGTGGAATGATAGGTATCTGGAATGGGCTAAATCGGTAACATATGGAACGTTAAGGTCATTATGGATGGTTTTATTTGTGACAAAATAAGGAGCGTTTAGGATTTTGCGAAGGATTTTGGATTGCAAGGATTGGATACGAGAGGAATTCGATGGTTTGGTGGAGCCCCATAGTTCAATTCCATAAGTCCATATAGGCCTTATAACAGTCACATAAATAAGTCTTTTGTAATTGATCTGAAGCTTTGAGCGCTTATCTAATATGTGTTGAAGTAGTCGGAAACGTCTAGCTGTTTCTTGTCTTTTCAGTCTTGTGTGAGGGTTCCAAGTAAGACGCTTGTCTAAGTTGAGTCCCAGGTAGCGAATCTGTTCAACAGGGATAAGTGGAGTACTATTAAAGAATACAGTAGGACAGGAAGTCAAGGGTTTTCGACGAAGGGTAAAGGTAATTTGATGGGACTTGCTGGGATTGATTTTAATTCTCCAATTCCGACACCATTCTTCGAGGCTTGATAGGTGTAATTGAAGAGATTGGGATGCAATATATGGGTCGTTATTAACAGATAACACACATGTGTCATCAGCATACGTGGAGATGAAGGTGTTAGGATGGGTTGGAATGTCAGCTGTATATACTGTGTAAAGGATAGGACCGAGGATGCTACCTTGAGGAACGCCAGCAGACTGGGAATAGAGGGATGAGTAGGAACCTTTATGACTTACTTTAAATGTTCTGCCAGTTAGAAAGGAGCGAATGATTAAAAAGTATGTAGGAGGAAGGAATTGTCGGAGTTTGTAAAGGAGACCTGGGTGCCAGACTCGATCAAAAGCCTGTTCTACATCGAGAAAGGCTCCCGTACAGTACAATCTACGCTCCAATGCAGAGGAGACAACATACACCACACGATGACATTGCTGGATAGTGGAGTGGGATGTTCGGAAACCAAACTGGTGGTCTGGGATTATGCGGTTACTATCTAGGATGGGATAAATACGTTTTAGAATGAGTTTTTCGAGGATCTTGCCCATTATGGGTAAAAGGGAGATAGGACGATAAGAGGATGGGAGTTCTGGAGGCTTTTTGGATTTTGGGATCATTTTTACTATAGATAGTTTCCATGTATCAGGAAAATAGGTAGTACGGATTACAGAATTATATATGTATGTGAGGAATAGGATAGCTTTTCGAGGAAGGGATTTTAGGATGTGAGCTGTAATAAGGTCATGTCCAGGAGCTTTACGGGAAGGTAAACTATGAATAATATTGGATATTTCTGACGGATGAAAAGCCTTAGGTGGGAGAGACATTTGGAGTGGGATATCCAGTTCTGCTTCAATACGCTCAATGTGAATAGGGTTGAGAATATCAGGGTGTGGATTAAAGGTTTTGAAGAGGTGTTGGGCGTATATGTGAGATTTTTCTTCATCAGATCTGGACCAAGTTTGATTTTCAGTAAGGAGAGGATGATTAAAATCTTTGAATTTAAGGATCTTTTTGGCGGTCGTCCATAGTGATTTGTTAGTAGTCGTAAGATTTTCAGTCACACTAAGTAAATTTTGGATTTTGAAGTTTCTAATCTCCGTTTTCAGTTTGTTAGTCAGTTGGGTGTAATACGTTTTATCTGATGGGTAACGAGTCCTATGCCACTTAGATCTTGCTCTGCGTTTTTCGCTTAGCAAGATGCGAAGGTGCTGTGGCAGGTTAGTCTGTTGTGTGATATTATTTCTGTTTATGGTAGTGTTATCTCTTATACTTTGTGTTATTGTTGCTGTAAGTATTTCTATTGCGCTGTCAATGTCTTGTTTAGTTTTGAGTGGAATCCGTAAGTCTAGTTTGCTTTCCAAATCGTTATTAAATTGCTCCCAGTTAATTCGTCCTGTAATCAATGAAGGAGAGGAGGGCTTAGGAATGAAGGTTGAGTGTAATGAGAGCAGAACTGGACTGTGGTCTGAGGAGAGGTCATCCAGGGATTTGATTAATACATGGGAAGGAGAAATCTGGGATGTGACAAATATATCCAGGATATCAGGGCGTTTTTTCAGGGAAGTTGGCCAATAGGTAGGATTCGAGGGAGAGAGAATTGAATAACTACGAGAAGTGGAGACATGAGACAGGATGTTGCCACGAGGGTTGGATGTTCGGCAACCCCATCGTTGGTGTTTAGCGTTGTAGTCTCCTCCAGCAATAAAGCGTGATCCGAGGGATTGGAACAAGGATTCTAGTTGGTTATAGGATAGAGAATTGCCAGGAGGACAGTATACAGCTGATAATGTAAGATGGAAGGGACGAGTTGATATTATGATAGAGGTTGCTTGGATAACCTCATTTGGAGTAGAGGGAATAAGGGAATGTGGAATGGATTTATGGATAAGGATGCAAGAGCCGGCGTGGGAAGTGTTGTCTGGGTGGTCAGATCTATAAGTGATATAGTCGCGTATGTAAAAATATGAACGTTTAGTGAAGTGAGTTTCAGTAAGTAGGGCAATGTCAATCTGATTGTCATGTAGAAATATGTCAAGTTCGTCTCGGCGGTTGTTTAGTCCGTTCGCATTCCATAATAGGACAGCTAGGGGCTTCACATTCATCGCGGGAAGTTGAATGGAATTTCTGTGAGGAATCTAGTGAGGAGGGTTATCAGCGGTTTGATAGTTTGTTGTAGGTCTATCAGGAAGGAAGATAGGATGGAATATATGTCGGAGGGATTATGTTCTTGGAGCGGATATGGATAAGGAGTTTGAGATGGAAAGTCAGTAGGGGTGTTGGCTGGATGCTGAGCCCGACACTGGGGACGAGGAGGTAGATCAACTTTCGTTGGTCGATGTAATGAGGGGTTTACCATGAGAGAAGGCTGTGATGGAACTGGAAGTGGGTGTTCTGGCGGAAGTTTAACACGGAGAGGTAAGTGGTGAGTAGGAATGGTATTTCGTGGAGGTTGGGACTGTGCCTTGGGGATCTGTGGCTTGGATTGAGAGGTTTGGGGTTTAGATTGAATTTTCTGAGGCATCTGACGTCGCGGCTGCTGTAGTGTCTTGGTGTAGGCTTGAGAGGGCGGCTTTATGTCTTCCTGTAAATCGGCGATCGTTGAGGTAGTAGGGTGATGATGGTTGGTAGATGTATGAGGCAGTTCTGGGAAATGCGATAAATTTCCAGGATCAGGAACAACATTTGTCTTCTGTTCTGTTTTTTTTTGTGTAGTATTTTGCGATCTCTGCCGATAGAGGTTTTTATAAACGATGCAACCCCTGTAGCTAGCAGGATGGTCTTCACCACAGAGTGCACATTTTGCAGGCTCCTCTTTAGGTTTCGGACATACCTCAGATGAGTGTGGGCCGGCACATTTGACGCATCTGCTCTGGTGATGGCAGTAAGCCTTTGTGTGCCCTAGGTTTTGACATTTTGTGCATTGCACTATTAATGGTTTTTGTCTGGGCTGTTCAAATCTTACTATTGAATACACTAACCTTGAGATCTGAAATACCTCAGCATTATTTCGAGCTGGTTCCAAGTCAACAAAAAATAGTGGTAGTGGATATTTTTCCGTTGGATGTAGAACAGAAGATATGTTTCTAACGCTATGGCCTATTTCTTCGAGACCTTTTTTGATGGCAGCTGTGGGGGTGCTTGAGTGAAGACCTCTTAAGACCACACGGTATGCTTTATCTTCTCTTAGTTGGTAGCAATGGAAATCGTAATTATTAGCAGTAAGATGATTAATCAGTTTTTTATAGTTGTCTTTGCTATTTGTATTTATTTTTATATCATTAATACGTGAGTAGCACCTGAAGTTTGGTTGCCCAATTAGATTGGCGATTTCATCACCGAAAGACAGAAAATTGTCTATTTTGGTGACATATACAGGGGGTGGCTCAGGGTCAGAAAAAAATTGAGAATCCGAGTTCTTATTGGCTGAGCTATTGTTGCCTGGTGAATTGTGGGAGGTTTCAACAGTGGTTGTGGTATTTATAGTTTTATTGTTGGCTGCAGAAGATTTACTGCGAGTTTTTGGTGGTGATTGTTTTTTATCGACTGTTTGTTTTGATTTGTTCTTTTTTTTATTAGGTGAGTTGCCCGCGGAGCCGGGGGCAGGATTTCGGTGGCGCTTTTGTAGTGTACGTCCCTTTAAATATATGGAATCAGATTCGCTTATTTCAGAAAACGGGATCTCTTCCTCCGAGTCTTCGGGGAGTGAATTCTCATCCAGATCCATTTTATCCGTTCCAAAGAAAATAAAATAAAATAAAGAAATATTAAAATAAAAGTTCTTTATATAGAGCCTAAGAAACTAGAGTATCCACAATATTATATACAATTACATACAAAATAAAACATTCTGAATACACATACATAAAAAAAATGGATAAAAGAAGAAAGGGAAAAAAAAAAAAAAAAAGTTAATGTCACTGGGTTCGAACTTAAGATCGGCCGGAGACGAAAACAGTATACGACCGTGACCGTGAAGTCAATAGTAAATAGCTGATAAGACCTCCTAGAGGAATTACCAGCCGGCTGAGTAGCCTCTATCAACCGATCACTATGTTGTTCATTTATTAATTGTCAATAATTAACCACTCACCTCACTTTTAGGTTAATGTAAAAATGTTCCTTGAGTGATAAACTCAATGTTTATAGAGTTTTACTAAGAGATGTTCAGTAATAACGGGCTGAGAACGTAACAAGCACGGAGCGAAACTACATGGGAACTTCAGTTGCGGCCATGACACTTGCTACTCGACATGAAATTAAATCTCAGTAAAATTGCCAGTCAACCATATGTTAAAAATGTAGGATTCTACAGAGGTATACTGTTTCACCTTGAAGGAAAGGATAATCTAGTCACCAAGTTCTTGTTAAAAGAAAATGAATGTGACCATGGAACATTTCAGAGAATGAAGAAACACAGATACATGACGATAAAGCATCAAAATTAAAAGTGAACAATTTAAGGGCTATTTGAATTTGATGCATTACAAAAAAAAAACTTACCTGATTGAAAAACAGGCGAAGGATCAACATGCGATGAAGGATGGATTGGTGCTGACTGTTGAGAGAAAAACGCCATACCATTCTGAAACGCATAAAGGATACCATTATGATGGCGGAATATTTGAGGAGGCATGGGGCTTCCTAGTGAGCAGTCATAACTACTGCGACCAAAGCTCTGTAACAGAAAAGATGATTTATATTGATCAGCAAACTTCCCTTTCAAGATAATCAAAGAAATGTTGCTAACATTGTTACCAATTAAATTTACAATTAATAGGCAAATAAATGATGTCAACAAAAGTTTACTCTATTATATAGGTATAATTTCTAGTCAATATTTTTAATTTTAATGTTTAACATGATTGTAAGCCCGGATAATCACATTTTTGTTTGTCATGGTATATAACTTAATTGAGGATTGCAAAACGGACAAGTGTATATACAATTATATCTTACTAAATAGAGGTGTCGTCTGTGGTGGGAAGATTTTGTAACTGTCATTTATTTTAATAGATTACAAAAATCAATTTTATTAATCTATTTATATGAAACTCAAGTTTGTACCCCTCCTTTGTACGTTTTTTTTTTTTTGAAACTCATAATGCCTAAAATTGAATTAATATAATAGTTTGATCCAACATAATATATATCCTCATTTTAGACTCTGTAGTCTAAACAATCTGTTTTATGTTTAAATGAAACCTTTATTTTTAAGTATGATAAATATGATGACATAAGGTTTTGTAACTTAGTACTATGAAATAATAAATGCTGTCATTGTCATAGAATTTGTTTAATTAAAACTCAATTATTGTTTTCATAATTACCTTTATTTCGTCATAAGATAATAAATAAACCTTGATAAAAATAAAAAAGATTGTAATTAATAACTTAATTAAATTGTTCTAATTTGTAAGATTAAACCAATACTACTGATTTTAATATTATTAAATATTGGGTATTTTAATATGAAATGTCTGTTTTCAAGGGAAAGGTTATTTAGTAAAACAACTTAATGAAATCAAAATATATATCCTCATTTTCCCAAATGAGTTATCAAATTAGAAAAATTCAGGGTTGTGTTATGAAATTTTATAAGGGTCTGAAAGAAATTTTATCCTTAAGGAATGTGTCCAAATTTCTAAACGTATGGAACTCTGTTGGGATGAGTCTAGTGAATAAGGTGGGTGTGGGAGGACGTTGTAACCCAGCTAATTTAGTTTTTTCACCGTCTGTCATAAAACATGACGTCTGATGTATAAAATTCCGACTAACACCCGAACAAAATTCCGATTGGATTTTGATTAGTTTTTCTTGCATTACTTTAACATCCCTGTGGTGTGATGTTGATGTTATGGTTTCACCTCTGGGTAAAAAGGATAAATGAATTATTTATGAATTAATCTATCACTGGCTGAAAATTTCTCAAACCAATGGCAAATGGTCCGTTCCTTGCAAAACCCTTGCAGCTTCGGAGTGTCCAACTTTAAACTCATAAAAACCAAATTACACGAAAATCGTACGTTTCTATGGTCATACTTGAGGGCTGAGTCAACAATGTTAGGTCAATACTAGTGATAGTAAATGCTACCAAAAAATAAAGAATTAATAACAGTTTATTACAATCGTTAAATGTTAACATAGTAAACAACAGAAGTCCACTAATTTCACTTTGAATTTTAAAAATAATAAAAATGGATATTCCAAATGAAAAGACCTAACAATCAACAGGAAAAAAAGTGATATAAACTGAAGACTTACCACATTTAAACAAAACACTCATTTAGGTAGAGTATGATTCATGAAACAATTTTGGATTTGAAACTGTAATCACTATTCACAACAGTTTGAAATTATGAAAAGAATAAGGTTAAGTTCTGATCAATAAAGAATAATTGTTTATAAAACATTAATTACTACAAAGCATGAGTGGTAATAGAGGCAACAAGCTCATTATCAAAGAGCCCCATTTTCTAATGAATACAAATAATTAGTAATACGAGGAAACAGTATGATCACTGTAATGTTAAACATGAGGAAACAGTATGATCACTGTAATGTTGAATGAATGAATTCATTAGATAAACAATTAAATTACGGATAAAGAAAATTATATTGGAAAATAATGAAATAATCATTTAAATTGCACAGTTAAATTAAAAATAACATATTCAAACACTACTACAAAGACTGTTTGAGAAGGAAAGAATATAAATTTAATATATGGATTCTTAAATTTGACAACTACGGAAATATAACGTAATCAATACTGAAAATCATAAACAAGCTATCACCGTCATATAATGGATTCTTAATACGGTAGGCCAATAGCTAACTCACAGGATATTAGGTAAAATAATATTTTTACTCCCTTTATCTCAAATCATATTTATAAAATTCTAATAATATATTAAACATTTTTGAAATATATACAAACTCACTGTTTGAAATCTTGATATTTACTTGTTAATCCTCTTATTAATTTGTGTTACATTTCCTATTATTAAATGATATATATTGTCATAAGAAAATATACAAATGTGATTTTTTCACTTAAAAAATTAAAGGGTCACTTCTTTTGAAAACTCTAGAATTGACAAATTAGAACCAAGAGACCTTAAAACTTTAAATTTTTTAAGACCGCAATGTACATCCTACACAATATTAAAAAAAACTAATATTAAATAACATTAATCCTTAATTTCTTTGTTGAATAAATCTTATCACAATATTAATTTAATAATGTACTGACAAAACTAAAATGCATTTATTATACCTGTTTCTTTATGGCAGGGGCTATATTTAATCGCCGCTGACCTAAAAGAATGCTATCGGCCTGAAACTCAAACTAATTATGAAAAAAAATTGTTTATGATTTAAAAGAATAACTTAATAAAAAAAAAAGAGATTCTCTTACATCATTCTGTAGCCGTTTTGCCTCATCTTCAGTCTCAAATGTAACGAAACCGTATCCTTTCGAAACTCCAGCACGGTCAGAGATTATTTTAGTCCCAGTGACGTTTCCATAACTTGAAAACAAATTAATTAGATCTGATTCAGTCGTAGCAGGTGAGATTCCACCCACAAATACTCTATTGGGTATTACAGTTCCATGTTTTGGTGCATTTAGATTATTGACATTAGATGGATGATCCATAAGATCATTATTAAGTTTTTTTTCTTCATTAAGAGCTGCTAAACACTGAAATTAAGGATAAGAATTTTAAGATTAAATTATTATATTAATTAGGTTTAATATTAAGGATTATTGATCTTACAGTTTGTTGGTTTTTCATTTGAACAGCCATATTGAGCAATAAGAAATTCACTCACTTCTGCCTTTTAAATTTCCAAGTATTTTTATAGTGTCACCTCAGATCAAAACTGCAACAGAAGACATAAAAAATTTCAAAATAGTGAATAGTAGAACAAAAAAAAAAGTTGTGCCTAATTTGTACAATTTTATTTTAGTCTTCTATTATTAATTGTTTAATAGGTCTACTTTATTTTGATGTTGAATTAATTTCAGATAAACTGACAAAAAATAAAATAATAAATGGTTATGGTCTTCTTAAAAGCCAATACTTTTTAAATGTTTGGCATATTATATAGTCTCACAAAATATGAAGATCATAAAAATCATACTGTGATCAAATTTCTTCCATTGATAAAAAATACAAATAATACATGTAATAATGATAAGCAAATACAGTTTCAATAAATAAATTGAGGAATGAAAGAAACTAGTTACTGTATTTTAAACTTTACAGTGGCCAACTAATTATTAAAAAAATTAGATGGGGAACAAAATAATACTCTTTCAAACATACCATTAATTGATAAAATAGCTAATTGGTTGAGGTACTCCAGCAAATGCCTAGAAAAGCTATACTGTTCCTTATGACAATCTACAATTCAATACTTCGAATTCCAAAATTCCTTATACAGTGGAAATATTCCATTCTAGCAATGATTAAGAAACAAGATAAAGCAACCCATTCCCATACAGACCTATTAGTTAACTCTCCATTTGTTATAAAATCACTTTATCCGTGATTATTTAAGTTACTGACTAATACTCCCTCTCCACCAATTCGGTTTTTCGAAAATCAAACTAAACAATTACAAAGTGATACTGACTACATATCGACAGTACTAGAGCAGAACTTATATGCAACTAGAGTGTTTCAGGATGTCGTCAAATATTCTAAAAGGTCTTTAAGCTCAAGACAATACTACTATATACTTATTTAATTCTCCTCTCATTCCTTCCAGACAGAATTTGCTCAATCTGACAGGGCTCAAGGCTAAATTCAATAAGATCGTTCTAAGCCAGTGAGCCTCAGGGATCAATACTTGCATTGCTATTGTGCATAACATATATAAACAACATTCCACCTAGTCCTGGCAGCAATATACGCTGAAGACGCTGTCATCATCACCAAACAGCAAGACGCAACACAGGCCTCACAAAACTTAAAAAATTTGAATGAGTGGTGCCAATTATGGAAAATTAGACTGAACCACGAAAAGTCACATCACTTTTACTCTTGGATGTGAAACGTACCCTCACATTTACCTTAATATCTCACCCATCCCTGAGACAGACCAAAGTACAGCACTTTTGATAGGAAAATGACAAGCCATGTGAGAGGTATCACTGGGTACTGTTTTATATGCTCCTAATGTAATTTTGTTCTATTCTAATGACACCCAATTTACTGATAGTCAATAGATTTTATTGGACAGGTGTGGACGCAAATATAAAGAAAGAAAAAAAAGCTGATTAGTTATGTAATCTTTCATGTATATTATGTGTATAAATATTTTAAAATATATTTTACAAAAGCCTAAATTTTATTGACTTCAACACAATTGGACATAACTCAATCCTAAGCCAATATTATTTTGATAAATTATTTTGTTTTATAGCATCACAATTTGCTTACAATAAAATACTTTTATAATTGCAAATAAATGTATGTATTTATTCAAAATTATTAGAATAGTTTTGTCATTAGTATAAACATTTTTTCAGATAATGTACACATATTCTGTCAGTCACCTCTTAAAGTGGTAATTATGATACAGCCACAAAAATATGTCTGCTATTTATATAAATACCCTGCAATTTAAAAAAAAAAATGTGTGTCAAATTTAAAGCAATTTATTGTATGTTACCCAATTTTAAGCAAAACTTGAGGAGTTTAAACAATTACTTTTTCATGAACAAAGAATTGCCTATTTTCATCATCCGCTTTTTTTATTGGTTTGAAATTGTAATAAATAAATAAAAAAAATGAAAAGACAAATTCAATAATAATAAGAAATATAGCAACACAACAACACTACTTCATTACACATTACAATTCAAACAACATACAAAGAAAAAAAATACGGATTCATTGTGTTTTTTTTCAACTGAAATCTATAATAATCTATAATACAAACTATAAAAAACTATAAAATACATAAAATACATAAAATACTATAAAAATCTATAATACATAGAAGAGGAAATTTCAAAACAAAACATCAAATGTGTCAGCCATCTTGGCTGACATTTAGAGTTTGCCTAACATTAATTACTTTTTTAATTAAATAAAATTTAATTGTAGTCAAGTAAATATTAAAACAAATGACAAAAAGTGAATTATGGGTTATATGATCCACTAAAATAATTATTTGAGGTAGCAGTTATGCATAAAGCTAGCACAAAGGATTCAATCTTGACAGCTGTCAAACATTTGTAGTAATTAGATGTTACAATACCTTGATCGAAGGCACAGGGGATGATGGCAACAACCAATTGCACCAATAGCAACAACAAATTGTACACTGACTGTGACGAGTGAATTAAGCATGCACAAAAGCCAACCTCCAATGTGAGGAGGAGAGGAGTTTAAACAATTACTTTTTCAGGAACAAAGAATTATCTATTTTCATAATCCACTTTTTTCATTGGTTTTAAATTGTGATAAATAAATTTAAAAAATGAAAAGAATAATTCAATAATAATAAGAAATATAGCAACACGACTCTACTTCATTACAATTCTAACAACATACAAAGAAAAAAGATACAGATCCATTGTTTATTTTTCAACTATTTGATACAATACAACTTAAGTTTAATAAACATACACTTAAGTTGTATAAAAGTCAAATTAGCTTTAGCATTAACACCACAGAGTTTTGTTATTAAAATTAGAAAATTGTTTGAACATTTACATAAATAGCCATTTCATTGAATTAAATGCCCTGTATATAGTATAAAGCAAATTATATATGAATGAAAAAAAAAGAAAAAAAGTTTAAATTCATTATTATAGAGTAATAAATAATTACTCTTTACTGAAATCTATAATACTTAGAAGAGGAAATTTCAAAACAAAACATCAAATGTGTCAGCCATCTTGGTTGACATTTAGAGTTTGCCTAACATAAATTACTTGTTTAATTAAATAAAATTTAATTGTAGTCAAGTAAACACTAAAACAAATGACAAAAAGTGAATTATGGGTTATGTGATCCACAAATAATTATTTGAGGTAGCAATGATGCATAAAGCTAACACAAAGGATTCAATCTTGACAGCTGTCAAACATTTGTAGTAATTAGATGTACAATACCTTGATCGAAGGCACAGGGGATGATGGCAGCAACCAATTGCACTAATAGCAACAACAAATTGTACACTGACTGTAGACAAGTGAATTAAACAAGCACAAAAGCCAACCTCCAATGTGAGCCTCTCAACTGGAAGTGAGCCTCTCTACCAATTTCCAAAATGTTGACTACCTGTTGTATTTAGGGTCATACCCTTTTTGGGAGGGAGGGGGTTGGGTTTGTACCTGAGTTACCCCAAATCACTTACTTTTACCACTCAAGTAAACTGCTGAAGTTGGCAAATTTTATTGCAGAGGTGAATATAAGGCAATGCTAGTCCATATAATTTATTGTTGTCATATATTCTTCCTTTGAAAATTTATAAAAGCAAAGAGCCATTTGATAAAGATACAAATGTTCCAAAGGGTTGATCCAATATTTTATTTATTTATATGTTATTCCTCTATTTGAAATAGAAAACTATAAATTAATTTAAACAAGAAGTAATACAAATTTTCAAGAAGTTCATATAGATTACCTTACACATATATCCTAGTGAGAGAGAGGGGTGGGGGTAGCTGTGTGTGTAGAGTGCTAAGTTGCTGAGATACTGAGCTATGGGCCTTGGATTCTTCAAAATGTGCCAGATAAATTATTTATTCTGTGGGGGGGAGAGGGTGAAAATGGTCCGGGTGGATGTCAAAGAAAAAATTTCTTAAATAGAGAACTATATATATTTTATTTTATTTATCTTGAATAATATTAGTTGACCTTTTATATATGAGGAAGGAAATGGCCTGGGTGGAGGTAAGAAAAACTTATCTTTATTAAGGAGAACTGAAGAAGACCCCCAATGAGGGTGGAAACACTGGCTTTGAAATAGCAGTTCTCCTTAATAAAGAGATTTTTTTCTGACTTCCACAAAGACCATTTTCTTCCCCCATATATATTTCATTATTCATTATGGCTTTGCTACACAGTACAGGTCTTAGCCTCCTCAAGGAGTCCTTGCCAGATGGCTCTAGGAGCGAAAATGGCAGTGGTTCGGATAGTGGCAGCTTTATCATTGTGAGGAAATTTAAAAATAAGTAAAGACCAATAATTAGTGAATCCATTTGTAGAGATTAAAAGAATACAGTGGCAAATGATGAGTCAGAAGTTTATTTTAAACCTCAGTTTCATGATTGCCAGCAATGGTTTCGGTAACAGGTACCATATACACCGGACATATAATCAACTGTGGAATCGTTGATTGAGGATAGCATTACCCTTATCTTATCAATTTATATAATAATCAGCATAGTGTATACAACAATGCATCAACAAAGAATAAAGCTTGGCTTAATAAAAATGTACAAATGAAAAATTGTTGGAGCTTGTTATCAACATAATTGGAGCTTTCTTCTTGAAAACATGGGTATTGAGATTCTGAAAACTCTAGAAATCTAAACATTTGGGTGTATAATGCATTAATAAAGCCAGTTCTGAAATACGGCTACGAGGCCTGAGTTTTGATTGGCAAACTTGAAAGCAGAACTGATATATTTAAAAATAACCCCCTTCAAGTGGTAACTGAGCAAAATAGAATCTGAGTAATAACATATAGAAGAGGACCAATAAAGAATTGCTAACAGAAACTATTCAGTCGATACCTCATGATACAAAGGTAAGAAGATGGATTGTTAGAATTGAGAGTGCATCCTGATGGATTGTTTAGAGCGTGTGGCCTGAAACAATACTTAGGATATCTTTACACAAATACTAATGCCACCATAGTTGAATGGAGACCACATAGGAGAGCTAGGACCAGATACAGTTGAGTTACATACAGCAAAAATTGCAGATCGGATAGAGGTGGAGAAGACTGATTCAAGCAGCCAAAGATCTAAAAGTAACCAAAAACTAGCGATTCATATGAACTTTTATTATATAAACAGAAAGCTTGAGAACTCCTAAAAGATCAACTTCATCTTCCTTACCATGCAACATTTTAACAAATACAATTTTTGAGAGAGACTTACTAAAAAATATAATATTATAAGTATGCACAGACAATTTATTACTACTTATCAATTGGTAAGATGTTAGTGAATTATAGGTCATAGATTACAGTGAATTATTGGGAACAGCACACCTAATAATATCTTCTAGCCTTAGACATGGGACTAATAATACAAGCAACTTAATTTTAACTTAGAAAATACTAAATAAACAATCTTAACCAAAAAGAAACCAAAGTTGTACTCGTATAAAAAACTCAATACAGAAAGAATATCTCGATGTGCAAAAAAACATTTTTATTACTCTTTGAAAGCTCGGTAACTTTATAAGATTTTATATTACAACTGAATACCAAACATGTACACCATAGAGCTTCCTTGGAAGTTCAGCACCTTCTGAAATTACTCTTTAACACCTATAACCTCAGAGATTGTGCTAGCAGAAAACTGAATCTGAACAATCTTTGTAACAAAACTTTACAGATTCATATCAATAGTTACCGAGGCAACACAGGGCCACAGGTCAAAGGAGTTAAAAATAATCTAGGAAAGGCACTGTAATTTCTTTAACATACAAGATTGGTACTGAGCTGTAAGAAAAATTGTGGTACTTCTGTATCAACACCATCGCAGCCACAGATTTTGTGATATTTAAGTGCCGCCAGTCTACACCTAAAATTTTTGTGACAAATCATAAAATAAAACACTTTATTAATGTTGTTGTTATGAAATATATTTATTGGGATTAGAATTTTAAATAATCATCAACAATTAAAAATCAAAACACTTTACAAAAAAAATGTAATCGATCGGATTTTGGTTGAAATTGGACTGATAAGGTACATATTTTTTTTCTGAAATAAAGACAGAATTTTTTTTTTTTTACAGAAGACAGAATTTAATACTTTGGATAGGAACTTATTTAAAGAATTTTATCTTTCGCATTCTTGTAATCATTTGTGTGTGTGCTGTGTGTTTTGGCCGAGAAGAAAATCTGATTCATAGCCCTATTGGGTAGTACCTCTGTTACCATTCATCCAATCAAGAGGACCAACCAGTTGATTTTTACCTTTGTTTTAAAAATTAAATTTGATTTTGAGATCAGCTGTTGTAAAATTTGAGAAGCACAGTAATATTCCACGATATATCTTTTGTTATTTATTATAAATTTTACAATTATATTATATAAATACAAATCACATTTATGTGCAGTTAAAAAATAAAAATATATCAAGGTATGAGTAACATTCTTAATCAGCACAAAATAATATTGATAAGTACTTTATAATATATACTTAATAAACATTGTTAAAATCATACAATAGCACAGAATTTCAACCAACAGTGTGGCTCTTGCTAATAATGGAAAAAAATGTCCCAACCAACTATAATATCCCTAAACTCCAATTGAATGATGGGTCTTGGTGTAATATACTGTTCCTTTCCTTAAGGGTAATAAAAGGTGATAAAAGTCTAGAAGGTAAGTAACCCTCCTTATCATTCTGAAAGGTCTGCCCTCCATTTCAATGAAATCCCACTTATCACATACACATTCCAGATATAAAGGAAGCCTGGATGGAATACACTATCCAACCAAATATTCAGCAAAGGATAAAAACTTTCAACAATCACATAGAAAGCACTAGAACATTGGGTCAAGACAAAGTAGTCATAACATACTCTTATTACTGGAAAACATCATGATATTGAGATTAGTTTTCGAGCAGTACACCATTTACATAAAATCTGTATTTGAATGAAGTATAATTCATTTATAAAGGAACAGAATCCATTAAATATCTGGTTTGTCAACCTACTTTATCACGGAACTGCATCAACTGAAGATAATAGTAAATAGTTATTTGAAAAATACAAACAAAGCTAAACAAAGTCGTAACTGAACTCAGTTGAATGAGTGAAATTGAAAAAAATAAGGAACGCAGAATTAAGTAAAATTAAAAAATGAACTACAGTAGAAACAAGATTTTATGATTAAGAGTCAGAGGTTAGTAGTTTTCAAATTAAATGTAACCAATTAAAGTGTAAAATGATCAAACAAAAATTAAATGATAATAGTAGTTGAAAAATAATCTCAAATAAATATCTAAGTATTAAGTGTTAACTTAAAAGAACCAAATATAGATATACCCAGATAAATAATTCATAAATAACCGTTAACTAATTACATGTTACTTATCGTACATTTAATTAATGATAATGATAAATTAAAATACTTACATCTAAAATACCTTCGCGTTTAAACAGTTCTTAGAATTCATTTTCACTTATTTCGGTTAAGAAAAAATGACCTAAATAATATGGCGGCAGACAAATGAATATCTATTATTACAGATAACTAAGCGTTACGGAACATTAAAAAATTAAGTGACAACATAACAAATCTATTGAAACTTGTTTAAATAAGAGGCGCGGACACACAAAAATAAAAATAAATGCATAAGTTGAAAATATAACAAGGAATAAAGAAAATAAAAAAAACACAACACACACTCTAACGTCAGGCTTAAGCACCTAACAGATTTTTTTAGGTGGGCATCTTGATATCACTATTATAAAAGGGCTCTCGTAAATTTAAAAAGTATCGTATTTATTTCAGTCAGGATAAATAAAATTCTAACGTTAAATTTTGATTCTTATCACCAAACTCAATAAATTAATTAGAATGTTAGTTTTATGCTGTAAGACATAAACTTAATTAAATTTCTTATTTAGGCGCCAAATAGGGGTGTAACTAAAATGAGGCACTTCTAATTAAAATAAATGGATGAGACATTGCTTTAAAGCTTTTAGATATTTTATCACTTTATTAAGAAAACGTTTGGATTCTTCACTTTTATAGTTATATATACATAAAAAAGAAAGGGAATAGAAATATTTTTAACAACCGGAGTCTTAGTAAATCGTGAGAGGAGGTGTCTCCCCCTCCTCAAGAAGATTAATATTTGAAAATTACTAGCTCAACCAATTTAAGAAGTAATATTTATTATTTTGATTCAGAATTTATCCATGAGTGGTGTTTAAAATGAAGACTTTTAGTGAGATTCGACTTTTTATTAGTTTACATCCAACTTTAATGGATTTACTCGTGTTCAATATACCCCCTGATTAAAATTAAAGAAAGACTGCGGCATAAACTAAATTTTCAATAGTAAAATTATAGGAAGCTAGAGCTGATAATAAATTGATAGATCATGAAAGTAACAAATGATCAAATAATATGTGCTAAAATAATTTTGAAAATGTTTCCATTTTACATATTTTCGCTCCATATGTAAAGACAGAACGAATTAGGATTTTCCACTCCATGATTTTTGACTTTCTTTTCACTTTCCTGCTAGTCACCTAAGCCCGAAGTATCAGCGGCTTGTGGGCAATATTGTTTCCCTGGTTTTCGCTGATTGATGGCGTTGCTGCAAGTGACTTGGAGTTCAAGAAAGGGAAATTTCGAAACACTATAAAATAGTAATGAAATAAAAGAACTTCTGACAAGCGTAAACACGCCACATTACCTCTCAAAAAGGAAACTCATCCAATATTTTTTTTCACACATGAAATATGTATAAGAACATAAATACAATATGTACCAAATGGCATTTGTATTACTATACGCGTTTGTTCATAAAAACTGTGAAGGAGTTATAAATCAATTGAATGTATTTAATTGATACCGTGAGTTTATCAATAAAGGCAGGTCGATTATTCATGACGACCTGAGTATGGACCGATCTTCCATTTTGACCAATGAGTTGGATGCAAAAATCGTTGTTAAATATTGAATTTGGCTTTCATTGTTACTTCTTCAGTTCTATCTTACCTGGCACGATTACAGGAACACTGAGATTCAGAAAAATATTCCCTAGACTTGTCCCAAAACAACTGACAGAGCAAAAAAAAGTAAATAGGTTCCTAGACCTGTGAATACGTTGTTATATCTGAATTAGGAGGAGATAATGAAACAAGAGATGCTTTCAAAAGTGGCCGTTTGTCGCTTAACATCATAGAATCAGCTACCAGAAGATGATCTCTGAATTAGTTTATATCAGTGAAGAATCGCTTTGCTTCTCTATCAAAGAATTTTCAAACTTAGCCAATACTTAAAACATTTCGGTTGACTTCATTCAGGAGCTCTTTTTTTCTCCAATAATTTTTTTTATAAAACAGGAAGGTTATTTCTCGGCGATTCTTCTTAAGGCATGAAACGTACGTGACGCAGATGAAGGTCCAAGTTAAGCATATCGAAGTACTCTTTGTGCTTCTTTGAAAAAAATGTATGGTAGTATAATCTTTCTATTGGCGTAGGGAATTGGCGACCCCATCGCCCAGTCGTCAGACTGCAATCAGCCTCTGGTCCTCCAGGTTGGGGGAACAATAACTCTGACACTCAAGCAGTACACAATATACAGCACACTACATACACCCCACATCTACAGACCAAGGTCATCAACAGTACACACCCTAGGATTACCTCTCCTAGGTAGACGCCCCGGATGGGGAGTGTGTCAGGACGCTCTAAGGAGGCAGCCCCTCCACCTGACTCGGGGGCAGTGGGCTGATAACCTGCTCTCCTTAAACTCAACTATCACGAGACCTCAAAGAGACAAAGCCGGCAGATTTAATGGTAACAGACATGGAAACCGTCAAATGGACTTCAAGTTAGGATACTGGAACATTTTATCATTGTACAGACCAGGAGGACTTCAAGTTCTCTTATCTCAAACTGACAAATACCGAGTGGACATAACCGCCATCCAGGAGATCCGCTGGACCGGCAACGGAATACTAGAAAAGAAATTACACACCATCTACTACAGCTGTCTTCCCAGAAACCACATTTTTGGAGTTGGCTTCATCGTTCGAGGATGGATGAGGCATCGGGTCATAGGATTTAAGCCAATCAATGAGCGCATTTGCACATTGCGTATTAGAGGAACGTTTTACAACTACACCCTTATTAGCTGCCATGCCCCGACAGAAGCATCTGATGATGAAGATAAAAACGGCTTCTACGATTCTCTTGAGAGAGCCTACGATGGCTGCCCTGCAAGCGATATTAAAATATGTTTAGGGGATTTCAACTCCAAGATTGGTAAAGAGGAAGCCTATAGACCAACGATCGGCCTCCACAGTATCCATGAGACCAGCAATGACAACGGTAAGAGAGTTATAGACTTCGCTGCATCAAGAAATATGGTCATTGGAAGCACTCTCTTTCCCGGGCGTCGAATTCATAAAGCTACCTGGAGATCCCCTGATGGTATTACCTCCAACCAAATTGACCATATCCTCATTAGTGCCCGCCATCAATCTAATCTCCTTAGCAATCGAACATTTAGAGGAGCTAATGCCGACTCTGATCATCACCTGGTGATTGCAAGAATCAGAGCAAGAATCTCAAAGGTCAGGAACCACGTGGCTCAGGTGCCCAAAAAATGGAACACAGACAAGTTAAAAACTTCTGATAACTGTGAAGCATTTCAGCGCGCGCTAGACCTAAAGATTAGGGATGAACTTAGATCTGCAGACTCAGAAAACGTTAATGATGTCTGGGACAGTCTAAGAAAAGCTATGGAAAATTCAGCTGAAGAGATTCTTGGTAGGCAAGAACCCAGGAGAAGATGTGAGTGGTTTGATGAGGACTGCAAGCGAGCCAATGACGCAAAGAACTATGCATACCGTACTATGGTTAGCAAGCGTTATACAAGGAGAGCCACGGAGTTGTACAGAGAAAGTAGAAGAGAAGAGAAAAAATTGATAAGGCAAAAGAAAAGGGCCTTTGAGAGAAAGAAAATTGAAGAGTTGGAGCCTCTCCGAAATGCCAATGAGAGCAGAAAGTTTTTCCAGAAGGTTAATAGCGGAAGAACACCCTTTAGACCGAGGATACAAGCCTGCAAGAAGGAAGATGGCACTCTGCTCAAGGAGGATATACTTGACCGTTGGGCAAGGCATTTTAGATCCCTTCTGAATGAGGAGGAAGAGGAGTTAAAAGGAAACGGAGATTCCCAGGATGGGTATGGGGAAATAGAACCTCCAGATTTTGAGGAAGTCGCTGAGGCAATCTCAAAACTAAAGAATAACAAAGCTCCAGGTCCTGATGGATTACCAGCATAATTTTTCAAGTATGGAGGCGAGGAGCTACACAAGACCATACATTAGTTAATCATGAGCATATGGATAGAAGAGAGAATCCCAGGGCAATGGGGTAAGTCTGTCATATGTCCCTTACACAAGAAAGGAGACCAGCTGGAATGCTCTAATTATCGGGGAATTTCATTACTTTCATGTGCCTACAAGATTTTCTCAATCATCCTCTTCAACAGGTTAACACCATTCTCAGAGCAGGAGATTGGAGGGTATCAGGCTGGCTTTTGTCGAGGCAGATCCATGGTGGATCAAATCTTCACCTTGAGAACCATGCTGGAAAAAGGCCATGAATACAAGCTACCCACACACCATCTTTTCGTGGACTTCAGAAGTGCCTATGACAATATTAAGAGGGGGAAACTGTACGAAGCATTAGAGGAAATGAACATCCCCGCAAAATTGATTCGCCTTGTGAATTTAACGATGAGTGAGGTAAGGTGCCAGGTCCGGATACAATCTGAATGTTCCCGGGAGTTCCCATCTGATAAGGGATTAAGGCAAGGAGATGGACTTGCCTGTCTTCTCTTTAATTTAGCATTAGAGAAAGTAGTAAGGGATTCAGGAATCCAAACTCAAGCAACGATATTTTCCCGACAAGTGCAGGTCCTTGGTTTTGCCGATGACCTAGATATAGTAGCCAGGTCCAGATCAGCTTTAGTCGAAGCCACCACAAACCTCATCAGGGCAGCGTCATCTATGGGACTTTCAATTAACCAGACTAAGTCCCAGTACATGTACACCGGAGCTGGTGATAACAGTCCTTTAGTAGTGGGATCCTACAAATTCCAGCAGGTTAAGGAATTTACCTACCTGGGATCACTTGTTACTTCAGGAAATGATATGGCTGCTGAGATTAAGAAGCGCCTCACTGCAGCCAACAGATACTATTTTGGCCTTCTCAAGATCTTTCGCAGTAGGTTCATCAGCAGGCAAACCAAGATGATTATTTATAAGACTCTTGTCCGGCCTGTATTAACTTATGCCTCGCAGACCTGGACCATTTCCAAGCACGACGAAAGGGATCTGATGATCTTTGAAAGGAAAGTTCTACGTCGTATTATTGGACCAGTCAGGGATGCGGCTGAATGGAGAATAAGGAAGAACAAGGAGCTATATGGCATTTATGGTGAACCGGATGTGGTTGAGTTTGTGAAGTTAGGAAGGCTTGGTTGGGCAGGCCATTTGACCAGAATGAATGAGCAAGAAATCCCGAGGAGGGTACTTGAGGAGACACATCGAACCCGAAGAGCTGGAAGGCCCAGGCTGAGGTGGGCCGATGGTGTGGCAGCTGATGCTCGAAGCCTGCTTGGAATCAGGAACTGGAAGGCGGTCGCACAAGATAGAGCCGAATGGCGGCGGCTCATTGAGGAGGCCAAAACCCACCCAGGGTTGTAGCGCCAAAGAAGAAAGATAATCTTTCTATGATTCCATCTGTAAATTGACAAAATCTTGGTCTTGACATAGCACAGCTAAAATTCGCATGTCATCATATCACACTAAGTATCCTTCCACTTAGTAAAATCCCGTGCTCAGAATCTGACCAATCGCCAACAATATATCTCTTTAATTTTCTGAAAAATGGGCCTTCTCTCTGAGATATACGGATTTTCTACATAAGCTTGTAAGGAAAATCAATAGAATACCTAAGAAGGGCCACATAAAGTTCTAAATATACTAAATCTGTTTGCTCCTTCTCGGAATCATGTGGTTTCTTGACAAGAGATCTGCAATTATAAGATCTCTACCAAGGACATACACTAAAGTGTAGTAAAATCTAGAAAATCTGTACTCCAAAATCACTGAAGCTAGCTGATTAATTTCTTAACAACTGGATTAAACATTTATGATCTGGCCATAACCTTAATGAGACCACCAAGCATAAAATAATTTCACAATCACTGTAAATTATTCATCCTTCCTAATTTATTTCTTAATAAATCTATATATTCATCCTGCAGGACTCCACACCTCAGCTAAGAGTCAACTAACAGAGGTAGAATAGGGTATAACAAGTATAAACAGAGCTTTCTTCTCTATTACATAGGAACTGAGATTCTGAAAATCAAAAATTTGGGCGAATAATGATGAATTATCGATTTTATTTCACTGTGAAATTTGGTTCCATTCTGGCGAAAATACAATTTATTGAAGGCGATAAATAGATTTTAACTAAATTCGAACTGCCTCAGATACCTCAAAGGTCTAAAAATGCTTTCAAGTCTATATAAATTATTAAATTATAGTTTCAAACACATGGCGGTTTAACAAAGAATCATTACTAATATTTCAATTGTAGTTTTTTTTTTTTTGTGCAATAAAAGTCAAAAAGAATTATACCTTACTTTATGGAAAATGTATCAATTTTAATAAAAACAATATATCATTATAACAGCAATCCAAAAGTTTTTTTTAATTTGTAAATATACACAAAGCTAATATTTATGAAAGTTTAATCCAATGAATGATAATAAAAAAATTAATTATTTTGATCAACTTGTATACATTGCTAATCTAATAGCTAAAAATAAAGTTAACACAGTTTACTTGCTCATTGATTTACTTAAATTCATTAAATACATGAATAGAGTAATATATATGAATAGTGATGTATTTATATATATGAGTAATATTTCTATGTAACATCAGTGATTAATTGGAATAGTTATGATTGAATCATACTAAAAAAAACATTATTAAAACTTCGCATAGACATGACATAGTAATGTTATGATTTTTAATCAAGGATGGCTCTAGTTTAAACTGAAATATAATATAATATTCATTAAATATTTTAAAATAACTCGTGGGCTTAAGAAAATATATTAAGTACGTAAAAACAGAAGCGCAAACCTACCTGACCTGCAACTTGATACATGGCTTACCTTTTATACCTTACCTTGTACCTTGAAGTGATCCCTGCAATAAAACTGATATGCTTCGAAGTAAAATGTGATTTGGGACAACTCAGGTACAAAAAATCCCTGAAGAGCAAAGGTTATAATAAATAATTTTGAAAATGACAATAATTGTATCTGAAGAGACTGTATGTATTTTATAATAAACGGTTATATATACTCTTATATAATAAAATTGTATTTCAAATAAATGGGCCTGGTTGTCCCTTAATATCTTAGCTACCAAAGAATCCATAATTCATACCCACCACCATTACTTTGAATTTTATATTTTAGCGAAAATACGCTAAGATGAAGGAAGCTATCCTGCTAATGCTTTTTCTATAATAATTGAAAAATACAAATAACACGAGGAAAAATTTGGATTACAAATGTGAGTTAAATCTGGTCAATAGAATGCTCGAATAGTAATATTTAAATTATATTTATTAGAAATAATACACAAGACATTCAACAATTACAAAAACTTTGTTCAAATTGTTTCCAATTCTTCACTGGGTATATATATAAAAAAAAATAAAATAAAATAAAAAACATCCATATAATACACATTTTGTAATTGATTTAATATATTTAACTTTTTGAAATTAATATTTAAAAATAGCTGTTCTTGTACAAAAACTATTTGTCTTCTTCAACTGCCATAGGCTCTTCACCCTTTTCTTCTAGATCTATAATTTCCTTTATTTCTGGTTCGGTTTTAGGTTCAGGTTTAGCTATAAGTGGTCTAATTTTCTCGCTAATTTCATTTAATGTTCTCATAAACTGCCTCTCTTTAGTCTAATGGGAAAAATAAAGTTTTGTAACAAAGAAAGGAAAAAAAAAAAAAGAATCATAAGTTAACAAATACAAAGACTTAGAGATGAAATTGAAAGCATAAAATATATTAATACAATAAACATTAATTATCACAGTCACCATAATAAATAAAGAATTCTTGAAATTTCATAAATAAATTTTATAATTCAATACCTGTAAGGCTGACAACTCAGAACTAGTTTGTGAGAGACGATCTCTGTATTCCCTTACATCTGTATTGAGATCTTTAATATATTTTTCAGACTTGGATGACGTTTCTTTAATTTTACCTACAAGCAAAAGAAAAATTTATTATATTCCAATTATTAATCAAAATTTAAAAAGTTATTACAGAACAACAAACATTACTTGTTCATATAAAAAAAAATATATGTATACATATACCCATCATTTCACCATAACATTTGAACGATAAGATAGATTATACCTGTTGCCATAAAATATTTACTTAATGAAATGGATTTATTTTACTTTTCATATTTATCATTCATATTTATACATTAAGTGAATCAAGTAGAAAAATATATGCATTTATAAAAACAAAAGATAGAATTCTTAAAAATTTGTTATCTATATTATAAATTTGTTATCTATTGTACATACTTAATTCATCACGAAGTTTTCCAAGGGTTTTTTCGGTATCTAGCCTGGCAGTTTCGCTTCGTGCCAACTGCTCCATCAATTTGCCAACATCTACAAGAGTTCCATTGAACACAATCATCTCTGAAAAAAAAAACATCATTATGATATATCATTAATAGTCACAATCCATGCGTGGAGGAAGCGCACTTTTTCATAATTAATATACAAAGTTATTCATTAAATTATAATTATTCTTAGACAAAGATATATAACATGTTGGATGCCAAGCCAATTTTACAGAGAATCTCGGTGGAACTGAAATAAATAGGTATATAACCATGATTGACATGTTAATTGGGATAAGGGTTCCATTGACCACTATAGCACTCGAGTTTGATTTCTCAAAAAAGTGAGATTGTTAAACTATCATTGTATTAAAATTGATCAAGAAATATTAAAAGCTTCTGCTTGATAATCTGAAGAAAGGTCTAGTCTAATAATCAGGGCTTATCTAACTAGAAGATGAACTTAAAAAATTAGGAATATAGTAACAGAAATCAGATTAAAGTGCAAATAATTATTGTCTAAACACAAAGTGACTCATACGTACAGAATACATATTATAACATATATATATTAGAAAAGACATTTGATACTTACGACCTGTTTTAATTTCATTATCCTGTTTGCGACCTCCATTTTGGAGGTCTTTTTCTTGACTAGAATAAGGCAGCATTGGTTTAAAAGCTGTAAAAATAATATATTAAAATCAATAACTTTGCCTAAATGATACAATTTTGGAATAACAATCATCAGTAACTCACCAAGCAGTTGTGATAAACTCATGTGCTCAGGCAACACGGTACCTTCAGTCCTATCAGTTAGCCTTCTATAATAAATGGCATCTCTTGAAACTACTTTACCAACCAACTTTCTAACTTGAGACCTGTGAAGAACAACAATTAATCTACTGTATTTAATTTTAAAAAAGCTACCACAAGTGAAGGGTCTGGGGAAATCTCCCAGTTTTTTTACCATTTCGTTAACTACTAAGTATTAAAAAACAAGATAAAAATTTCATCCATTCAATCAATTTGTGAGAACCAGTAAAGAGATATAAAGTGATAAGTAAATATACAATAGTACTTCCAATAGATCCAATTATACCTTGATAAAGTCAGTCCAAGAGAAAATATCAGATCTTCCACATCTTTGTCATAAATATATCCACAACGTGTGATGTCAAAGAAATTAAAAGAAAGCAGCAGTTCTTTGTCAAGAGTCATCAATTTTGCTCTCTCCCTGCGAGGCTCTTTGTCATTTTTCTTATCTTTATCATTTTCTTTATCTTCTTTATCACCCTAAAATTTCAGAAATTCAAACTTTTATCACAGTTTTTTTTTATAAAATAGCTTAGATGTTCTCTTAAATAGGTATATTACTCTAGTGCCTAACATTACTGGATATATTTAAATAATACTCATATCCTATTGAATATATATGGTTGTGCCACAAAGATAGAGAAGGAGTAATTCCATTTTTTATAATAATTTATATTATTTTTTCCACAATGTTTAACATTCCCTTTAAGCTAAGTATATTCCTAAGATAATTTGAAAAAGTATGTTAAGAATAATTTTATATTCTTAGTTTTGATTGAGTTTTAGAATAAAATAAGTCCCTGAGGAATAGGAAACAACACATGAAAAAATCTAAATAAAAACTAATAATTCCACTATATTGAGGCTTAAGATTTAAAACCACTAAGAACATATTTCATTTTACCTCTTCCATTTCTTCTGCTTCTGAATGGGCCTCAGATTCTTTGGGTTTGGGGTTGTCTGCTTGACTTGAGTCTTTGCTATCACCTGATTCCTTATTATCTTCCTTTGCATCTTCAACAACTTCTTTTACCTCTTTTTCCTTTTTAGTTTCCTAAAATCATAAATAATATTACACAAAGATTGACTAATAGTCGAGACACTAATGTCAGTTCAATAAAAAAACTATATATGGATAAAAGAAAATTATTGATTTTAAAATTAGTACATTTAATAATTTGTTTAAAATGCCCACACCTTAGAAGCAGTAAGTCATGTCTGTTATTGACATATCCTGGAACATTAGTTCTGGTTAACAAAGTGATATTTGAAATCCACTATGCTGGATAGATTTGAATCCTTATGATGCAGCATATTGATTTATTTAATATGTAATGGCATTGGAAAAATAAATACACTTTTCTATTAAATTATTACAATTGGTCCTTTCATTCCACAAATTCATAAAACTCAGTCAATCAGATTAAAATTGGAACACAAAAAAATAAATAATTTATATATAATTATAAACATACAGAAAAAAATCTTACTTTATCATCTTTTTCTTTGGGTTTTTCTTTTTCTTTATCATCCTTTGATTTTTCTTTCTCTTTATCATCCTTGGACTTTTCTTTCTCTTTCTCCTCTTTGGGTTTCTCTTTTTCTTCTTTCTTTTCTTCTTTTGGTTTTTCAGGTGCCTCTACTATTGCTCGGTATATGTTGAAGCCAAAATCTCTCATCAACATTTCATTAAAGAGTTCAGCAAAAACAGATACTTCAAAACTATGTTCCTGAGAGAAAATTGTGAAGCAATAAGTAGAAAATCAAATTAAAAATGAAGGACTCAAAAGAGTGCTTAATTAAAACTAAATAATTATAATAATTCAAAATAATTTTAAAAAGAGCTAAATTTTTATTTATGTCCCCATTTTAAATTTTTATTTGAAAGGAAAACATTTAAAATTTTATTATGAAGCTTTAATTAACTTTTTCATGTTATTCAAGTAACTTTTATTAACTTAACATTTAATTTTATGATCTTTAACACTAAGAGATTTCCCTGTAGGCTACATACTTTCTTTCCAAAATTTATAATGTTTGATTCTAATCTGATATCTAATTTATTATTCTGTAGTTATTGAAATATTTAAGTCTTATTTTAAAACTATGTTTTCAAGTTATGATTTCTAAGTACAAAAACGCCGGAGGCATCACAGGGTTAAACATAAATTAGGCCACATAGTAGTGACATCGGATTTCTTTGCTCTTGTTAAAGAACGTAACTATCTGAAATAGAAAATGATTTGTTTTAAATTAAGTTAAATTTTTCTGGATGGGCTCTGAATTTGCTAGCTTTTTTTTATTGTTATTTTTTATAAATATAAAAGTAAGCAAATAGATTTTGTTTTAACTTTCAAGATTAATTAAAACTTGTTTTTAGAAACTAAGACAAACCTTTGTATCATCCTGCCTGTAGCCTAGAAGCACTGATAATGAATAATAGTGGCAATCGAACTTGCCAGATTTGGCCGTTCTATTTGGATGTACCAAAATACTTGGTTTTTTTGGCAATTTATACCTCTTTTCCAAGATCTGTCGCTCCTTCTCGTCAAGCTTTTTTGGTTCTTCTTCCTAGAAAAGAGAAAAATGTTTAAAAAAAAATTGAATCTGCTCAATAATGATAAAATATTATATATTTTACACACTTGAGTAAAAGTATATGAAATATATTTATATGCAAAAATTAGAAAAAACATATAAATGAACCGAAGTAGAATATACATGAATCTATAGAACGGATATATAGGACATATACTTGGAATCAAGTATCTTTAACTTATAATATAATCAATTCGTATAAGGTAATTTTAATAATTAAATATTTTGGAATATTTATTTAATTTATGCTTCAATCATTCAGGAATGATATACCTAGTTACTTCCTAAAAAGATTAAAAACATAAAGGGAAAGGGATCGAAGGACATTCTTTTTCCTAAAAAGAACAAGAGCTAAGTAGCTTCTTTAAGTTATTTTATATTAAAGCCAACAAGGCGCTGTAGTAAAACCACTGAGCACAACCCGTGTAAATTTATAACGTACCGGGAACTTTTTCTTTATAATAGAGAGCTTAGAGATGGCAAGAAGAGGAACAATGAAAGCTTACATCTTTTCAATATTTCAAACACTTATCAATAACTAACAGAATTACTAGACTAAAACCTAAAAACCATATTTTTCTCTGAAACAGCTAGCTTTTGAAGACTTATAAATTTAAATACATTAGATTTAAATATAACCAAACTAGTCTTACCTCTTTTTTTTTCTTTTCATCCTCCTTAACTTCCTTTTCTTTAGCTTCCTCCTTCTTTTCTTTTTCCTTAGTTTCCTTGACATCCTTCTTAGCTGCTCCAGATCCTTCCTCACCAGCAGTCACTGCTGCTTTTTTCTGAGCCTCTTCTTCCTCAGTCTTAATCACTTTTGTCAACCTTGCTGCTAGCTGAGATTTAAGTCCTTTTGGTGATAAGCAACGAGCCTCCAATTCCTCTCTCAATTCTGAGACCTAATTAATCACATATATACATTAATGTGATATATAAATGAAAAATAGGCAAATTTGAGTTTTTAAAAAGAAAAATAATTTAATAAATTCACGAAAAAATTTATGTTTGGGTAAGAAAAGTAAGATTTAAAGATTAACAATAAAAAAATTATTATTTTTGGAAAATAATTCAAAAACTTTGGACACTATGATAAAAAGACTTATAGTGTTTTGTATAGACTTATGACTGTTAGAAAAGAGAATGTAGTGAAGTTGATAACTATTGGTAATGATTAGATTTGATTGATAAACGTAATCAACCAGAAGTAAGTATTAATCACACTTTAAACAAAAACCTTGAAGTAATTTTAAAAAATATGTACCATCATAATACGGCAAACACAATGCTTCTAGTTGCTGTAAAGTGCAGCCAAGATTCTGGTTGATAATGAACAGATTTTAAGTTTATGTCAGATACAAAAAAAAAAAAAAAGAGAAAATTATTAGAAATTTTATTGTTACTTAAATTAGTTGAGTACTCTTCTTAAACAATTAATTTGGTTCAATATATGACACTAAAATATAGTCAATGTTATATTAAAAAAAGAATTGTAGTAATTTTTTTAATTGGCTCGTTTCATTTTATAAACACATCCAAAATGGTTCAACCAGTGATATCCATCTAATCTAAGATATCCATCTTACACTATTTTTTCTAAGTCATACCACTCTTGACCTCAAAATCGCCCATTCAAAACCTGCAGGATAACAAATTGTTTTTGTTTCTTTACTTGATCAAACTACAAATTAGTAACATGGGGAGAAATCAGCACAATGATTACGTATAGTTTTTTAATCGGGATCCTTAGAAAAAACAAAACAAAATAAATGCTTATTAAAAAAAAAAAAAAAAAGGTATGCGATAAACCATATTTAATTCTTAACAACTTTAGTTACTTGGTATTTATCTTAGGGACCGTTCTAATGTTATAGTAAGTTTGAATTATTCATTAAACATTACAATAGCCTGACACTCAGTTGTGTGTAAAGATGACTACTTATTTTTAGAAATTAGTTCAAGATGTATAATCTATGGGCAATCTCTGCCAACGGCTCCAGTGTCGTAAGCAAAGCATTCGTATAAATTATATGACATACCTTCATGTTTTTGGGATCTAATTCAGAATGATGTTTAGGTTCTCTCCTTGGTTTATCAGGATTAGACTCTCCCTGAGATTCTTTCTCGCTCCCCTCTTCTTCTTCTTCCTGCAATTATTAATTACTAATAAAGAATAGTTCGAAAACTCCTGATAATAGCCCCAACCTATTTGAGCCGCTGTCTGTTCTGGATGCCTTGATTTCTAATGTCTAATCAGGTTATGTAATAGTTAATAAGGATTTGGTTAAAATAGGAAAAGGTAACTAACTAAATCTAAAAAATATTTAATTTTCATGAATGTTAATTTTATACTGAATGGGTTTTTAGATCAATCTAAATTATTAATTTAAATTTAAAAAAGGAAAAAAAAGAACTAATTAAAATATCTATATAAAAAATGATGAGATAGACTGGGTGCCTTTTGGTCGTGGTCGTTGAGTTTCCTGGAAAGCGCCTTCTGGTAGCTGAGTTGAAGCCCGTCCCACTCCAGGCGAGTAGGGACACATGACCAAACGTCCGGAACAAAGATGACCACTGTCTCTACCCTTGCTGGGTAGCTCTTCCCTCGATGGACACTCTCCCCTCGGTGGTAGTGGACCTCCATAAACCGAAACCTGTAAAACCAACTCGTCTAGCTTTCTTTTTCAACAAGTAGGAAACAAACCAACAGGTACCAGGAGTACCGCCATGATGCCTGTGTATAATCTCTCCAAAATGGAAAAAATAAGTTAAAATAAAAAAAAAATAAAAAGTAAGAAAAAATCCCCTCTTTCAACAAACACCGAACTCTGACAAATTTAAATTAAAGCACCATCCATCCAGTTGTAGAAAAAGAATAATATAATAGCTTTGGTGAGGACCCATGCAGATAATCTTCCCTGGAGAACGGTGTGCTGAGTGTTTATGTTTTAATAAGGTTTGCGCATTGACTAATGAGTTAACTGAATACATATTCCAGAGAAGGGCTGAATGAGAAAGTTACGTAATATAAGAAGAAGGTGGAACCAGTGAGTTTGATTATAGGAAACAGGATCCACAAATTGCTGATAGGCGGTAGATAGCTTTGCAGTAGATTGATGTTAGAATAAACTCCAGGAACACATGACGGCAAGGTTAGTAGTAGAAAATTAACAAAGTTACTTTTAATTAGAATTTAGGTAATTTAAATAAGCTAATTATTAAAACTTTCAACAGAAATACACTATAAATAAATAACAATGTAATACCCCAAATATGAAGCTTGCTACCCGTAGTAACATAAGTATTTTATAAAACTAGTTATTTTTTAACTAAAGTTGATATGCAATCAAAAATATACATAATACTTCTAAAAGAAAAAAAAATTATTGATACACTATCAACTACCTTAAAAAAACAAACATTCTGAATGAAATTTAGTACGCTACAAAGCATGCATAAAGTGAAAACATTTTATAAATTAATTAGAACTAGGACTATTGCTTTTAATAAAAAAATAATCAAGAAGTTGAAAAAACAAGGCCCATAAAACCTTGTCTACGAGTCAAATGAAAGTATAAATAAAATAAACCAATAAAGCTAAAATGACATAAAGTCACATTTGGGAGTGTCAGATCAGGGAGTAAGGTAAGACAGCTCCAAGAAGGAAGCCCTTCAACTTGGCTCAGGGGCAGAGGGTGAAAAACTCTCTCCTCCAAAATTATAACGATGAAATAGAAAGGAGTTGAAAGATTGTCTCTAAGCAAATCAGAAACTACCACCAATGACTTCTATAATCCTTACTGCAACATTTTATCTCAGCAAGAACAAGGAAAACATTAGGAGCTCCTGACTCAAAGTGATTACCAATTAGACATGATGGAAAACAGAATTGGTGATAGTATATATTCTTGAAAATAGACATGTGAAGTGAAAGCATGCCAGCTCGTTGTTAAAGGGACAGATCTATTAACTATACAGTAGCATACTGTAAAATTACCCAAATATGATAAAATGCTTCTTAAATAGATTACCAAGAGAAGCTAATAGAAGGTGATGTAAAGCGTAGGGATAAGATAGCTAGCTACAGGGGTTTTAATTCTGATGTTAGTCAGAAATAGAAAAATTGAATTTCGTTGCAAACACCTTGTTTCTGAATAACGACAACATGGAGGGCAAAACATTAGTCTCATGCTATTGAGACAAGGAGGAACTATGTAATGAGCAGGCTAATTGGATAGAGAAAAGGAATATTAACCAAACATTAAATGGTTGGACTGCTTCTCTGTAAAAGTACAGATCCTTCTGGAATCCCAAACCAGCAGTGCTAGGTCAACAGATAGTAAGTAGTGGAGGCTAAGGCTCGGTAATTAACTATAGTACCAAATAAAACTATTATATATCAACAAAATACAAGGAATGTCCAGAAAGTAAGGTTACAAAGGCCATGCAGGATGAGGACATTTTTTTTCCATAGTTGGCACCACTGATGTGTAAGGAATTTGCTAACTGACAAAAACAAATCATTGAACATCTCAGTTCTCTACGAAATGTTGTTGTAGCAGCCTGATGCATCATCAAGTTTGTCTTCTGTTCATAGGTGTGATTTGCTGAGTCATATGGTTCCTTACTATACTTAATGAATCCATCGACAGCTTATGGGAACTTATGCAGCCGAGGTAATGACATCTCAGCATGTTACCAAATGTGTTAGGTTATTTGAAGGACACTCATGACAAAGAAAGGAGTGGGAGACTGTAATGATTATGTATTAAAGACTTATATTAATATTTGGTTATAGGAAGTTATGTGCACGGTGGGTGCCAAAAATTTTGACTCCAGAACATTGTAAAAATCACATTTTGGCTGCAACTTTTATGAAACTGAGGATGAATTTTTTCTTAATCCACTTGTGACTGGGAACGAAACATGGGTGTGTAACTATACTCCTGAGTCAAAATGGCAATTTCAACATTGGTGTCACACCCATTCATTATCGAATGACATTAACTTTTCAGAGACAAAGATCATGCATGGCACCTGTTGATCAGATGGGATATAGTGACTCCTCCACCCTACTAACCTGGGGGTGTGTATTGTATTGGTCCTGGTACCAATAGATTACCATATTTTCAATAAATTGAACGAGTTTTGGAGGGACAACAATTTGCAAATGACGAGTAGTTCCAAGAAGCTTTTAAAATGGTTTGGATGGAGCCAAATGTATACAATGAGGGTATGTAAAAGCATATCTCCAGGCTTCAAAAATATATTGACTTCAATTTCGATTCTGTAGAGAAATAAAGATATTTTTATTTACTCAGATCTTGTTAACTTTCATTTAAATATATGAACTTTTCTATTTTAAACACATGTTGTAACCTTACTTTCTGGACATTCCTTGTATTAATGATGAAATATTTTTTTATTTAAACAATATGTTCCTTCTTTATCATCTAATTGCTGTAGTTATAATCTCTCAATGTTTTTTAATTTCTCTAGTTATAATCTTTTGTTTTAGTTATAATCCTCATAGTTGCTGTAGTTATAATCTCTTATTTTTAAAATTTTATGATCTCGTATTGTTTTTTTAATTGCTTTTGTTATAAATTTTTATTACTTTTGTTATAATCTCTAATTGTTTTTTTAAATGAACCTTCAGAGACACTTTAGTTTTACTATTTTTATTTTACTATTTATTCTAATGATTATTTTGAGTCTTGATAGTTCGTATAATTTTTTTACATAAAAATTAATATCATGTTATAATTATAACATTCTTTTTTTGTTTCTTCTCATATGAAGTATTAAAAAAAAAAGGATTGGGAGAGAAGTAAATAATTGCACAATTTCTTCAATTAAATTATCCTATTCTAATTCTTCACTTTTTTATTTTCTTCATTCTTGAGAATTTGTTTTATATTCTTATATCTCCTCTAATTCTTATTTAAAAGTATATTTTGTTGATTAATTAATTGATTAACTGATCACAGATGCCATTCTAAAAGTTTTATCCATATATCCAGGAAGCCTTTAATATCTGAGAAAATTTTCTCTGAACCCACTAACATTCGTTCTACCTACTTTTATGGTACCTTAAAATAGTCATAATGTAAATTGCAATCACCTTGATTATCTTTACAGATGGTTAAAGGAATAATAAGAATAATAATCTGATAGGCTGGAATTGAAAGAAAATCCTGACGTTTCGACCTGGATGATATTTATAACATATAAAAAATTTTGGATAAAGAGATTGTTTTTTGCCAAATTAAAAACAAATTATGTTTTTGATAGAATAAAAATCATGGTATATTCTTTTATCTAGCATTATTATACATGCTTTTCCTTCCCTGTAGGCCTAGAATCTTGTGATAAGCGAAAAGAAGCATCACGAAAGAGCAGTAATAGGGAAGGAGGGAAAATCAATAAAAACATATTTGATATCCTAGTATTATATATGAAGATATATGTCTTGAAATGAGAAAATTTGACGGCATATACCAAACTGAGATGAGTTTGGAAAATTAACAAGGACAAGTTTGAAACATGGATCAACACATGTTTATTCTACAGAAAAATGATCTATACTTTTAAAAGTTTACATTATCCACAATAGTGCTCACATAACAATATACCTTAAATTGATTGAAATTGAAACAAATTAATTGCCCCTGTTATTAAGTTTAAATATGTAAAAAAAAAACGAAGAAAAAATGTAATACTTTTCTATTCTACAAGTTAATGAATAAAAAGCTTTCACAAATACTTTTTTTAAAAATTTTTTGAAACGGGCTTTAAAAATTAATAGAAATAGAACAGACGAGAACAAATTCAAATAGAAAAGTGTACTTACCACTGAGTACAATTAGACAGATCTATGCCAGTAAGAGCCTTGGTGGTCCTTATGGCAGTTTTGACTAGAACGGCAGGGTCCTCGTTAGGATTGGGACCATCTAACGAAGGAGACCATGGCCCTCCTATAGCCATATTCTCTTTACCTCTAGTCCCTACGAGGAAATGGATTAGCCGAGAAGGATGTGATAGAGAGTCCTCGTCCACTGTGGATCGTGATCCTTCTCTATCTTCCGCCATGACTATGCATTTTGAATACAATTCTTCTAAACCAGGACTTGCCAATAACATTACCTGTTAAATTAAAATGATATATAGATTATAATCATATGTAAATTAGAAAAAGATATATATATATATATATATATATATATATATATATATATAAAATAATCAGGAATATAAACTTGTAAAAACAATCATAGATAATTGAAAAAAAAATTCACGAAATTGATTTTGGTAAATTGAAATTTTCAATAACTGCATATATACACATATAAATATAGAATGGGGGTTTGAGGGAGTTAACGCTCTTTCTGAAGGGCACATACTTGGAAACTCAAATGTTGTAAGTTTGAATTCCAGGGTTTGGGGATTCCTCAAGCAAACCCTCCCCCCTTTACTCTTCAGGCCAACAGGAGGAACACAACTTTTGGACTTAGCGAGTGATGACCCTATCTCGTATACTTCAATCAGGAACGTCTATCATAATTATATCAAATAAATAAAATTATGATACACTAAGTAATTACTATTTACCTTGGCACAGTATAAATAGTCAGCATCAGGAGGTTCTAAGACAGCATCATTTTCAACAATATTATCGACATCCTTATGCATTACATGAAAAGCACAAGGGTAATCTAGAGATATAGGCTGGCCGATAGGAAAAGTTTCAGTCCATTGGAATATTGACAGAAAGAAGTCGGATGGTATGTACATGTTTGGATATCGTTTTTTAACTTCAACAACGTCAGCTTCATGCCTAAATAATAAAAGAAATTTATATAGAAATCATAGTAAATAAAACAGAGGATAATACAATTTTACTTATAAAATATTGATGCAAATAAAGATTTGTATAAGTCAATGATCGATAACTTGATAAATTACAATCTCTATACAAGCTGGATAACCACAGAAGTTAAACTTTTTGTTTTAAATTAATTTAATGATATTTACAACTATAATAATATGTTAAAATATAAATCTATTTTTAAAACATTTGAGTACTACCAATGGGTAGTTTCTCTACTATTCTTTATTCATATCATTATGTATCATTCCTGCCATTAACTTGTTGTATTTCTATAATACAGTTATAAATTTCAATGAATAAACTAATAATAATTAAAAAACAACAAAAAAACAAACAATGATGTCAGTCTAAAGCCAAAATGGTTCCATTAACTTAGTGGACAAGAGTAGATGATAGATATAAGAAATGACCTCTGAGCAATTAGACAAAGAGGATTATGTACTATTATTAAAATTAAATATTAAAGAAATTAAAGATAATATCGTTGGTTTGATGTTCATTTAATTATTGTAACATTAATTACAAAAATTATTAATTACTTAGTTAATTTTTAAGTAATTAGTTCAGATATAGATAAACAACAACAAATTTTTATTTTAACAGAAATGTAGTTTATTAATTTTACTATCACTTAATAAAAATATTTAAGCTAAAGAAAAAACAAAACAACTACAGATTATTGCATGAATAAAAAATATTTTAAATCGGTTACATTAATAATCATTTATTTAGCAAGATCAAATTTGCATAGCAAATCTAATTTCTTGTCATAAGGAAGTACTTGTTCATTTTTTGTAGAGATTAAATTTAGACCATTCTTTGATTTAATAATGATCCATTGATTTAAGTTTATTAACTTAAATCAATCAACATTAATAATAAAAATTATTGTAGGGACTGGGGACGCAATGCCCTATTTTGTGAAAAATCTTAGGTTTTGAACAAACCTGAAATCTGTAACCACTACGACCCGTGAATGAGTCTGGGGTTCAGTACATGGTAGAGACTGTACTGTTTCATGGACAACGGTTCTGCAAGGAGGTGACTTGTCCCAGGTCACGCTCAACCGCCAGGTTTTCCCCCTTATTTCATAGAAGCTGGATGAGCCCCAGGAGGGTCCTAGATCCCATATGATCCATCTCCTGCCACAAACAGACTAAACAAAAGTAATTGCCTGCAGCGGGATTTGAACCAGGATTTCCGGCATGGTTACTCAGTGCTCTACCACTCCGTTCCCTAGGTTTTGTACAAGAAATTGCTAATTCACTATAAGCATAATCATTTTTTTGTAGGTTTAAGCACATTTTTCTTTTTTTTATAAAGCCTAAATCAATAATTTCCAATTCAAAATAAATGAAATATAATTATAATATTTGTAAAGTTATGAACTTAAAAATCATTCAACCAATACAACTTACGTGTTAAGATTTGTCTTAGGAACTGTAACACTATATCTCGGGACAGGCCTTCTTGGTCTCCTTGCTTGCCTGTTTGGCGATTTACTTCTTTTGCGAGGAGGAGATTTAGCTTTATCATCTCTGAAAAAAAAAGATGATAAAATAAACAATCATCAAATCCAAGTTGATTTACATATTTTAATTACTACTTCCCAACTCAATTTTGAGAGCTGTATATGTATAAAACCTAAAAAACTGGATTTACTGATATTTATACCGATTTATATAGATTGCTAATAGAACCATAAATAACAAATCAGTTTACTTAATTTAAAGAAGCATCTGGAAGTCTCCAAATATAATGGGAAATATTTTCCATATTATCAGACATCTCCAAAATATGCTCAAGCTAGTGAGTAACACACAAAATGTATATACAATTCATATAAGAATACAATTTTTTTTTTAAATTGGAGTTTCAACGCCTTTTTTAATAAAACTGTTGCTAAAGCAAACAGGATGAATTATACATATATTCTAATCTAAGTGTAATGGTCTAGATTCATTCCACGGGCCTGCCTGGAAAATAAATTTTAACTTATCCAGCCTGGTTTCGATACTAAAGTCCACTTTGATACAATCTGTATAATTTTTAGGGTAGGTATGACTGAAACTCACTTATCCCTATCGTCTCTCCTCCTCTTTCTGCTGTCCTGCTCATCCCTCCTCATATTGCCACCCATTCCCCTTCCTCCTCGATCACCTGAAGCATTGCTAAATCTACTTCCACCTCCCCCATACCTATTACCAGCCGGGCTTCCACTATTTACCTCTGAAAAAAAATATATTAAATTTTAGTAATGATAATAGTCAAGTTCTTCAACATCAATGGAATAGTTTCTAAAAATAACAGAATACAACAAAAGAAGAAAAGGGAAAAGATCAGGGTTTTATTTTATGGCTATCTAAGCCAATAATATAACATACAATTTTTTTTTATGTACCAATTAATATTTATAATTGAAGATGTGCTTATTTTTTAATTATATATTAATATTCTCAAGACTAAAAACAAAACATTCAGAAAACCTCAAAACATACTTAATAACCAATTTGATAAACATTATTTTTTTTAATCTTTAACTATTAATACAATATTAACAAGTATTTCAGCTCCTGGAATAGACACTTCATATTTGAAAAAAATCTCATAGTTGTTTAATATCAACTTTAAATTAATATAATATAATGAATTTTTGAAAAGCTTTCAACAGGCAACCATAATGAAAATCAAGACAGACTACGTTATACTGTTGTTTTCCAAAAAAACTATAGCTTAAAATGGAAACGAATACAGCCTAAAGTTCATTTAAAGTTAAGGCAGTGTTCGCAAAACTTGCAAGTAACAATAAATTGCTTACTAATTGTAACTTATGCAAGTTATATTTTCAACTAATTTAAAACTTACGTCCGTCCCAAAACATTCTTTCTTGGTAATAATTCCAGGGTTGATAATGACCTGCTGATTAAATGTGACATTAGATTTTTAAATAAATTTAATTAATATAGCACTATCTGCTTCTAGCTCGTAAATTAGAGAATAATAAATTAGAATCAAAAGAAAATCACCTAGATTAGCCTCATAACAAAAGAAATAATGGTGAAATATTAAATTCTAACTATTTGGTGCATCACTTCAATTCATATTCAGAACAAAATATTATTGCTAATTAGTTAGCATCATTTGCTGTAGCCAAATGTCTAAAATATTTAAACATGAAATAAATACTAACTTGCATATGCCTAAAATCACAGAGATCATAGCTACGATCACCTTTTTTTTTTTTTGTGGGCATAAAGTTGAACTGCGACCATTCATTGATCTATTGTGCCCCCCTGTGTATGCGATTATTATAATCTTAGCATAGCTAAACCCACATATTTAAGAATACTTGCAGGATTGATTAAGGTTGCGAACCTTAGGTCAGCAAACCTATCACATAGGCAGATAACATGATAGGGTGTTTCGTCCTCTGTACGACAAAAGCGGCATGTGGGAAAGCCCACCAGTCCCAGCCTGAACATATGGGCATTGACTCTGCAATGACCCATATATGCCGCTATAATTGTTTTTAATGCTTCCCAGTCCAGATCCAGAAGAGCGTTCTCATTGAAGCTATCAAGGAATAATTTAGAATGTTTTAATCCTTTTAGCCCTCACCAGTATTGGTACAATTTCCTAAGGTAGATGGCCTTTATATTACTCTTAGCGTAGCTGAGACTAATGCCGCATACTGGTTCGGGAGTGCATGGAATGTTATCCGATCCGAACCTGGCTAGCCTATCATTACCAGGGATGCTAGAGTGTCCAAGAACCCACTCAATGCTAACCCTGTTGTTCTCTGCCAGTTTGTTGAGAACTAAATAGCTGTCCCATACAATCCGTGAGTATGTGCTGTGTCCACTTAGTGCAACAATGGTAGCTTGACTGTCTGTGAAGAAGGTTATCCTTCTAGAAGACATCTGCTCCTCCAGTAGTGACCGTACACAGTAGTTTATAGCAAGTACCTCAAATTGAAATACAGAGGTATATCAACCTAAGGAGATCCAAGAACCTACCCTAGGTTTATCTTTCCTCCAAAACCCTGCCCCAGCACCAGTAGCTGTAAGAGAGCCATCTGTATAACACTTGATGCCATTGCAAGGTTTGTGCCATTTTCCTGTGCCAATTTTGACATTGAATTTGGGTGACATAAAGTCCCGTAACTTCGAATCCGATCTGATGGAAACGATCACCTTTACTTTTTTCTTAAGCCTTAGGAAGCTAAGGACATATTAAAAATTTGGACTCTCATAGTCACAAGGGTTTGCCACCCTCCTTCCCTAGATAACATCAGAGGTGAAATTCCTGTTATTTCATATCATAAATTTCTAATGAATTCTAAATTCTCACTAGAAAGCTGTATAGTTAGGCCAAGCAACATTTGATTGAGCTGCATCATGCACATTCTATCTCATTATCTACGTGTGTACATCTACTGTAAAGAAGTATCAAGTTTCGTTTGCTTCCATTTTATTTACTTCTTCTTATTCTATAATATCTTCTACCTTGCAGAGTGGAGATCAGCTTTATGTAAATGGTTCAAAACTATTTTAAGGTCATTGTTTAGTTTTGTAACAATGTTGTGAGATAAAATATGTCTGTATACGTTAATTTTTTCAACCATTGGCCGGTAAGGGTGAGGTTCATCTTTAAACATTAATATCAAAATTTATGCTGACAATAAAATCAACTATTTTGACACTGCTGTTCACTTAAGCACTCATCTCTATAAACACCACACAATTGAACGAATATTGATGTTAACATCCAAAGTATACATTTCAAAAATAAAATGTCTTACTTGGTGGAGGTACAGCATTGTAGTTTGACTGAGATCGTCCATAGTTTTGACCAGAACGTTGATCTTGCATTGACAAAACTTGGATTCTAGTTGCATTCCATTTGAAAGGCATATTAGCATTGTAGACTGCCTCTACCAGGACCCGATCACCAACCTGAGGAGAAGATCCTTTCACACAGCAACTGAAAATAAAACAAATGAACTTAATGTATGTGAAATTTCATCACATTAAACTATTGATATCAAAAGAAATAGAAGAATTCAGTGAGTAAAGGAATGTACTCTCTAGCTCTCATCTAGTAACTTCATGAATCTAGGTTGGGAGAACCAATTGAAAGGCATCTTAAGCATCCCCAATACCAATCAGTAAAGCATATATCTACAGCCTTGGTGAAAAGTGGTTAAATCTTTTCTCCAAAATTAGTTTCTTATTCGTAAGTAAGTGGAATCTAGTTATTTTTGTCGTGCATAAGGGGCTAAGTAAAGCATTGGCTTCAAAAGGAGTTATTGTCCATTTCAAGCCAAAAACTACGAGAATGACACGATTCCAAAGCAGTTAACTCTCTCTGGACAAAATCCGACTTAACTACTTAATCACTGGGACTCTAGATGCATTGTATCGACCAATTTAAATATACCAAATGACAGTTCGATAAATCATTAAAATACATCAAAACTTCAATAAACATCCCGACTAATTAGTTTTACTCAATACTACAGGTATTACGTAAATTTACAGATTTAAGGATAGGATGATGTGAATCAATGAGTTTCAGATTTATAAAAACATTAATAATGTGTGCTAGTGCGAAAAGGGAGGAATTCTAAATTGAACTATCAAAACTAATGAAGTGAGTTAGGACCTGGACCTCTACACTATTTTGTGAAAAAAATTATTAGGTTTTGTATGAAGAATTGCTAATTCCTATAATGAACAAAATTATTGTTTAATGGGTTTAAGCACACAATATTTTTAACTTCCCAATAGTGATTAAAAAAAAAATCGAAATAAATAATTTTAAAAAAGAATCATCACCATCATATTTCATTCAAAATGTCAATTAAATAAAACATAATGATATTTGTTTTCTCCATTAGATTATTTTCCTAGAAGTAGATGGAAACCTATTTTGTTGCAACAGAAAAAAAAAAAAGAAGAAGAAAATATTAGGTTTTACAATCATACTCGTAATCTTCTGAAATTAAAATTTTTGGCTTAAAATAGTGTCCTAGTAGGTTATGTATGAAAAATTAAAGAACCTAATCAAAATATTTTTTCATACCACTCAGAATTTTTTAATTTGTTTGCATTGACAGTTTTCCTAAAGTTGTGAAAATGGGAGCTGCTGTATTTTTGCAGCAAAACCTTTTTTTTGCAAATTAGAAACATATTTTAAACAAAAATAGCAATTATTATCTCTATTATTATATCTAAATTATTCAAATGCTCAATATAGATGAAAGTATGTTACCAATCCCTTTTCTTAATGAGAAAAGGCAATACCTTAAATTGAATCTTACCTTAATCAGAAAATATTAAACAGGCTTCCCTTATTACTTTTTTAAAATAACTTGTGAGTTTGCTAACATTAACACATTGAGTAAATATGAATCATATGTTCATTACAAATACAATGAAATAACAAAATCAAACAGACCTAGAAAAATGGCTAAATACTTTAAAATAACTTTTTATTTATTATAATTTCAAATTCAAAGAAAGAGAAAAAATGAATGAGAAAACAACACCTAAAACTTATTGTGCAACGTCAGATAAATAATTTTTTTTTTTTAGATTAATTTATTGATATTTACAACTGCAAATATATATATTACAAGTAAATTTTATAATTTAAATCTTAAAAGATTTTAAAATACCAATTATATAAATCACACTAGTAACATATCAGACTAAGATTTTATCTTATGAAAGTACTTCCCAAACAAAGAATTGTCCTGAGAAAGAACAAATTTAATTTTCATATTAAAATACAGATTTTAATTTGTTTAATAATTAGCTTGTTTTTGTTTTAAATTGTAAGATAAATGAATACAAAATGGAACTGACCAACTAGACAGTAGTAATTTTAGATAACTTGTTCCTCCCTACAGTTTTATATTATTGAATTAATAATTTTTATCATTCCTGCATATGTTTCAAAAATATACATTATAGATTTGATTACTATAACTATTCTATTTAATATGCTTTCAGATATATACAATGTAAATTTTAAATGAAGCAATAATTATATATTATTGTTGTTACATAAATTTAAAATTATTGCTAGCAAATATTGGTTCTTTAGTATTTTCTGAATCTCAAGAAAACAGACCAATCTGTTACTTTGTTTTGTCATGTTTCATATAACACTTTGATTTTTTTTCCAATATAAAATTACCTTGACTGAAAAAATACGTCTTCATCAACAAACCCAAAGTTGTCCTGAACTTTAGTGACAGTTCCAGTAAATACTCGCTGTTGTTTATTTCCTGATTGTGAACCACCACCTTGTTGTTGCCCTTGTTGAAATGCTGCAGTGTTCAATGCTCTAGTGGGGTATGACACCGCACCATACATCTGCCAAAATGCAAATATGGTAAAAATGACGAAATTGGATTCATTTTGGTTTAAATCTTATTAATATTATAAATGTGAAAGTTTGTATGTTTGTCTCTCTTTCACGCAAAAACTACTGAACGGATTTGGATGAAACTTTACAATAATATAGGTTATATATCAGAATAACACATAGGCTATAGCAAGCGCGGATGTAGAGGGGCGCACGGGGGCACATATATATAAAATAAATAAAAACAGTCTTTTAATAACAAAGCATGCAATGAGTTGATTAATTTGAAAACTGGCTCAATCCACTTTTTTGACAGTATAAACAGACTAAAAAACACTAAACATGAGAGAATATCTAGATGCAGAGCTTAGTACAAGAATAACAACATTACAATCATTTTAAAAATATGGGCTATAATTTATCTTCCACATCCAGTCTCAAACCTAGAACTTGCAAATTAATAGTACAGTGCCCTTATACCGTTGAGCTACTTCGCTCCCTTACATTTTCAAAAAACAGTTCTAAATCGTTAAAAATTTATTTTATACTTATTTGAGAAATCTACCCAAAAACCACCTTGTGATAAATCATCCCAAGCCAAAGAATTTGATAATTGAATGTATATGACAGCTACCTATAGCACACAATAATTGATTAAATTTAGCATTATTTCTTGATAAGAACAGTAATACTACAGCTCAAAATAGCAGAAATTTTTGATTAGATCTATTTCTCTACTTCTTAGATCTAGATTGATAACATCTTAAAATTAAATTAGTAATATATTAAGGGTTGGAATTTAGGGTACGGTGTTAGATGCGTAAAAATTAAATCAACCAACAAATTTTTAACATAAGCTAATAAATACATGATAAATACATATAGAATTTATAAAGCAGTACAAAAATTAACAATTCAATTTTCCTATTTGAAGGAAGGATCCATGTTTAGAAAACTTAAACCAGTTATTTAGAGGTTTGCTATACTCCTACAGATCTATCTTAAAAATAAACTTTAACATCAACCCGAAAGTAAAATACATGGTGTATACTAAGATCTACCTGCTGTCCTTGAAAGACCTGTGGATATTGTAGCATACCAGCAGTTTGTAGCGAGTTAGCAGCCATGAGCGACTGTGTAACAGCTGCAGTATTTTGAGCAACACCTAAATTTGGTTTTTAATTAAAATTTGCAGGTCATAAAAATTAACAATGTACATAGAAAACATTTCTTTATTAAAATACCTGATCTGACCCAAGGTGGAGTTTTAGGAGAATTTCCATATTGTGACATATTTCAAACCTGAAAACAATTTTTATTAACTGAAGAAGAAAACAATCAATCCTCGAATGTCTTTACAAACAAATAAGTGCTAAGTTCAAATGAACAAATTAGGGTAAATTACCAATAATTCCCTATCTAAAATAAAAACAACTACGTAATTATTAACTTATGTAATTTTCAAAGATTTACAAAAGAGTATCCCTGTAACTGAGCATTGTTAGCAATAATTATATTTGGATTATTGTTTTATCCAAAATCAAATCAGTGTAATTGTTATCGATCCGACAAGGAACTCATTTTTGGGAAAGGGCAGAGAAATAAATGTCCTACATTTTTTAATTGGATACAAGCGAGGAGAGACTGACAGGTGTAATTTAAGTAAAGCTATTATTACACGAAACTACATCTTTTGGCATAGTAACAAATTTTTACTATGATAGCTTTAAGATATCATCTGTCCGTTTCCACTTGCTGTGAAAATGTTTATATTCTTAATAAGATAATAATTATATTTGAAATTTAAATGTAATGGTTTTAAGTAGGAATTAAAAAAAAAATGCTCATAAAAGATTAATAGCAATATTACAAAAAATTAAAGCCAGTTAATAATCAAATGCAATAAATGAGGAGACACAAGCCAACTATGGAGATAACCATTTTGAGAAAATAAGGAAAGAGGAATAGTTTTTGAAGTATTTATTTATGTTAAAAGCTGTAGACAACAATAAAACAATTCTGTAATAATAAACAAATAATCTAAAGACATCAACAATGCTTTAACTAATTATGTGCTTTGAAATCATATTCTCAAGCTGCGAAGAGAGAAAATGCATTGATGGCATTTATTGTCAGAGATATAAAAGACTTGTAGGAAGGTTTTTCAATGATTTGCCACATTTAAAGACTCTTCTAACAGCATGGCACATGGTATTTTTGAAATAATTGTTTGTGTAATTAATGCTGAATACTGCATGATGATACTTAACTCGTACTGTTTTTATTTGAACTAGTGGGATCTTAGTTAGCAATATATTACAAATTACTCTACAATAACATATAATTCTCCTTTAAGGTAAATAGGAGATTCATCAATACCAACTGGAGTAACACCTCAAAGAACAGTTTGTGATAAGAACTAAGATAATACCCTACAAAATGCAGATAATTCTTAATAGAAAAAAGTGTGGATTTCATAGAAGGAATTACAAGTATACACCAAAATATCTCCTGGATGGAAAATTATATCGAACCAGAGGACACCCTAGACTCAGATGGAATTAATGAGTAAGACAGAACCCTACTGAGATAGAGAAAGGAGTATAGCAAGACAAGCCCAGACCACCTGGCAAAAGCTTAGGATAAGACCCACATAGGGCAATAGTGCCATGGATGAATTGTTACTTCCACTGAACTCTAGAGGCTATACATAAAGTAATCATTTACATTATGAAGGCTCAAGAAAGATTCCAAACCCTAACAGATCATCTTCAATCGAGGTTGAGTTCTTACAGTTATAACAATTAACATGATATCAAAGTACTCAAGTTTACCTAGTAACTCACAAGTTACAAATATAAATGCAATTTCTTGTTTGGCTTGAAATGAGTAAGAAGTAATGATAAACCCCACTATCAACATGTTAGCCCCAAAACAAGAGTGGTTGTATTCTCTGACATTCTGGAGAGTATTCAGTCTGATAATGGTGAGGTGAACCTAGAGAAATGTGAACACATTAACAGTGAACTGGACCTAACATGTTAGCAATAATATTGCCAGGCTTGAAAAGCTTTACTACGGACCTATTAATATAAAAGTAAAGCAATTGAAATACACAGTCAGTTACCAGTTAGTCTTAGAACAACGTAAAATAAAAATGCCACAAAATTAACATATTTGTTTCTCAAAGCCGAAAGGCACAAAAACTGGTTTAATTCTCACAAAACTAAAATAATATAGTAACAAATAATAATTACTGGCAAAATGTTATAATTGCCAAAAATAAAGTTATGAGATATACAACATTCCAAGAAATAAACAGTAGTGAGTGATAGCTAACTCCTTAGTGGGAGAAAAGGTTAAATGTTAGTGACATCTTAACAATGTTAGACTAAATAGGAAAATCATTACTATGTTATCTTTCTGAATAAAATAAATTAGAAAAAGTGGGTTAAACATAGGTTCAAAGAACATCATGGCACATAATACTAAAACAAAAAGTCAGAAGACTGCAATGAATCACTTTAATTATAAAAACAACAAATATATTAAATCTTTAAATGAATTACAATTTTGTCACTTACTTTAATATAAATCCACGAAAAAAAATAACGAAACCGGAGAGAACAAAACCAATGGCGTCCTCAAAACCTCAGTCGAACATTTTCTAAACAATCCTTGTTATTTTATTAATACTGTTGACAATATTCATTAAATCTATAAATAGTAATTTTATTGCAATTTTTAAAACTAAGTTTAAAAATATTAATTATTCTTATTAAAGGTACAAAATTATATCGATTAAATCGTTATTTTTTATATAAAAAAATAAAAAAATAACGAGTAGTAATTAGTAAATAATTGCTAAACAATTACCGGATTTTATATTATAGATTTATTCTTTAGTATTTTTCTAGCATTCACAGTACAGTAATAAGCGAATGTCCTACAAAATATTGGGGGAACGAATTGGATCCATTCCACATCGACAGATATGTTTTGGCGGTTGTTTGAAGTCAGGGTAACCTTCAATTTTTAAATTTCTAAGTTTAATTCTATTTGATACAATTTGTATTTATAATTGTTTCTTGTCAGTTTATTATTTGGTTTTAGTGGTCAAGGAACAAAGGTTACGATGAGCAAGCTTGAAGATTTTTATAGAAATGAGTTAGAATTTGACTTTTATGGCTTTACTGCCCTGGAAGTCATTGATGAAGGTTTTGTTCTTTAAAATATTACTGTTACTAGTTTTTGTGTTTAAAAATAAAGTAAATTCAATCTAATACTAATTTATTATGATTTTTAAACTGATAAATGGTTGGTGTATGACTGTTTAAAGTTAGATAATCAGTTTGGTTTCTTGCAATCATCATGATTCCCAATATGTTTGTGTTAATGTTGAACTATCAAACAACTTTTTGTGAAAAATACAAGAAATTACATGATAACATGTCTGCATTACCAGGTGTTTTTCCTTTATTAACAGCTCAAAAGGATGAATTAAATGTGATTGAAGGGTTCAAACGAAATTACTTATTCAGAAATTATGAAGTCATTTGATTTTCCTAGTTTTTACAATTATGGTGTGGAACAGTTTTTCCCTAAAAGTGACGAGACAGTTGAGACAAGAAACTTCATTTATTGAATTCCTACAATTTTTAACAATATTGATTATTTCATGACAGTTTTTAATTGAATAAAGATGAAGTGTTAGTAGCTGAGCCATTGCCATCACATCTGGTTGAGGCGATATCATTGTGCTCATTGTTTTATTTTTGTATGAATTATTTTAATATTGGTCAGTTATGAGGTATAGTTTTTTTAACTCTGATTTTTTAATATGGTGAAAATGTATATGAATATAGAAGGATACAAAATCAGAGATATTATATTTTTTATGATATAAATGGAAGATTCCACTTTCATAGTTTTGAATATATCACAATGTGTGTGATAATATATTAGAAGTGAAGAGATAGTACATTAAAAGAATGACTCTAAGGTATAAAATAAAATGGATAATCCTGCAACATGTACAAATGATATGCTGATATTTGTATCAAAAGATATTCGGCAATGTGTAAATTAAGTGTGAGAAAGAAAGGCTGCCATGATTACTTAATTGATTTTGTTGTCATGTTAGAGCTGTGAAACAACTCGAAAGCGACAACCTGCGGAACAGTCACCTACTCTAATATAGATATGGAATCAAGAGTTTCAAAAATGGATGAGAAATTAACATTGAGGTATCATTATGGCAACTTGTGTCTTACAAGTAGTTAAAATGAGTTTAAACTCAAAATCAACTCATTGTTGTACTTCTGGTACTGATATCTCTAGACCAGTTAGCAAAACACATGAGACCCATAATTCGATGGAGGGAATCAATAAACAAAGATATGATTGAGTCGTCTGCAGTTAACAGTTTCAGAAAAATCTAGTTAATGAGTTTAAGAAAACATAATTTTTATTTACTTATTTTTGTAATAATTTTCATTTATTGTACTTTTTTAAATTTCAGTACCATTGTGTTAAGTGTCATTGCTTAACACTCTGTGATGAAAAAATGTTGTAGTCATAAAAAGTGAAATTTCTTATTTTATTTTTAGTTAAGGGTTGTATTGAAGATTTGGTGGATGCTGCTGTAGAAGACAGCAAAAAGAAGCTCTCTAGCAAGTTTGGTTCTAGTAATGATAAAGAGTTCGCAGAAATTAAAAAATATTATTTGGAAGCTATTGAAAACCATAAAATGGAGATGGAGGTGATTAAGTTTATCACAAAATAAAATTATAATTTGATAATTTTTATTGACTATCTGAACTATTATCTTATAAGATTCAATGTGAAACCCTTTTGACTCGTGTTGTACAATGTATGTATTGCTATATTTTATTTTTTCAAAACTAGTGTATGAATTTAGATAGTGATCATAGAATTATTTAAAATGAAACGTATTAAAGTTATAAAAAAAAATTCAAGATAAATGATGCATATACTTATATACGTAGATGGCTCTACATTCCACGTGAGAACAAGGCCTTCCGCAACATCAACTGCCTGTCATCTCTGTTCATAGCTTCTGCTCTCGGATGCGTAAGATGGTCTGAGCATCCGCAGCCACACCATCCGGCCATCGGAACCTTGGTCTTCTAACCCTTTTTGTTCCATGGACTTTTTCTTCAAGTAGTTTTTTAAGGACTTCATCTGTTCCATATGTGCAATGTGTCCTGCCTATCGACTGCTCCAAAGATTCTGTGTAATATTTTTCGCTCAAACCTCATGATAGCGAGCTCTTGTGCTTTTGTGAGAGCCCAACATTCTGAAGCATATGTTAGGACAGGCCTTATCAGGGTTTTATATATTCTTATCTTTGTGGTCCGGGATAAGGCATTACTTCTCAGGTGCTATTGCAACCCCAAAAAGCATTTATTTGCCACCATTATTCTTCTTTGGATTTCCGGTTACATTTTATTGTTGGCATTTATCTGGTTACCTAGATATATAAATTCGTTCACGTTTTGGAAGGTGTAGTTTCCTACTTTGATGGTTGTTTTCCTGTGTTCTTGCTCATTTCTTTGCCTCGTACACATGTATTTTGTTTTGGATTCGTTGACGAGTCCTATTTTAGCGGCTGCATTAGTTAGAGCCAGGAATCCATTCCTCAAAGCATTGAAACTTCTTCCTATGATGTCTATATAATCAGTAAACCCAAGCATTTCAAATTATTATTAAATATAGTGCCTCCGATTTTTATTACCGACCTTTTGACTGCACTCTCCAAGGCTAAATTAAACAGAAGACAAGCTATGCAGTCATCTTGCCAAAGGCCTTTATGTGTCTCAAAACCTTCATAAATGATGCATATGCAAGTCAAAATTATTAAATTATGGATTTATATAATAGAATGTTATGTCTATTATAGAATAAAACTAGAAAGCAACGAATTACCAAATCTTTTTGAATATTTAAAAAACTTAAACAAATGATATTAAAATAAAATATAATTTAGGAATTTAAGAAATGTTAATGTTACTCTACTTTGTAATTTGAGCTTTGTGATTTTATTAGCTGTTATCAATATGGTTCTCTTTAAACATTTTTTTCAGGAATTAATAAAAGATTCTGTTAAACTTCCATTTTTGGCCGAAACTTTGAGTAATGAATCACAATCAGATAAATCCAGTTTAGAACAAGAAATAAAAGATTTGCAATCACGTTCAGCTGCAGTGAGTCTGTTTTTAATTTTATTTACATCTTATTTGGTTTTCTATTTTAATGGTTTAAAGTTTTTTTTGGTTTACTTATGTACTTGAGCAATCTAACGATAACAAACTTTTTTTTTCATTTCAATCCAATTATTTTCTCTAATTTTTTTAGTTGGACATTTATATGAAGCAACTAATGAAGGCAGAGGTTGAGATTCAGGTTTTTAATGATACTGATTTGTCAGAATTGCATAATAATTTCAAAGAAATAGATAACAGTATATCTCAGTTATCTGACAATTTTCATCTTGCTGAAGAGCTCTTTTCTGATGCGATTCAACAGGGTCGCCTAGAGCAATCATTCAATAATTTGTCTATTAAATAATTTTTCTTTTATACGGGTATAAGTTTTATTTGTTAAAAAATGAAATTTTGTATAAATAAATGTATAATTATCTATTGTATTAATTAAATTTGAAACAAAGAACTGTTTGTTGTCCTGGCTAATCCCTGACAGAGTATTTTTTTTTAATAAGTCATCAAGTTATAAACTTATTAAAGAAAATGAACTATTAATATATTTTTCATTACATATCAAAAGAAACAAGTAATAACTAAATTAATGAATATCTTACTGGTTTTAATAAAGAAAAACTAGATTTTACTAGTATTTAGCTTGAACTATTTATTTTGATTAATAATGATGGTTAGTCAGATCGGATCTGTCCTAAATTCCTTAAGAAACGGGAAAGAACCCTAGCTCAACATTTGTTTTTAGCCATGTTTATAGAATCTGTCTAAGTTGAATTTTATCGTAGTTGTATTTGTTCCAGCATAGAGATAGATATATACTTGATAATGTAGAGATTTATACTCGTTCAACAATAGTCTCTCCTCATCCCATCCATTGAGCTATTTTAATTTTGATGTTTAATATTTAATTATCTGAATTTAAATTAAAAAAAAAATTATTTATTGATATTTACAACTGTATTACAATAATACAACAAGTAAATAGGTTGAGTGATACATAATGACATGATAATGACAGTTGGAGAAACTACCCACTGGTAGTACTCAAATCAAAGTTCAACTAAGGTCACATGGCCATCTTCTTTTCAGACGCCTCGGAGGATTATCGGGAATTGAAGAGGAAGCTAGGTTTGAACTAGAGGGTTTGGATGAGCCTGGAGTTTATTATGGAATGATAGGTATCTGGAATGGGCTAAATCGGTAACATATGGAACATTAAGGTCATTATGGATGGTTTTATTTGTGACAAAATAAGGAGCGTTTAGGATTTTGGATTGCAAGGATTGAATACAAGAGGAATTCGATGGTTTAGTAGAGCCCCAAAGCTCTACTCCGTAAGTCCAAATAGGTCGTATGATGGTCATGTAGATGAGTCTTTTGTAGTTAATTGGGAGCTTAGAGCGTTTGTCTAGTAAGTGTTGAAGTAGCCTAAAACGTCAAGCGGTTTCTTGTCTTTTCAGTCTTTTGTGAGGGTTCTAAGTAAGACATTTGTCTAAGTTGAGTCCTAGGTAGCGAATCTGTTCAACAGCGATAAGTGGAGTACTATTAAATGATACAGTAGGACAGGAAGTCATAGGTTTTCGGCGAAGGGTAAAGGTAATTTGATGAGACTTCCTGGAATTGATTTTAATTCTCCAATTCCTACACCATTCTTCGTGGCTTGATAAATGTGATTGTAGAGATTGGGATACAATATGTGGGTCGTTATTAACTGACAATACACATGTGTCATCGGCATACGTGGAGATGAAGGTGTTAAGATGGGCTGGTATGTCAGCTGTATATACTGTGTAAAGGATAGGACCGAGGATGCTACCTTGAGGAACGCCAGCAGACTGGGAATAGAGGGACGAGTAGGAACCTTTATGACTTACTTAGAAAGGAGCGAATGATTAAAAAGTATGTATGAGGAAGGAATTGCCGGATTTTGTAAAGGAGACATGTGTGCCAGACTCGATCAAAAGCCTGTTCTACATCGAGAAAAGCTCCCGTGCAGTACAATCTACACTCCAATGCAGAGGAGACAACATCCACCACACAATGACATTGCTGGACAGTGGAGTGGGATGTTCAGAAAATAAACTGGTGGTCTGGAATTATGTGGTTACTATATAGGATGGGATACATACATCTTAGGATGAGTTTTTCGAGGATCTTGCCCATTATGGGTAAGAGGAAGATAGGAGGATGGGAGTTCTGGAGGCTTTTTGGATTTTAGGATGTGAGCTGTAATTAGGCCACGTCCAGGAGCTTTAAGGGAAGGTAAACTGTGAATAATATTGGATATTTCTGACGGATGAAAAGCCTTAGGTGGAAGAGTCATTTAGAGTGTGATATCCAGTTCTGCTTCAATACGCTCAATGTGAACAGGGTTGAGGATATCAGGGGGTGGATTAAAGGTTTTGAAGAGGTGTTGGCATATATGTGAGATTTTTATGTAAAGGAGATGGTTGGGGGGTGCAGTCAATAAGAACACCGAATAAGTGAAATACTTATATTATGTGCCGACGTTTCGACCTACAGTGTAGGTCATCTTCAGGGCTAACAGAGAAACAAACAGAACAAAAATGTAAAAACATCAAAGTTGTACAGTAACAATACTAGTGACAAATAATGTAGAAAAATACAAAGTGGCAGATATGAAAATAGAAGATAAAGAATATTAAAAAGGAGTCAGATTATAATAAAATAAAGATATAGACAGATTTAAAAATTACTGATAATGAAAAGGCATTAAAGTAGTGGTAGATATAATAAAAATCAGATAAAGACAAATATAACAAAATTATTGAAATAGTGACAGATATAATTATAGAAAATGTGATAGAATATAATAAAATTAAGATAAAGACAGATATAACATAGATATTGATAATGGAAAGAAAATGAAAATAATGGCAGATATAATAAAGTAAGACAGATTTAATAAAATTAAAGAAAATGAGCAGAAATGATAAATAATAAATAACGCATATAAAATAAAAATAGAAAATAAATGTACAGAATGGATAGTACAGTACAATATAATAATATAAAGAAAAATCAAAAGGGGGAGTTAAACAAAAGAACAAAACGAGGATATTTACATATAAAGAAAGGTTGGAATATGAATAATACAGAAAAACTAGTAAAATAAAGGTGTAAAATGTATGATAACGGACTTAATGATGTTACCAAATTACAGAAAAGAATGGAAATATATGTACAATAACAACTGTGAGTAATAGAAAAACTATTGTACAATAACACCAGTGTACAATGACTGTTTTGAAAATATAGTAGATAGGAATAGAATATGAAAAGATAAAATAGGTGAAAACGCTAGTACAGTAACAATAGTTTACAATGTATGTATGAAAAAATTAGATGGGATTAATGAATTAGAAAAATAAAATAGGTGTATAAAAATATGAACACATGATTACCAACATATGATGGATGCCAAAATGATAAGGGGAAAAAAATAAGAAAATTAAAAATGTAGAAAGGATAAAGAGAAAAGTTTAAAATAAATAAAAAGAAGAGATGAAGAGGAGACCTACCGAATGATGGGAAGCGTGACCGTTACAGATCGCGGCTAGAGTGTACTGTGCCAATTTGACCGTTGAGAACGAGGGGAGAGATGGGGGCGGAATCTAGTGGCCGGAAAGTTAACTATAGAAGGTAACTATACTGGAGTATAGGAAAAAGGATAAAAAATATAAATAAAATTAAAACAATGAAAGAAATGTCGATAGAGTGATAAAAAAGAAAACATCAAAGTCGGAGTGACGGGAAATTATCGGATTCCAGCAAAAGAACGTTAAGACCGGGGGAAGAGATAGGGGCGAAATCTAGTGGCCAAAAATTAACTATAGAAGGTAACCATGCTGGAGATTAGGAAAAGATGGGGAAAGGGAGTAGATGGATAAAATTAATATGTATACATATTTTTATATAATATGAATACAATAAAAATAAAAAAATTGAAACAATGAAAGAGATGTAAACCGAGTGATAACAAAAGAAACATAAATGACGAAGAAACGGAATTTAAGGTCTTTTGAGTAAATTAAAAATTTGGGAGTAGGTAGAGGAAAGGTGATGAGAGTCAGACTTAAGATTGATAGAGGAGGAATCTAAATTTATGTGGATGGTTTCAGAGAGGATGCGTTTGTCATGGTTATGCGCTGTAGCTAGGATAGACGTATTTTCAAAATCAAAGGTGTGGTTTAAAGAAATGGCATGTTCGGAAAGTTTAGAGGAGGTGAGGTTATGGGAGGAAATGGCATATTTGTGTTGAGAAATACGGTCTTTAAGGAAGTTTTTGGTTTCACCTATATAGGAAGAGTTGCAATTAGTAGAAGAACAAGGTATCCGATAAACGACATGGGAACGAAGCTTGAAGGGAATAGGATCTTTGATACGGGTATAGATATGGGAAAGTTTGTTATGGGATTTGAAGGCAATACGTAAATTGGGGATAACGGAACGTAAGTATTTTTGAATGCAATTAGAGAGGGTGGGTATATATGGCAAGGATCTGTATATAGGGATAGATGGTGGATGTAGTGATCGAGTGAGGGTGGGGGGGTTATGGTAGTCATGGATGAGTTTATTAACAATATAGGGAGGGAAATTGTTTTTAAAAAGGATTTCTTTGATACGGAGGGTGTTGGTTGTATGGAAGCAGGAGTCAGAGAGGGATAGGCCACGGTGAATAATATTTTTTGCGACGTTAATTTTAAGGTGGTGTGGATGTTGGGAGTAATAATTAAGAAGTCGGCCAGAGTAAGTGGGTTTTGTATACCAATCGGTGGATAAGGTGTGGTCAGAATTTTTAATGATAAGGAGGTCAAGGAAAGGTAGTGACTTATTGGATTCGACTTCAACGGTGAAATGGAGGCGGGGATGGTATGAATTGAAGGAAGATAATAAATCAGTAATGATGTTGGGATTGATGATAAGGAGGAGATCGTCTACATATTTTTTGATGAAACAAATATCGTCGCGGAACTGTGGAAGAATGGAGTCTAGAAGATCATTAAGAACAATATTAGAGAGGTCAGGAGCAAGGGGATTTCCCATGGCAAGTCCAGAAATTTGGGAATAGAACTGTCCATGGAAGGTAAGGTAGCCAGATTCACAGCAAAGTTTTAATGATTGAAGGAATGAGGACCGGTTAAGAGATGTATGGGGTTCTATTAGTGGCCAGTGGTTATCTATTATGTCAAGAGCTTTGTCTAAGGGAATGTTGGTGAAAAGACTTTCGACATCGAAGGAAGTGAGGATGTAATGATCAGGGATGGTGAGGGATGTTAAAAGATCACGTAGGTGAAAGGAGTTATGGATATCGTATGGGTTATTACGGCTGAGGACTTGTAAGGATGAAAGTAAGAATTTGCTAAGTTTTGTAGATGGTGAATTGACGTTGGCTGTAATCGGACTGAGGGGGTTGTTGGGTTTGTGGATTTTGGGAAGACCATAAAAACGTGGGGCTAAGGAGTTATAGGAAATGAGGTTTCTGTAAACGGGATAAGTAATTAATTTAGAATTGACAAGGCTTTTTAAGTGGAGGTTGAATTGTTTTTGGAGAGATGTAGTAGGATCACGAGGTATGGGTTTATAGGTGGAAGTATCAGAAAGAAGGGAATTAATTTTGAGGTTATAATCAGAAAGGTCCATAATTACAGTAGAGTTACCTTTGTCAGCTTTGGTTATAATTAAGTCAGCATGAGATTGAAGAAAAGAACGAGTGGAAGCAAGGTCTTTGAAAAATTGCGGGGAGAAATTAGAAGGGGTGGAATGAGGGTGTTGAAGGAAGTTGGAAATAATATTAGCTACAGAGACGCGTGAAAGATCTGGTTGCACATGTGAATGGTTGAGGAGGGGGTCATTATGGATGTATTCTAAGTCAGTCAATAAGTCGGGTATAATTTTTTTGAAGGAGGAGGAGGGTGCAGAAAAATTTGGTCCTAAGGATAGAATATTGATAACATTATTAGGGATGGGGGTGGAAGAAATATTGTGAACCCAGAGGTCATCTCCTTTAGGATAGATTTTGGAGATGAGGGAATGTTGGTAAAGGGATTTAAATTTGGCGATAAGTTGGTGTTTTTTGCGTGACCTAGTTATGGAGAAAGTGGATGCAATAAGGATTGAAAGGTTGTTCATGTGATCAGGGGAAAGGTGACTGGATAAAAATTGGGTGAGGGAAGAAATACGATGGTTCAATGAGTGGATGTGTAGAATATTCTCACGTATTTTAAGGTTGAGAAGAGATTTTTTAAATTTTAAAGAGAAAAAACATAATGATGAATTTAGGGACTTGGAAGTAGTAATGTGATTTAGAGCATTAGTTATTTCATTATCAGTAATTTTTAAATCTGTCTATATCTTTATTTTATTATAATCTGACTCCTTTTTAATATTCTTTATCTTCTATTTTCATATCTGCCACTTTGTATTTTTCTACATTATTTGTCACTAGTATTGTTACTGTACAACTTTGATGTTTTTACATTTTTGTTCTGTTTGTTTCTCTGTTAGCCCTGAAGATGACCTACACTGTAGGTCGAAACGTCGGCACATAATATAAGTATTTCACTTATTCGGTGTTCTTATTGACTGCACCCCCCAACCATCTCCTTTACATAAGATCATCCAGTCAACCATTTTCAACTCATACATGTGAGATTTTTCTTCATCAGATCTGGACCAAGTTTGATTTTCAGTAAGGAGAGGATGATTAAAATCTTTGAATTGAAGGATCTTTTTGGTGGTCGTCCATAGTGATTTGTTAGTAGTCGTAAGATTTTTAGTCACACTAAGTAAATTTTGGATTTTGTAGTTTCTAATCTCCGTTTTCAGTTTGTTAGTCAGTTGGGTGTTATACGTTTTATCTGATGGGTAACGAGTCCTGTGCCACTTCGATCTTGCTCTGCGTTTTTCGCTTAGCAAGATGCGAAGGTGCTGTGGCAGGTTAGTCTTTTGTGTGATATTATTTCTGTTTATGGTAGTGTTATCTTTTATACTGTCTGTTATTTTTGCTGTAAGTATTTCTATTGTGCTGTCAATGTCTTTTTTAGTCTTGAGTGGAATCCGTAAGTCTAGTTTGTTTTCCAAATCTTCACTAAATTGCTCCCAGTTAATTTGTTCTTTAATCAATGAAGGAGAGGAGGGCTTAGGAATGAAGGTTGAGTGTAATGAGAGCAGAACTGGATTGTGATCTGAGGAGAGGTCATCCAGCAACTTGATAAATACATGGGAAGGAGAAATCTGGGATGTGACAAAAATATCCAGGATATCAGGGTGTTTTTTTCAGGGAAGTTGACCAATAGGTAGGATTCAAGGGAGAGAGGATAGTATTACTAAGAGAACTGGAGACATGAGACAAGACATTGCCACGAGAGTTGGATGCTCGACAACCCCATCGTTGGTGTTTAGCATTGTAATCTCCTCCAGCAATAAAGCATGATAGGATAGAGGATTGCCAGGAGGACACTATACAGCTGATAATGTAAGATGGAAGGGACGAGTAGATATGATGATAGAGGTTGCTTGGATAGCCTCATTTGGAGTAGAGGGAATAAGGGAATGTGGAATGGATTTATGGATAAGGATGCAAGAACCAGCATGGGAAGTGTTGTCTGGGTGGTCAGATCTATAAGTGCTATAGTCGCGTATGTAAACATATGAACGTTTAGTGAAGTGAGTTTCAGTCAGTAGGGCAATGTCAATCTGATTGTCATGTAGAAATATGTCAAGATCGTCTCGGTGGTTGTATAGTCCGTTCGCATTCCATAAGAGGACAGCTAGGAGCTTCATATTCATCGCGGGAAGTTAATGAGAGGAGTCTAGTGAGGAGGGTGATTAGTGGTTTGATAATTTGTTGTAGGTCTATCAGGAAGGAAGATAGGATGGAATATATGTCGGTGGGATTATGTTCTTGGGGTGGATATGAGGTGGATTCAGGAGGCTGAGAAGGAAAATCAGTAGGGGGTGTTGGCTGGGTGCTGAGCCCGATGTTGGGGACAAGGAGGTAGTTCATCTTTCGTTGGTCGATGTAATGAGGAGTTTACCAGGAGAGAAGGTTGTGATGGAACTGGAAGTGGGTGTTCTGATGGAAGTTTAACACGGAGGGGTAAGTGGTGGAGAGGAATAGGATGTCGTGGAGGTTGGGACTGTACCTTTGTTTAGATTGGATGTTCTGAGGCATCTGACGTCGCGGCTGCTGTGGTCTTGGGAAGATGGATTTATGTCTTCCTGTAAATCGGCGATCATTGAAGTAGAGGGATGCTGCTGGCTGATAGGTGTATGTGGCAGTTCTGGGAAATGTGATAAATTGAGAATGATTATGATTTTATTGATGAATGATTCTAGTTGAGAATGAGAACTAGAGAAACTACCCACTGGTAGTACTCAAATCAAGAATAAGTAGTTTATGTGCTGATGGCATATTAATAAAATATATGTTAGAGAAGAATTGGTTGACTGTAACTTCTAATGTAAGGAAGAAATAGTTAGGGGTGCAGTTTGATATTACTGCACCCCCAACTATTTCTTCCTTACATAATAAAATGTATTTGCTGCTTCCTATAAAGAAAGTGCCAATGAAAGGTTGTTGGGAAAAATGGTCGATGTTCAATTAAAAAAATATATATACTACACAAAATATTAAATAACTTGCAAGTAAAAAAATAAAAACTTTATTTAACAAGCGCTTAAGATGATGAAATATTGTGCTCATAATAATTTATCCTTTTCACACCCAACATGAACAGTTGTTAAACAAAGATTATTAAAATTGTTGGAATTACAGCATAAGGTGTATGTGCTTTTTATTTGTAAAACCTACTTTTTTTTTTGTAACTGATTATGTATTTGAAAAACAGAAAAAATAGTTTGAAAATTGCCACAGGACAAATAAGTATTGAAAGACGGATGAGTACAATAAGCATATCACACAAAAAAACTATTGAATATTTTTTTTTCAGAATTACATTACACAGGTATAAAATCAATAACAATAATCATCTCAGTAAAATTTAGCGGACTTCATACTGAGGAACCAGTTACAATATATATTTTCAAAATACTGCTTTATCATTAAAATATAAATTAATATCACATTTTATAATTATTTATATTAAATAAAGTAATTAAACAGTGTTATAATAGTAGTTCTTGGTCGTGCCATAATGCATTTGTATTAACTATAAACTAAAAATATTAAAATTAATTAATTTAATCATTATAAAAAAAAATCCAATACATACACAGATGGCACCCATAAAAATATTTTACTCCTATGAATCCATAATCTACATGTTAGCTTATTTTTTCAAGTTATAATAATTCAAAAATGTTATAACAATTGTCTTGAATGTACTTCAAGTTATCTCGAAAAACTATTTTAACTACTCTCCATTAACTATCTGTAGAAAAGTAATTATAATGAGCCTTCCATGAACTTTGTATATAAATAATTTCAGTGTGCCACCAGACATACAGTTATTGACTACTGTTCTAATGAAACAATTGAACCTGTTAGAGAGAAATAGCATCTGTGTATTGTATGGGATATAATCTTTGTTTAATAATAAAGATTTGAATAAACTAAGACTATACTTTAAAAAATTAAAATATACAAGACACTTGAACTGCTCAAGGCAAGACCATAAAAATAATACAACTTTGGTTGAAAACACAATGATTTAAAAGAACACTATCAGTCATTAATATTTTAAAATTTAATAAGTCAAAGCTAAGATTAATAATAAAAATAAAAAAGCATAGGAATATTAAACAGAATTCTGTAAGAACTATAATACAAATAATATTAATGATTTATGATTCTCTGAGATTACAAGGTATCAGTTTTAATAATGAACTTAAAAAAACTGGTTATTGTTATACTTCTAGTTATTACATATTACAATATATTATAAAGAACAATAGAAAATTACAACAATCATAAACTCTATTAAATGTAATTTAAATATAGTTGTAAATATTGTAAGATAAGATGATATGAAAATGTTTTTTTCTTTAAATTATGATAATATGAACTGATTAGATTAATAAAAAATGTGAGCTATGTACAACCTTTATACACAAAATAATAAAAGTATAGGAAATAATTAGTTTACTAGTAACAAAATATTTACATAATTAAAAACTAATAAAAAAGTATTCATTCATTAATTAATTTGGTTCCTGGGTCTTCAGTTTTATATTGAACCAATCTCAACAAGGAATTGACCCTTAATTATGTAATAAGAAAAAAATGTAAGCCAGATAACAGAATTTCATTAAAAAAAATAAATAAATAAATCGGAATTAATGGTAACTACAATCCTTCATCAATTAAAAGAGTCAGTCTTTAATTAAACATCTGATTAAGGGAATATTTTTCAGAGAAACTAAAAATGCCAACATTAGATTAAAATCACCCTTTATAAGTTAAAATTTTGATATATCAATTTAATTTAGAAATCATTTATGAAATAAAAATACATATATATTTTAGACTGTAAATATAGTTTTATAAAAGAAGGTATAGGGACTTTTAAGTTATCTTTAAATTTATTCTGACTTAATTATAATATATTTTGTGATTTAAATAAATTAATAAAGATAGTTTATTATAAGTAATGTGTGCCAGGTTTATTATATAAAGTATCTGCAATAGTTTTACTTAATGAAACTAACTAATATGTTCCATTTTTAGGAGATAAATTTAATTATTACATTGTCAGATGGTATGCAGTTAATCCACATTACCTAATATTTAAAAAAAAACTATCAATAAAAATGAATTTTTTATTATTATTATTTCAAAAATTAAACTCTAAAATTAATATAACATTTATTAATGTTCTTAAAAACAGATAAAAAAAAAGGATTTCTTTGGAAAGAAGGAAGTGATTGATTTCACAAACTTAATAAAACATAATTTTTTAAAAATGATTAATAAAATTTACTATGTCAATATGATGTTTTTAATCTAAAACATAAGTAAAGCATTGATAGTTTTTTGTTCAACATATAGTCTTTATCACAAGCATACGGTTGCGATGAAATCATACTCAATTCAAACTCATTTCTAAATGTTATGTTATGCATATTTTATGTATTATATTTAGATATTATTAATTTATATTTAAAGATTTTTTATATTTAAATAATGATTTTAGGTACACAAATTACAAAATTTCACTATTAGTAACTGAAAGACACAATGTGACCTATATTACGAATGAACATTATACAAATGGAAACCTCACATAGTTTTAAGTCTTGTATTAACAACACTACCACTTAAACCCAGCAGTTATTTCACATAATGTCAATTATAAATTTTATAAAAGGCATTGTACATTCTTGTTTTGAAAATTTAAAAATCAATTCAAAGATCTCAGTTCCATGTACGATAGTTGAAAAATAAAATTATTTGAAGTAACATATTAAAGTTAAGAAACAGTAATTTGATAATGTAACTTTCTTTCAGCTAGTATAGGGAAGTAGGAACTAAGATTTGATCTTGCAATTTTTTGCATTACTACTTCAAAAGCTCTAGTCTCTAGTGAATAGTAAATCTTTACTTCTATTTTGCTCAACTAAACGAGTGACAAGCCCTGACATTAAGAACTACTGGAAAAATTATTGCTGTATTAAAAAACAATGGGGAAAAATAAAGTTTGGATTAGACTAAACAGGCTACTAAGGTAAAATTTATTTATTTATTATTTTATAAGCTAATCAGTCCGATTATTAACTTTTTTTAAAGTGAAATCCTGCATAATTCCCTTATATAGAGAGTTTATCTAATTTATTTTCTAGTTCATTCTCTTAGATGGGAATAAGTTTCCAACAAATATAACAAACTAGTTTTATAGTGTCTAATCTGATCATTTTCTACTCATTAATATCGTGAATCTCGATTTAACTACCTAGATTTAACTAAGGCCTGTATTAATATTAAAATTGACTATTTCCTGAATAAGGACATTCATCCTTCCCATAGTGAATTATTGAACAGGATGTCAATATGTGACAGGGAAACTATCTAAACTGATCTTAACTCCTGAGAACCCAATATTCTCAACAAGCAAATCAATTCCAGGGTAAACAAGGTCATTAAGATGGTTATAGATTCTTCTAATGTAGTAAAAACAAAATAGACAGCAAAATGCAAACTATTCACTACATTAAGAAATTTTAATTATGCTTGTCACCGAACATTTTATCACAATATTCTCATCCATATATTTCATTGTCTCAAAGTCTTCATGTACTACTTAAAGTATAACACAATAAAACTAGGAAAGTACTTAAAAGCTGCTAGACTATGATGGCAGTGATACATCCTTACTTGGAGTAAGGTCACCATTTGTACTATGAAATAAAATACTGGACTAGTAAATTCGTAACAATTAATTAAACTTTGCTCTCCTATTATTTCATTTATGGTGGAACCCATGACTGAGTTGACCATATTATAGGGTAAATATGATTAGAATCTATATTATCAATGATATAGTTTTCTTTATACCTAGAAATTAATTCTCGATAACCCCTTCCAAAAGTTGCAATAATAGGGGGCTGAGCAGAAGGAAAAGAAAGAATTGTAGAGAGTTCTCCTTCGTATGGACGAAATACTGTTATGGGACGAAGAGACCATGTTTCTGCAACAACCATGCAGCCCCATGTAGTTCCTATGTACAATTCTTTCCCTAAAACACAAAGACTTGTAACCTGGCATCTGCCAGGACTCAAATGTTCATCAATACTTATTGATTTCAAACTTTCAGAACACGGCACTAGTTTTGAGCAATCCAATTTATGTAGAATATGCTTGGTCACACCATCCCACTGATATACAATACAACCTGGATAAACGTAGGTCCATATATACTGGTTATCAGCTACAAGTTGTATAACATCAACATTAGCTATTACAGGATTATAATGGTTAACAGTCTCATAATTTGTGACAATATTGTCTTCAATGGTATAAATTGACATGGCACCATTACCTTCGCCACACCATAACTGCACTGTGTTGTTATTAACATATAAAGCAATCATGTCATGAAGTAACGTAGCAGAACCCAGCTCAGTCAGTACAAATGATCCTTCTGCCATGGAAGATGTAGTAGGAGGCGTGTCTGTAACAAGGAATATTCTACCGCTTCCAAGAGCTATAGCTAACCTTCCTAATGGTTCTAACCATAACAAACGCAGCACCGGACTTCGATCTTCACCTTCAACCATTCTGTACCACCACAATCGTTTTGATCCACATACAGAATAAGCATAAATACATGAATACTCATCACCTATCCATATGGTATCATGAACTACAGCTGCAGCAGTTGCTGTTACAGAAAGTGGTGTTAAACTGCAACATTGTAACCATGTGTGATCAGTGGCTAAAAGCTGATAAACTAAGCCATCTGAACATCCTAACCACATACTGTGATAAGTATAGTCTGAATTAATGATTGGTGTGCAAGCATAAGAAAGAATATTGGCTGTTGTACGCAGGGAAACAACATCGTACAGATGAGTGAACTCAGGGGCAGATGAAATGCTGACAATTTGGGAAGCAGTTGGACGATCAAAAGGCTGATGGCTCCAGCACAACACCATCAAGTCTAATATATTTGCAGGCCAGGATGTTTCTCTGTGAGTTAATGCAGGCCTGCCTCCTTCAAGAATGTACTCTTTTACAGATTCATGACTTTCAAATGGTTGATGGAGAGTCACTAACTCATAAATGAACATTCCAAAAGAGAAGCAATCAACTTTTTCATTGTATTCCTCTTCTCCATTGTATTTCATTATTTCTGGAGCCATAAATCCTTCTGTACCACCGAAGCCTTTTGTTCCTGAAGGGAGAGTTAAACGACTGATACCATAATCTGCTAACTTTATGTGAACTTCAACTTCAGAATGAGCTTGAAACGGAGCAGGCATGGACCAAACCAGCACATTTTCTGATTTTAAGTCTCTATAAATAATATGCTGTTGGTGAAGGTACTCTAAAGCTTTAGCCGTTTGCAAAACAATACCCTGAAGTGTATTTGGGTGTAGTGTTGCTGCACAACGCCTGTAATTTTTCAATACTGTATGTAGTGCTCCCATTGGAGCCAAGGCAAGAATTAAGCATAGGGGATCAATACAAATTCCTATGAGGGGAACTATATTTGTATGCCTAACATTAAGAAGTATTCCAAGTTCCTGCCTTGCTGTGGAATAAGCTTTGCTTGCGTGCTGGATGGGATCTCTTTCCCATTTTACCTGAGCATTCTTATAAGCAATTATTGCTGAATTGGATGCCCCTGAGGGGGGTGCTACTGGTTGTATAGCTTTAATGGCCACAGACATTTTAGTTCCAGTGGTTCGAGAAGTACAAGAACCTTGAAAAACAAATCCAAAAGCACCTCTACCCAAAAGACGCCCTCTGGTCACATAACTACTGCTTATAAGGTATTGTTCACCAACATCTAAAAACAATGTATCTGGAGCAACATGAGCTAAAGAAATTTCACCATGTGTGGGACACCGAAGAATTTTTTTCTCGATGGCTGCTAAAATACATTCTTCAACCATCCAACTATACTGAGGTCCTGAAGTCCTCAGGTGAGGACCTTCTTCAGAATTCTTACAACTAGAAGATGGACTGTCAGGATGACCACTGTCTCTATCACTTTCCTGAGATATTCTCACAACATCTATCACTTCTTCTTCTTCCACTAATTTTTCTTGATGATATGCTTGGGATAAACATGTAGGACAAGGCACAATTCTTGTAACTAATAATTTACCTTCTGAAGTATGAACAAATCTTGTTCCAAGAGTAGGGTACCAGTCTTCCAGAAGGGTGTCTATGTGATCTGTAGCTAAGGCTAATAGATGAGCCGATTTTTGAGGTGAAGGCTCTAAGACTATTGCTTGGTAACCTATTACAGAACCAGTTTCTAGGACAGGTCTTTTGATTACAAGGGTATCCAAAGGTAGGTACAATTCAATTAGACAAACACCCCGCAGATTAACATCTGTCCAATTGCCTTCTTGCTTGATTTGAAGTCTCAAGGACTGATAATCAACTGAATTATTATTTGAGTGTATAATCTCTTTCATTGAAAATAATGGTGTGTCTGCATATCGTAGCTCCATTCCTGTTTGCCATAAACTCCATTCAGCCCTTACATCCAAAAGCCTAGCAAGCTTTGCGTCTTGAGACACTTCTTTAGGAACCACAAAAAATTCTCTAACAATTTGAATTATTACATCATCAGCTAGCAACCTAGTAATCAGTCGAGACCAGAAACCTGATGGGACATATGACATTAAAAGTAGTCGTCGAATAGCAACATCTGGATCATGACGTGAAGTCAGTTCACATTCACTCTCCTCAACAACTGTGGTTTTCTTGTTCCTAACAGCCCAAGCTCGAGATCTAACTGGAATTTTCACTCTCACAGGTGGTGTATAAATATCATCTTCTGTAGGAAGAAGTGAAGGAATTAGTAGGGTTCTGTTATCCCATGTTAAGGCGACTTCAAACTTATTCAAAAGGTGTACTATATAACTTTTTGTATCCATTTCCCCCAAGCATGAAGACTTAAACACATGTTTCAAATCATCAAGCCTCATTACACCGTTTCGTGCAAAAGGGTTAATCTCACGAATAGTTACAACATGAGCTAACATATCACAAAGCCATTGGGGGTCTAAAAAGTAAAGATCTTTTAATGTGGAGTCTTCATAATGCAACAAAACTCCATTCTCATGAAGAAATAAAGTAGCCTGATGAAGCTCTGCCGCATCCCTTAGATTAGTAGCATGACTAATAACTAAATTGCGATATTGTTCAGTTGTGAGAACAGGATCTTGCTTGGCTTGTCTTCGTTCAGCAACTATTTGACCAATAACATCCTCTAAAGCCAGGTAACTAGCAGGAACACATTGCTGCAACAGCAAGGTTTTACTCCCAGGACTTCGAAGACTAAATACTGTGTCATAAATAAGATTGCAAAGTATTTTGATATTATGTCTTGATTTACAGCTTACTTCTATTGTATCTATTACTCTTGGCAATCCACATTTTTCTGCATCGACAACATTGATAAAGCGCTCTCTAATAGACTGCTGAAGATCTTCTGCTCTTGATGCTGGATAGTTCTCTTGCATCATGTCATAGTGCGTGCCAACAATAAGAACAGGAGAATTCGGAGCTCTCGCTTGAATATTGACAAGCCATTGAAGTATTTCTGAAATACCTTTTTGTCCATCCGGTATTCTCCATACAACAAGGTACAAACTCCTCTTAGATAAAAAATATTGGTGAGTGGCATAATACTCTCGCTGACCACCAAAATCCCATGTCCTGAATGTTACTGGGCCGTATGAAGACTGTCCTCTAATTTTCTTTTCATAAGTCCAATCACCAATATCAACACCAACTGTTGATAAATTAGTCCCCCTGTTATTTTTGGTATTGATGCTTTTATTTCCCATTCTTTTTGCCCAATGTTCAACTGGCTTTTTCTTATGACCCTCACTTCTTAATTGTTCTAATAATGAAGTTTTTCCTATTCCTTGTACTCCTACTATCATAAGTTTCATTCTTGCATATGGTTTGGCATCTTCTAAAACACTTTTTAGATAACCTATGATATCCATTGTTTTGTATTTTTTACTTTCTATCATTGACTTCAATGGTTCTTGAAGATTACACCCTTTCATGTTTAAATTCCACAATCGAGACAAAAGTCCCATTTGAGGAGGTAAATCAGAAAGTTCACAATTTCCACTCACATTGAGAACTGATAGACTGGATAGCTCATGAATGATAGGAGGTATTTCTTTCAGTACATTATTACTCAAATCAAGCATGCTTAGATTCGGAAACATAAGTTTAGATTTTGTCGCAGTCATCCCTACTGTTTCCCAATCCTCAGCTTCTGCTGAACCATCGTCATCGGTAGTCAACTGTAACCGAGTGATGGCATTATCAGCAAGAATCAATGTACGTAAGTTATCTAGCCTTAAATGCCTCCTATGACTACACACTGTGTTGAGGATAGTGCTTCGGAATGACCTACCACGAGCTAACTTACTGGGCCGGGAGCCCTGAGCGGGTGCATAACAAGCAATGGCTGCTTGTTCCATCATATCTAAACAATCTACCTGGGGCAAAGACATCCAACAACATATTTGATTTCCTGACAATTCTAGCTGCTTAATGGTTGCAGGATATGAAGTAATGTGGCTCATGCTTCTCAATCGATTATATGAAAGATTAAGTCTTGATAAGTTGACTGCTAAACAGGGAAGGAGAGTTGGAACAGAAGTAAATTGATTGTGAGCAAGATTCAACCATGTGATTTGGCAAAACTGAGAATCGTTGTCACCGTCATTGACAACTGAGTGCTCTATTACTTCAACATTTTTGTTCCATAAATTTTTATGCTCCAGTTCATACTGCCTACAAACAAAAAAAAAATTAAGAAAATATTACATAAGTAATGGTAATTAAAAAAAATAAAATGACACAAATTATGCATTAACTTATTTTAATTACATAAAATTACATTTTGTTTTTGTGAAATATATACATATTATAAAACAAAGTCCTCAGCCGCGTTTGTTCGCAGTAAACTCAAAAACTACTGCACGGATTTTCATGCAGTTTTCACCAATAGATAGTGATTCACCAAGAAGTTTTTGTAATATTGATGGGTTTCACCGAAGACGCTGCTTGCCTAACACTGAGCAATTATCTAACGTGCATGAAAATAAATTTGTATACGAAGAAATATTTGGTTTTGCTTTTATTTTTACAATGTCTATGTACTGAAGTACATAAGCTAAGATGGGAAGAAATAAAATCAAGACTCCCGAAGAGGCCTAACTAATGATATTCACGAGGCTCTTATTGACCGTTACGTGATAAAAAAAAATACATTCCACAGAAATTATGTAGGCATAATATGCCTTATTACCCGAGCAAAGCTGGGGTGGGTCGCTAGTAAGTGTATATTTTGGAAATATTAAAAAAAATAAAGATAATTATATTATAAAGAAATTTTTCAATTTTCTTTTATAATTGTAAGAAGTTATAACAAATTATGAATAATTTATATTTATTCACAACAGATGTTATCTACATCTAACATTAGTCTGATTTCTTATTATGAATTATCTTTATTTTTTGCGTTCAGCTTAGTCCACTATTATATACCCATTCACCATTAGATCAATATTCATCTTAGCTAATTATAAAGTATTAGAGAAAAAAAAGTATAAAAATGCATATTTACTGTAAATATATTTCTTGTTCTGCATTATTAAATGCCTGTGGTATATCCTGTGGAGTCCCTAGGTCTGTATCAGCACTTCTAGAAGAGTCCAAAGAACAAACACTTCCACACTCACTTGTTTCCTTCAAATGGTAAAATAAAAATTATTTTAAAAACTAAATATATATATCAGAATATTTTTATTTTGAAGAGAAAAGATTTGTCCTGGCCGGGATTTGAATCCGGATTGTCCGCATCTCTAGTACAGCTCTAACCATCTGAGCTACCAGAGGTCGTAACCAAGCCAGACAAATCCATTCTCTTCACCGATCCTTTATTCGAATCCCAGCCAGGACAAATCTTTTCTCTTCCAAATAAAAATATTTAAAAATAATCACCATCAAATAAAAATAAATTTATCAGAATAATTCAAGTCTAATACTACTAGCATACTTCACAAGGCATTGTTGGTAATTCTTTCAGGAGGTTAAAAGCAGCATTTAATTCTTTTAATTTAGGAGATTTCCACATCTGATAAGGAAGGCTGGATAATTTGTTGTTAGAAACATCAAGAATAGTTAACGATGGCAAAGAAAATATTTCAATGGGCAACAAATCCAGGCGATTGTCCTGTAAAAATATAATGAATATTTTTTCACTTTTTATCTATTGAAAATAGTTTCACTATTATACTTCATAAAAATCAGTAATAAATATTTGAAGGCTAGACTTCAATAAGAAGCTAAGTGAGAAAAAAATCAAGTTAATTGATTGCCTGCAATGGACCTAAAAACAGTGTTAACAGAACAATCATTAGTTTTAGTGCACAAATATTATGATTTCATCATTCAGCCTCCTATTATTTTTTAAAATAATTTAAATTTAATATAATTTATTATGTCGGCAATGCCATAAGCTTACTTTTTTAGATCTGATTCAACTGGCACAAAACTGAATTGTATTTTGTTTTAATAATGTAAGGAAACATTCATGGATTAACAAAATTATTAAAATCTGCCACACAACTTTCACTTAACACCCTATTTAAATAAATTTTAAAATTTGATAATTATTATACAAGGAAACGTTTATTTTTCAATATGAAATCTATCTATATAAATTATTAACAACACAAATCGACTAAATTTATATGGTTTTTGCCCCTCTCTGCTAACTTCTACTCTTTTATAATTAAAATTTTTTTTTTTAATTTTTAGCTTTTTAATCATATAAGTGTGTATGATGTGTATACTATTGGAATTCATACTACTCTAATCTCTAGAAATTTGTTTTCGATATAGAAAGTAATTCTTTAATCTCCAGTAATCGATCATCAAATTAATTGGTAGGTTATTTTTATCCATTTTTGATTGGGATTGAAAATGAGAGATGGCTAATTATTTCCGGGAAACAAAATTAGAGGTACTTTAAAAGAAGAAACATTGAAAATTCAGCAGAATAATTCAATATATATTATTCTGGCAGTAGGTGTACAGTTGTAAGTGTAGCAAAATTATATAAAAGCTAAAAAATGTTACATTAATGTGATGTTTATTATTACGGATAATAATTTTTTCCCAATAAAAATTTGTAAATAGCTTTCAGCATTTCATGATTTTTTTTTTTTAAATGCATCTCTACTGATCCACAACTACCATTGCCAATAATACAAATAATACTTGAATAACATCAAATTTTATATAAGAATCCTTTCCTATTCAAATATATATATTTTTTTAATTAAACCTACCTGCAAATAAAGTTCTTCCAAAAAAGGAGCAGAGTAGCCTTTGGTCTGATATTTCATTTTAAACTTCGAACTATCATCAAAATCATCTACTGTTGGTAACCTTTCAATTTTATTCTGAGCTATATTCAGAACCCTATGAAAAACAAATAATTAAATATAGATACATTTTTAATTTGAATTAGGTGTAAGAATAATTTAATAATAAATACATATATCATAGATCAATAGTTAAAAATGCTAAATAATAGTGCATTCATTACTTAAGACTTTGAAGTTGAAAAATAATCGGTGGTACCCAAGCTAAACAGTTATTTGAAAGATCTAATCTTGTAATGGCGTATAAAACAATGTCTTGACTTTTAGGATTCAATTTTAATTTAGGGTTCACGTGTAAAGCAGCACCAACCTTTGGACAAACAAGGAGATAATAATAATGAAAATAATAATATTATCAACTACATCATCTGAAATGATGTGACAAATTTCTCACCAGCCATTGACATCTTATATATGGAAGTGAAGCATGTCCTCCGTGCCAATTGACCATCACTGGAGTGTTTGCCAGAAGTGATGTGAAGCTAAGTCCTTTGTTAACAGCTTCTGTAATGGCTTTTTTGTTTAGATTGTATTCTGGATCTGTGTGTGCCTAAATAGTTAAAATGGTTCTTAATGGTATTTATAATTATTATATCAATAGCCTGCAGATCATAACTATGTTAAGGATTAAGACAGTACGTTTATGATTTGCCCATTACATGGCTTTCACTAAATATATTGTGTGCTTGAACTTGAACTGTATTTCTTGCGTTAAATTATTATCAAATTTGACTCCTGTAAAAACTTGTTTTCAGCACTTAACAAATATGTGAACTAAGGCATTGATATAAAGATATATATAAAAAAAAAAAAAGGCAAAAGATAGGTTATTGATGAAGAAAACATTAATTTTTGAAATAAAAACAACACAAAATTAAATTCTTCTCTTTATATCATTGGTTAGCAGAAATATTTAAAAAAACATCTAAATATTTAAAGCTGATGTTATAGATAGACTAAAGAATAATAAATTACCTTAATGGCGAGCAGTTTTGCTATGAGAATGTCATCTTTACTACTAATCGCAACTGACAATGCTTTTGAATCGTGGTCATGTGCATTGTGGCGCAGGAGGAGGTCTACCATTGTTATATTCCTTTGCTTACAAGCTTCTACTAAACAAATGCAGTCCTAAAACAGTGTAAGTTAAAATGAAACAGCAAAAAATGACATTCATTGTTTTATTTTTTAGTAGTTTTTAGACAATACCAAAATTAACTAAAGTAAAATATCATTAATCTAATCTCTGAATAAGTCTTCTAGACTTTTCTTTTACTTAATGTTCAATTTAAATAGTTATCCTTAATCTTGATAGCAAAATGTAAATATATATAATAAAAACATTAGCTTTCATTATCAAACAATGGTTCTGTTTGTCAAACTTATTGTGCACTTCATCGATCTTATGGCATATATTCAGAGCAGCTAATTCGATTAACAATGGATCGTTTTCGGACCACGTTTACTCTTACTGGTAATGTGCATCCTTTGAGAAGCTGAACAGTGCGCATTGAAGAAGCTTTAGCCGCTGGACAGGGAAGCATTGAAGGAGATCCAAATCAATCAATGCATTGCTGTTATCAGCAACTGGGGTTGTGTCCCTCCATTTTATAGAACATTTTACTTTTACGAAAGGATCTTGGCTTAAAAGCTTTCAAGATTCAACTTGTGCAGGCATTAAAGCCAAACGACCATCAAATGCGCTGCCAATTCGGCGAATAGGCTGAAGCACAAATTTATATTGATATGGAATTTCAATTCAAAATTTTGTTCTCCAATGAAGCTGATTTTTGGTTGAATGGGTACGTAAATAAGCAGAATTATCGCATTTGGAGTGAGGATAATCCACAAGCTTTTGTTGAAACACCATTATATCCACAGAACATTACTGTTTGGTGCGCTTTATGGGCTGGCGGAGTCATTGGTCCATATGACTTCAAAAATGATAATGGTCAGAATATTACTGTCAATGGCGAATGGTATAGGGAAATGATTAGAAATTTTTTCCACATGCCACACAGTATGCGTTTCACATAATGGTCCAATTAATTGGCTACCAAGATCGTGTGATTTAACCCCATTGGATTATTTCCTTTGAGATTATGTAAAGTCACTTGTCTACGTCTATAAACCATCGAAAAAATTGAACACCCTGAAATCAACTTTTGAAGAGTTATTGGCGAAATAAGGCCGCATATGCTGCAAAAAGTTTGTGAAATATGGTGTTCCAGATTACGCCTTTTACGCACCAGCCAAGGCCACATGGCCGAAATCATATTTAAACATTAATTTCATAAAATTTTCTACCCAATAAAGTCTGTTTCATTGATATTAAAAATATATTTTTTGTTTTATTATGATTTAAACTTGTGTAGTGTAAAAAAAAAAACACCCTATACAATTCCTTAAACAAATGGGCATAAAGTTTAGTAATAAAAGATTTCAAGAATGAAGAAGTTAGACAGGCATACAAGGATTAGTTAACAAAAAAATCTCTGAATGTCGTGGCGGTACGGACGCCAATACTGGATGGCCAAACCTAGAAAGAATTATAAGATCATCTGCTGAGGAGGCTCTTGGCTATCAACAGAAAAAAGAAAGGGCAGAGTGGTTCGATGAGGACTGCATCAGATTAATGCAGGAAAGAAATGCAGCTAAAATGGACTACCTGAAAAAGAAGACAAGGCAGTCTTACCAACTTCATAACAGTAAGAGGAAATTGGCGAGTGTCCTTTGGCTACTTAATAGAAGAGAATATACAAAGAAATATACAAATTTAAAGAGAGAAATACGAACTCATAAAATGCCAGTATGAAAATAAGGATGTACGAGGTTTCTTTGGGGGGATACGACAGATCCGACAGGAATACAAACCACGACATAACCTTATGAAGGACGAAAAAGGCGATGTTCCGACAAACAGGGAGGATGTTATAAACAGATAGATGAGACATTTCCAGGGACTACTGAACAAAGAAGAAGAGTTTAACGAAGAAATAATACAGAAGAACTTCGACTTGAATCAGACACTAGAAAATGACACTGAAAAAGATGTGGAAACACCACATGAGAAAGAGGAAATTTGGGAAGTACTCCACAGCATAAAGAATTTGACTGCTTAAGTACAGCGGGAGAGCAGTACTCGACAAATTGTACGAAGTAATTTTTGATGTCAGGATAAACGAAAAAATGCCGATGAATTGGACTACAGCTCTTTTATGCCCTATAAATAAGAAGGGAGACAGACTAGAGTGCGAAAATTACAGGCAACTTTGTAGCCCTGCTTAACGTGGCCTACAAAGTTCTATCGTCCTTAATTAGTAAGAGACTGAAGACGCACATGGAGAAAATTGTTGGTGAATACCAAAAGGATTTAGACAAGGAAGGTCGACAACGGACTGCATGTTTGCCTTGAGGCAGCTTTTGGAAAAGACACACGAATTTGATGTTACTATTCATGATTTCCAGCAAGCCTATGACCGCGTTAATAGGGCAAACCTTCTGCAAGATTTACGAACTTTAGGGGTGTCCAAGAAGTTAGTACGTCTGGTTCGTTTGACGATGACCAATTATAAATGTCGGATCAAAACACAGGGTATATTAGGAAAGAAGTTTCCAGTCAATAATGGATTTAGACAAGGAGATCCTCTATCGGCAATTCTCTTCAATTTATCCATGGAGGGAGCAGTACGAGGAATAAGAACAAACACTGGAGGCACTATCTATGACAGATACAAGTGGATGATGTCCACTTGGTAGCCAGAACACTACCGGCACTCGCTGGAGCATTAGAAGAGATGGAACGAGAAGCAAGAGGTCTCCAGATCAATGAGAAGAAGACGGAATACATGAAGAGCACCCATAACCCTGCACCGAATCAACCGCATACGATTAGTATCAATGGACATAACCTCCCAGTTTGTAGGGCTTTTAAATATCAGGGAGCGCTGGTCACTGAAAGCAATGAAATATATAGAGAGATTTTGCAATTCATAGAGTTGAATGATCTTCCTGGGAAAGCCAAGGTTATCATTTACAAAACTATTATTTATTCATTCGCCCAACAGTCACCTATGGCAGTGAGACATGGCTACTGACAAAGGAGATGGAGGGAAGACTATGTGCCTGGGAAAGAAAAATGCTCAGAAAAATATATAAGGTCCAATCTATAAGGACAGTGGAAAATTAGAAAAAATGAAGATTTGAAAGCATTATATGATCAGCCGGATATAGTAAGCATTATAAAAAAGGGCAGGATGAGGTGGCTCGGGCATGTGGAGCGCATGGAAGGAAATTGTCTACCAAGGAAGCTGCTTTTTGAAAAGCCAGGTGGTGCTCGAAGACGTGGATATCCTAGAATGAGGTAGTTAGACGATGTTGAAGCGGATCTGCGACAACTTGAGTGAGAGGATGGAGAGCGGTTGCGGCTGATGGAACAGCCTGGCGTGCAATCTGTGATGAGGCTCATGCCCTTCAAGAGCAGTAACGCCAAAAAAAAAAAATTTTTGACAATATTGTTCTTCACTGTCTCAGAACAATATTGTCAAAAAACAGTGATAGTTTTTATAGTAATGAATGGGAAGCCTGTTTTTTAAAGATTTTGCTATGCTCATTACTCAGATTATCTGGACATTTCATTAACCAGATTGTGTTTAATTAAAAATTATGTTTTACACTATATCAGAAATATATTTGAGTTTTATAAGTCACATGAATGCATATTCTACTTGACGTACTAAACGTTAAGCCACCATTTCTTTGCCAAACTAAATAATTTTTAGATCATAATTAGAATAAGAGCATAATTCTAAAAAAAACAGAAAACTATGCTTATTTATTAAATATAAACTTGATTGCCATTAGTTTTAATTAGCAAGAATCTATTGAAATTAAAACTGATTTACTGATCTGTTTAACTCATTTTTATTTAAAAAAATCAAAATAATCTCCTACACTTATAATGTTTTCATGAGGTTGAATGTCACAAATAAAAATGAAAGATGATAGATTATCGTAATATCTTACAGAGTGAGAATGAAGGTTGGTATTATTGTAATATCTTACAGTGTGAGAGTGAAGGTTGGGATTAGCCCCAGCATTTAAGAGTAAAGAGACTATTTCGGTATAGTTATTCTTAACAGCTGCATGCAGAGCAGTTTCTTCTTCCGTATTACAAGCTTCATCAAGGGCCCAAGGGCTCAATTGACGCTCTGTTGGAGATCCTTCAGTTCCTCTCGAGCCTAAACTCAGTCTAGTCATTAATGTTTGTATCCCGTCTGAGATACGCCTCCTAGTTCCTAATGGCAGTGCAGCCTTTTCATCTCGCTCCTTTTCTTCTTCTTCCTCCTAGTAAAAATACAATAAATTACAATAAAAATACCATAAAACAAATTATATTTATTATAAAAATACCATAAAACAAATTATATTTATTATAAAAATACTATAAAATAAATTATATTACTATAATGATTTGGGCATGGTTGCCCATAGATGTAATTTCATGAATCAAGAACTAACTCATCAATATGCACAATTTGACTATTGGCGTCCAAAAGTGTTAGGAAATAGTGAACATAAAAAAAACATAAAGTAACTCAGTAGTTTAATATAGTCCTGGGAAGAGACCAGAGCAAGTTTAAATTTAAAGCAATAAATATTAGGTCCTCAGATTAATGTTGTTATTTCTTTGATGCTCATTTAACATCAAGATATTTTGTTATAGTTTTGATCATATGAACTGGAAGCATCTGTTTGTTTGTTATTGTTATAATTAAAAACTCAATCATCTTTTCTTTTAATTTAGTATAAATAAGTATTTCATAACAGTCGATTCTTTTTAAATTTAATTAAGTTTTAAATCTTAAACATAATAAAACATTCTGATAAAGCAAGGTAAAATGATAAAGAAAACAATAAATACGGATTTGTTAAACTATTTTTAAAAAGGTAAATATGCTTTAGATATTATGGAGGTTACCAGACAGGAAAAAAGCTTTCCAGTTTTTTGACCAAAAGGTTAATCAAGGAATTTAGATGACTGTAAGAAAGTTAGTGTTGGGAGAAAAACCAACAGGTGTAAATCTTCCACCGTGTGTCAATTAATGCCGGTAATTTTGAGCACATGAGATGAAAATAAAATTATGGATGAATGGTAAATTAAAAATGAAACAAAATAAAAACAAACCTTAACTCTTACAGCTTTCACTTTGAACTTCAACATTATCTCCACCATTTTATGATTTCCAAGAAGACATGCAATATAAATGGGTGTTTGGCTTGTTACGTCCTTAAAATTTACATCAAAGGGTAGCTCATATTCCCATTCACTGTGGCTGCTAAAATTTTGTTTTAAAATAAATACTAAATGAGTTAATAAAAATAAATTTCATAACAGGATATTGTTTTTGAATACCTGTATTTAATCATTACAGATTGTGGATATGGAAATTTTAATAATGTTTCCATTATAGGAACATGACCATTTATACAAGCAGCGTGTATTGGAAGCCATTTCTCAACAGTTGCCTCAGTTACAAGCTCTGGAAATTTCTATAATAGAAAAAAATAATTTAATTCCAAATTATGTTTAATATTAAAACACGAAATTTCAGTAAAATTAAATGTATTTTAATGAATATAATAAAGTATGGGAGCAGTACCATCCAACAAAAAAAAATTTAACATTAATTTGTGAGAAATTAGCAATAAGGCTATTGTTACTTTTTATTACAGAACATGGATTTAAATTTTTTCTCATAGAATTTTACAGCAAGTATTGATAGTGAAATACCCTTAAACAAAAACAAACAAACGTATAATAAAAAATAAATAACTTTCTAGACGACTTTTATGAATATTCATATATAGTCCAAGGCTACAAAAAAAAAAGTCGGTATATCTCATGAATACATGAATAAATTAGACAAGAATGAAAATTATTTATTCTAGATTTATTATAAATTGTTTTTCAATAAAACCAAATCAATTTTGTAAGAACAGTAAAAAACTTATTTATTTATAAAATTTCAAGAGCTTATGGGACGAAATTAAAAAGGTACTTGCATAACCGGAAAATTATGGAAAATTAAATGAAGTATAAGTAATCAGAGCTAACTACTGGAAAAGAAGAGTTTCAGGACAGTTCATCATATGATTTCTCAGTTTAATTTTTTTTCTTTAAAAAAAAATGTGTTATTGATTTAATCATTAGTAATATATCATTTATATATACAAACTTTCATAATTATAAATGCTACTGTCAAATCTTATGTCTTCACTTAATATTGACATATCTTCATAAAATATTGCCATAACAAGAAAATATCATATGTGTCATTAAATATTTTATGTGATTTTTATATGTTGGCTTTAATATTTTAAATTATATTAAATAATTATGACAATTTAGCTTTTAATTTTGTTGAGTCATAAATATATCTCGGTTCATTTTGAATGAGTTTTATTTATAAATAATATTAAAAATAAAATAAAAAACTAAACACGTAACACCCAACAACCTAAATAGAAATAACACATACAATATTTGATGGGACATAAAATAGTGTCATGTAACGACAATACATTAAATCAAACTTAAAAATTAATTAAATTAAATCAACATATAATAATTAAGACCCAAGGTGGAATTTTTTTTCTTATTCAATAATATTAAAATTATTTGAATAAAAAATGTTTTAAATCTATTGTTATTTAGACAGGGAGAGAGAGAGAGAGAAAAAAAAATCACCCGAAGTAGAAGTTCAACAATATCCTTCCTTCCTTTGACACACGCTATGTATAATGGAGAATATCTTGTTACAGGATGGGATCGACCATCAGCTCCAGCATCTAACAATAACTTAACGATTTCCTTCCTACCACATTCACAGGCACTGGGGCAAAAAGTAAATATATAAATTTACATAATAATCATATTCTCATAGGACATAAGATATAAGTTAAAAACAATGCTTAAATACCATATACAATAAACTAACCAATATTTAGAAAATTTAAGAGATAAAAATTTCTTTGATTGATATGAAATTTCTTTGATTTTATTAATGTTTTGTATAGGAAAATTAATCAATGCATAAATGAAATAGTTTAATTTTTTATATATTAATCAGCCTCATCCACTAATTTCATAATGGTTGAAAAGTCTAAATTATGAATCTTAATTAAAGTTTAAATATAAATTTTCAAAATGTAAAAAAACCCACATACAGGTATAACAATGTACTTGATCCATGAGGCTGAATGTTGACGACAGATGGAGCATCATCACCTAGTTCTGTGATAACTTGGCGAGCTATCGCAATATCACCGCTGATTATCGCTTCTCGTAGAGTCCTATGGCTGCTCTGCCGAACACTTTCCCTTGCCTCTGAATATTAAAATCATTTAATTAAAACAAATACAATTAAAAAAAATCTGGGTTACTTTAACTAAATATTTCATGTGTAAAATATATAGCTTCCTAGTCTTCATAATAGACTATATATCAATAGCTCAAAAAATGAATCGGAATCAAACTAAAATCTGCTTGCACAGCATCAAGTATTTAAATTACTAAATAAACTAATAAAAATTGATTCAAAGATATCCAAAATGGGCATATTGGTTGAAATTTGAAAATTAAAAATATTTATCAGTTACAATACATCCTTTACTGCAAACAAGGAAGAAAACCTGGGTAGATAATTTTATCATTATAACCACTTCTTACTTCCCTAACCAATTGGAGGTCAGTAAGAGGCAGTTTTACATAAGATATTACTTCCGGTTTATCAACTTTGTAAAAAATTAAATATTTTTGTTTGCATTTATACAAAACTTTTTAATATGAAATTTAAACATCATATTTTTTTTGAGATGAGATGGCATTCAATAAATATCTACCCTCAAGTAAGATACCAATTTGCGTAATTGTGTAGTGACAAAAAAGGAATATGCACATTACTAATAATTAGATGTTATACCAACCTCAAATATGAAATTTCAAATGTCTAAGAATAAGAGATTTTTTAATTTTTTAGAAAAACACAGATAAGGAGTAATAATATAATTTTCATAAAAACAAAGAGAAAAATTATAATTTTTTTTAAATGTTGGTGTGGAAAATGAATATTTTATTGTCTTCAACAATCCATTTCTTTTAACTTTGCAACTTAATTATTAATTAATGACGTCTTTCCCTTCATCCTCTCAATTCATTAAAAATCAAAACTAGTTTAATACTAGAAGCCGCAGTAAATTTTTATATTAATTTAATTTTTTAAATAATTATTTTTTTTGCCTATGAGCTGAATCTATTTGAAGTCACCCAATTTAATAATTTTACATTTCTATTAATAATTTACATTATATTTACTCTATTTATAGAACATACATGTGATGCAACGATGCAAAAATCATGCAAATTTTTGACCCAAATGAAATTGGTTGTGTAACTGGAAAAGAAATAAAAGTAATACATGTTACGAAATTATTTACTTTTATAATTTATGTGCATCGGTTGTATAGGGTACAATGCATTTTATTTATTTTCGCCAATTTGGCATTATTAGTCATTTTTAAAAATCTATTTTGGCTTAACCAATATCTTTAGAAATTTTAGAAAACTATTGAAGGGGTTTACATGTTTTAAAAACAATATTAAGTCTTTTTATAATAATTACAAATTTGTTTATTTGTTCAAACTAATCTATTAATTTAGAAAAATGTAACACTGTAGTTATTTTTCAGCTTCGGAACTAGAATTATCTAATAATAATTTAAAACGATAGAAACAAACAAAAAATAATTTAAAATCAGATGCATTTAATTTATTTTACATCTCTACATCTAGACATAACAAAAAATATATAAAATATTAATTTATTAGATTAAGAAGCTAAAAAACTATAATCACGGATTTTCTGAATTGCATGAACTAATAAAAAATTAATCTAGCTTATAAGGATATGGTATTTCAGATTATAGCAACAGATTGTATCTCTTCAAAGGGGTTTAGGAGATGAGATGAAATAACAAGATTAATCTATAGAAAAATCACATTGATAATGAAATACAATAATAAGAAAGTTTTCAATTGAGGATAAAACCAGAATACAACACTTAAGCTTGAGACAGTACATATAGACAGACTGAGAGATAATATTATTACCGATGAAAAGTTATTAATACTTATTTATTTACCTGCATCAGGAGATATTTCATCACTGAAAAATGTATAAGCATCAAAGCCACACTCAATGGATGGAAAATCAGTAAACTCCAGGTTATAATCAGGTGCTGTCATAATTTTTTAGCAAAGTGAACAGAATAATGATATGCAAATATGTGAACTGATTAAAAAAATATCGTGTGTGCCAAGAATGTGATATATGCACCATGAGATCCAGACTAAACATTTTAACACCCCCTATAGGAATAACACTATTCATGGATATGAGGGACTGTTATACTCAGAATCCTGTTATCCTTGGTTTCTGGAGGCTTCAGTTATATAACAGAATCAATATTTAACTTAATTAGGTTAGAGTATTCTGTACAGCACAAATTAATTTTTTATATGAAATTGTAATTATTATAATAACTTAGAAATATAAATTATTTTAAAAAATAACTCAAGGAGGAAATTACAAAAAAAAAAAATATACTAACTTCATTAATTCAAAATTTTGAGTAGTATTTTACTTCATTAATAATAATTATTGTATAATAAAGTATATCAATAATGTAATTGTAAAAAAATATGGACAAATATATTCATTTTTCAAAGTAGGTAAGGTAATAAAATTTTACTATTCCTCGAATTAAATGTTTAATATTATAAATTTTTTCTATATTCCAGTATTAATAAATGTGTGAGTATTGAAGGATAATTACATGAAAATAATAAAAATTACCAATTAGTCGTATGAAAAAAAACAAACATAATCTTGACACCTACCGGCAGCTTTTTTCAGTATTTTCATACATTCTGCATGCTCAGACTTTTCAGCAATATCGAGAGCAGTTAATCCATTAGCATCTTTAGCCATCAAATCAGCCCCATTTTGTACCAACAGAATTATATTGTTTACGAAACCATGTTCAGAACAAACATGTAGAGGTGTCTGAAAATAAATAAATATAAAATAAAAAACAGAAACAATAAAAATTTCAACTTAAAAATGCTCAAAATTAATTTTACCCGACTATCACCTCTAGGGCCGCAAGGTATATTTGGATCAGCTGTGAATGATGTTAGAAATAAGTAATAACAAACCAATTGGCATATTTAAATGTATATGTAGATGCATTTGTAAATAACATGATAGAGACGTATGAATAATGTACCTCCAGCTTGTAAAAGAATTCTTAGACATGTTGAGTTTTCAGTGGTAGCAGCAGCATGAAGTGGTGTTCTTCCCCAAGAATCCTGACTGTTCATATTGCTTAACTGATCTCCTCTCAAGAGATCCTCCAGAAGTTCTGCATTGTCCCATAATGCTGACTAAAATAAGGTATCTGTTAGTATTACAGAAAATATCTAAATGTTTATTTTAATGATGATGATAATCAAATATGTTAGCAATAATATAATACATGCAAATTTGCTTAGCGTGCCTTCACCATTTGGAAGTTCCTAGAATCTAAAACTCTTCTTGAACTTTACGGTATTTAAGAAAAAGAATAAATTCCGAAAACTAATTGATAAAATGAATCTTCGTTAACATTGTCCATTTATTTATTTAGTATGAATAATGTCAAAAGATGGTTATAAAAATTAGTGATTATTTTATAGCAGGCATGGATGATGGACATAAAGGAATGATGCAGATGCTTTTAAATTTTTTGTAATAGCAATCTCTTCTAATTACTTCTCTCCCCAGATTATAACTCAAACCTAAAGGGTCATCCTAAATGCAATCCTCTCTTCTAGGCTTCGGTCCTCCCCCCGGATTTTTACTATTTCATTCATTAGATTGACGTATTATTATTATTAATAAAAATCACAAGTTGTCACTTAAGTTGAGTTACACCTTAAGACCAAACAAATAAATAACAACCATTTATTTGAAATTAAACTAAAAATATATATTCTACAATACAATTTATAGAATATAATAATACAAGGAAATCAATTTATAGAATATAATTCTTTAACAGGTTTTTTCTTGCTTTTGTGAAATTGGCTGTGTCGAATAATGAACTGTCAAAGTTTGTATATATTTACAGGCACAGTTGATATAGTTTGTCTAAGTATAAGTGGCAACACAGATTAAGAATCTAAATGTCAAATTTTTAACAATAAATGTTGATCTCAAATATATTTTACAATAAATCTATTTTAATTTTGAAAATGTTCTATATCTATATAGAACATTTTCAAAATTAAAATAAAAATATGTATAGGAAAATCAGTTGAATTCCAAATTTTTTTATATGTTTAAAGTAAAAAAAATCAAGCTGTTATATCCACTTTATGTTAAAAAAGGTAGTGGTCAGGAATGAGCAAAACTAATATACAATTAAATTTAATTTACAAACAATATGGACATACAAATTTAAGATTAAATACTTCCGATCTAACTAGTATGTATAATGTAAATGGAATTACAGATGAGGGATCATGATTAAACAAGACTATATAGAATGACAAATGAGTTGATATATACAACTATAGAGGTACTTTAAAATAATAAAAATAGGGAATCTAATTTTTTATTGAAGATGATATAATATTGATATTGAGATCCAAAATTATAGTGGTAACTGCAGTAGTCTTCTTTTCGAATGATAAGATATGATAAGTCTTGGCATGTTAATGATATTAAGGCAAAACTATGGTCTTATACATTGTCGAATGAAACTCAAATAGAACAATTCTGATCCCAAATTTAAAAAACATTGTTTGTACACTTATTAAATTTAATTAAATGACACTTCAATTCTTCAGTTTCAATTCAATAATGCATGTAATGCAGGAAAATATGATATATACTATTTTAATGAAACTATGATTAAAATCAATAGAAAATGAATGAAACTAATTTTTAATAATTATTGTTTTTATAAAAGTTCATTCACCTGGTGAAGCAATCTGCCACTGAAATCCTCCTCTTCGGGTGTTAAAGGCTCCATTTTGAACATCCTACGCCAAAATAGTTTCCATATTCCAAAAAAGGATATTGGTCAATTTGAAAGGAAGACTACTGTGTAATTTACTAGGTGCTATCATTTTCCTAAGAGGAGAATTACTGCACCAGTAACCCTTCCATAACCTCCGAGTGCTCCCCCCCTTCATGTTTACCAACATCTTACGAACATTTCACTACCAATGCATCGTATTAAATGGTTCATTTCCAATTTTCTTTTTTAATAAATCTCATAAAAACATTTTTTAAAATTCAATCCATACAAACTAATCAATAAACATAGAAAGCGTACTTGATTATTGCCTACTGAAGCTCGGAATTGATTATACATGTGCATATTTTGACATACCTAATTAAACGTAGACATTGCCAGTCGCTTAGGTATGTACATAACTTTTTACTTAGATAAATGGTGACAATGATATCTATATTTTGCCTCTCTTCACTAGCTAGAACGAAGTATGGTAGTAATTTTAAAAAATAAGGTCTAACGAACCGGATATTTCATTCTCTTAATCGGATGTCAATGATTGTTCTTAAGGGTGGTTAAGAAGACGACCGCCCAGAGCACGTTATTGGTGAAAAAAATAGATAAAATATTTACAAATTATAAACAGAATTATAGTTTATGTAACCTCCAGATTCCTTCCTTTTGAGGATAATCTTTACTTACCTAACTCATTCATAATAACCCCTTGAATGAACAAATGCATATATCCGGAAAATTGCATTTGATTCCTTATAAAATCATCATGTTTTACACACCAAAATAATTCATTATATCGAATGTTTCTCAATGGGTGAATCCAAAATCGGCGATTCCGAAACCTTTAATGTTTTTAATTCACGTATAGATAGCTACCGCTTTGATGAAAGAGCTTATTTTATGTTATTGTTTTCTGGCCTCAGTTTCCTTAAATTAAAAATTGATATTTTATGTATCTTCATTCATATATGGATCGTATGCATAGATAACATATTTACATTGATCCATGACCCCCTCCTGAAAATTCTCCTAGATCCGCCAGTGTCCAGGACCGGTATAGCTCAAGCGGCAGAGCACTGCAACGGAAATGCAGACGACCCGGGTTCGCACCCGGTCCTGGACAAATTTTTTCTCTTCAAAACAAAAATATTTAAAAATTATAATAATTTAAAAAAAATAAAATAAATTATACCAATATTCTCGTTATTTTGATTGTCTTCAATTGGATTTAATCGTTAAAAATAATTGTTTATTTACTCTAAAAGGATAAGATTAGTTTACATTTTTTGGATTATAATCTTGTGAAATAATTAACAATTTATTTTTTTTTTAAATTATAAGCAGTTGTCAAAACTTCTGGGCTATAAAAAAAATAACCTAAGTTAGACCAGTTTAAGATCGTGGGCTGGAGAAAAAAAAAACCTTTCGACCTTGAAGATGAATCGGTTACATCACAGCTTACCTCGAATTTCAATTGTTGGTTCTCGAATTATTTGTTATTCTTTTAAACGTCTTTGTTTCTGAAAAGTAAATTTATGAAGAAGAAAGCTAGGCCATGGATTGCTTTAATTAAGTGTCGATCAATCTCTTCATATACTTTCATATTTAATGCCGTTAATTTAGTTATACTAACACTACAGTTAATAATCTTAAGCATTCGTTGAAATAATGGAGAAGAAAAACCATCCTCTTTATAATTAGGTCGTTTAATAAATGCTATATAGTTTTAAAAAAATCCTGAAGGTTACAACTCCTTCACCAAGGTATCACTTTAGTCAAAGTAGATAATTTTAAAAATCAAGACAAAGAGGAAGTTTTGTTATTGTAATCTGAGTTATAAAAGCTCGAAAAAGCTAAAGGACCAGGAGATAGGCAAAATGGGTAGAAGGTAGGTTGTTTATTTCCTGTTTTTAGCTTCTTTGTTCTTTTATGTTAACAGTATTTTTTTGTCATTTTTTGTAAAGGACAGGTAGTTTAAAAAAATGTTATTAGATAAAAGAAACAGGTTATATCTACCGCTTGGAAAAAGGTTGGAAGGGCTCCTTGAAAAGTTTAACACGTGATTCGTAGAAGAGAAAACAAACGTTTCTGGTACATATGTTTCTAAAACTAGGAGCATTATTTATGTTTATTACTCAAAACTTATCGTTACTAAGGGCTGATGTAGGCACGGGAGCACATGCCCCCCAGACGGTCTTTTGTGTACTGTGCACAATCCATTGCAGTACATATTTACAGGCAAATAACATGATCACAGTTGTTAAAATATATGAATAAAATAACAGAAAAAAACATGAGTGAAACTATTGTTTAGATGTTTTAATAAACCTTTCTATAAGTACTATAAGTTTATTTATAAGTTATTGTTGATATTTTTGCCCGTCTGCCCTTTGTACCTCCCCAGAAAAAAATCCTGAATCCGCACTTGCCTGGAAGGGAATCAAAATGGCTGTCAGGGGACTTTTTGTCACTTGTATTACTTTGTAGATGTATTCGACATGCTCTAATTAGTTAATAGGTGACCTTCAGTGGTTAGATTATCGCGTGGTAGGGCTGTATGTGAAATAATTGGGCAGCAACTAATTAGTTTCTACTGTATTCTTATGTATTTATAAATTGAAGTAGAAGAAAATTCAATTTATAAAATTATTTTAAAATAAATTTCTTACGTAGGCATTTTAAGGACGAAAAAATATATAGTTTTTCCTGTTATTACATCCTTATACTTTCTTATACATTCTTATTATTTTTTTTTTTTTTTCTCTTTATATTTCCATCCATACCTGTCAAATTCTAATAATTGACAATCAGCAGATTGGCTAACTGAAGAAAAAAATACAAAATGACATGGAAGGCATGACGAAGAACAGTACCCAGCGGTACCTCTCCATTGGCTTTCTTTTATTTCCTACTGTAATAGATCTCTCATCCACGTCCTTTTTAGTCTCCTCCTAGTGTTCTCAGGCATGATAGTAGTGGCCATTTGTTGTATCAATGGGTTTGGATGTCCGTATAGTTTTTCTTGAAAGCGTTTGTAGTACGTTCGTATGTGTTCGTCAACCGTTTTTATTTTTAAGTCAGTATGCAGAGTTTTGTTATTGACGTACCATGGTGCATTAGTGATAAGTCTAAGTACTTTTGACTGAAAAGTTTGTAGTCGTTTTCTGTGAGTCTGTTTAGCGATGCCGTAGATTTGTAAAGCATATGTCCAAACTGGTTTTAGTAAGTAAGTGTACGTATTTAATTTCTGTCTTAAATCTAATTTGGAGTTTTTCCTGAATAGCGAGTACATTAATTTGAGTTTGTGATTTAGTGATTGGCGTTTCGTCTTAACGTGAGGACCCCATGTCATTCTCCTATCAAATGTGAGTCCTAGGTATTGTACTTTGTCTCTCTGTGGGATGGGTTCGTTATTAAGGAAAATGGGAGGGCATGTTTCGCGTCTAAGAGTAAAAGTGATGTGTTGTGACTTTTCGTGGTTCAGTCTGATTTTCCACAGTTGGCACCACTCATTAACCTTTTGTAAGGTGTGTTGTAAGTTTTGTGAGGCCTGTGTCGCGTCTTGATGTTTGGTGGTCATGGCAGTGTCGTCAGCGTAGGTTGCGATCAGTGTGTTAGGACTTTGTGGAATGTCGTAGGCATATGTTATGTACAGTAGCGGTGCAAGTATTGATCCCTGAGGTACACCGGCTAAAATGGGTCTTGTTGAAGATAGCTCTGAGCCCTGTCGGACTGAGAAAAATCTGTCTGCAAGGAATGAGAGAAGAATTAGATAATAAGTGTGTGGTAGTACAGTCTTGAGCTTAAAGAGAAGCTCCTTGTGCCAGACCTTGTCGAATGCTTGGGCGACATCCAGAAATACTCCAGTTGCATATAACTTCTTCTCTAGTGCTGTCGATATGAAGTCAGTTATTCTGTGTAATTGCTGAGTAGTCGAGTGTGATTTTCTAAAACCGATTTGATGGTGAGGGATTGTATTTTTGTCAGTCAGTAACTTTAATAAGCGGGGATAAAGTAATTTTTCAAAAATTTTAGAACAAATAGGCAGTAAACTAATAGGTCTGTAGGATGAAGGGGTGGTAATGTCTCTATCTTGTTTTTTGATCATTGAAACAATTAAGTATTTCCACTGTATAGGGAATTTCTTAGTTCTAAGTATTGAGTTGTAGATTGTCGTAAGAAGCACTAGAGCTTTCCGAGGCATTTGCTGGAGCACCTCGGCATTTATTAAGTCATAGCCCGGGGCTTTTCTTTTTGGTAAATGTCTAATTAGTTCTGCTACTTCTGTTGGAGTGAATGAAGGCGGTGGTAATGATAGTTGTAATGGGGCGTCAAGTGTGTTATTTACAGTTATTTCGTGTTCTGTGTTTGTGAAGTCAGTATGTGGTGTAAATACGGAAGAAAGATGGTTGGCAAAAAGCTCAGATTTTTCCTCGTCCGACACAGCCCAAGAGCCGTCTTCTTTTCTAAGAGGTGCCGACATCTCTCGGTGTTTTAAGAGTCTTTTGGTATGCTTCCATGAACTTCCATCGTCTTTCGAGAGGGATTTAATATAATTCTCATAGTTTGATCTGTTACATTTGGTAATTTGACGTTTTAGTTCATTATTCAGTTTGTTAAATGTTCGTCTATCTGATGGTTGTCTGTTAGTTTGCCATATTTTACGAGCTCTTCTCTTGGCCCTGATCAAATCTCTAATATACTGCGGGTAGCTTGGTAAACTATCCGTTTTTCTATCCCTTGGTTTTGATGATAACCACGCTGCGTCTGGAATGCTTGTAGTGAACTTTTCCACTGCCTTCTCTAGTTCTTCTTCATTCTTTATAGAAATAGGGATTGAGAGGTGAGAATTGAGAAAACTTCTGTATAAATCCCAATCCATTATACCCTGTGTTAGGGAAGGTCTTTTTTGTGCCTCAGAAGGCTCTTCGCACAGGATCATTTGAACTACAGAATGATCAGAGCAGAGGTCAGAGCTCGTATTTACAGTCTTGTTTACTGTTCTTAAGCCTTTTGTAACAAAAAAGTCCAGTAAGTCCGGGGTTTTGCGTCGAGAATTAGGCCAGTAAGTAGGAGAATTTGGAGTTGATGTGTCTAATGAAAGTTCATGAAGAGCATACCACAAGTTTCTACCTCTTGGGGTACACAATCTTGAACCCCAGCATTGGTGTTTCGCGTTGAAATCACCTCCTGCGATAAAACATCTACCTAACCGTTTGAAAAACTCAGAAAACATCGAAGATGTAAGCTTGTACCTAGGTGGACAATAAACTGCAGCGAACGTGATATTTTTCTGTTTTGTATGTAATGTGATTCCAGTTGTGTGTGGTGTTATGGGTAAATGAATGGGACTATGTTTTAATGACGATTTGATAATAATGGCGGTGCCACCGTGAGCCGTTTTGTCAGGGTGATCAGTTCTGTAAGTAATATAGTCTGAAATATAGATTTTTGATCGTGGGATAAGGTGTGTTTCGGTGATGAGTGCTATGTCTGTCCTTTTTTCATGTAAATATAAATCAAGTTCGGTCCTGTGTTGCATCAGTCCATTAGCATTCCATAGGAGAATTGACAAGGAGCCAGCTGTTGAAAAATTAGGGGGCAGGGCTGTGGCTCCAGGCTTGTGTAACCTGAGTTAACTGTTGGAGAAGATTAAAAAGAGGGTGGATTACCTCACGATCAAAAATCTATATTTCAGACTATATTATTTACAGAACTGATCACCCTGACAAAACGGCTCACGGTGGCACCGCCATTATTATCAAATCGTCATTAAAACATAGTCCCATTCATTTACCCATAACACCACACACAACTGGAATCACATTACATACAAAACAGAAAAATATCACGTTCGCTGCAGTTTATTGTCCACCTAGGTACAAGCTTACATCTTCGATGTTTTCTGAGTTTTTCAAACGGTTAGGTAGATGTTTTATCGCAGGAGGTGATTTCAACGCGAAACACCAATGCTGGGGTTCAAGATTGTGTACCCCAAGAGGTAGAAACTTGTGGTATGCTCTTCATGAACTTTCATTAGACACATCAACTCCAAATTCTCCTACTTACTGGCCTAATTCTCGACGCAAAACCCCGGACTTACTGGACTTTTTTGTTACAAAAGGCTTAAGAACAGTAAACAAGACTGTAAATACGAGCTCTGACCTCTGCTCTGATCATTCTGTAGTTCAAATGATCCTGTGCGAAGAGCCCTCTGAGGCACAAAAAAGACCTTCCCTAACACAGGGTATAATGGATTGGGATTTATACAGAAGTTTTCTCAATTCTCACCTCTCAATCCCTATTACTAGATATCTTCTTTAAAAGTTTCTTTTGTAATATCTACAAAGAACATTGGTAAGGGCTTCTTAAATCTTGAAATAACGTTTGTAACATTAAAAGCTTCGTAATCTTTCTCTTTCAATTCTTCTTTTATAATGCTAATTGGTGTAGAGTGATGGGGGCCCTTAATCACTATCCTGGGGCATCTGTCCTGTGGAAGCTGAAAGGTGTGAAAATCTGCGCCTTCACTTCTTAGGCTCGCATTTAAATTTCTGTAAGTGTCAGGTGTATCAGGATAAACTGTTATACCTTTAAGTGTGGTTTTCACCGTAAATTTGTTTGGTCCGGCTTTTTCTTTTAGGAATGCAATTAATGCAGAGTAATTTTCTACTCCATTTATATAAAGTGGGGGCGGTTTTTGATTTATCACGTGTCTCGTAGTATTTTCTAGTTGTTCGTCAGGTATTGAGGTTAGTATTTGAAAACTGTTGTGTGTTTGGATTGGCGCTTGTCGTTTCTGTCTAATGTGATCTGGTTCAATTAGTAAAGGTCGTTTATGGCCAGTTACTAGCTCCCAGGAATCATTATTATTACTATCAGTACTTAAATTAATACTGTCCGCTTCCATATCACTTACCGCCTGCGAAGAAGTAGACGCTTCGCCCATGGCTGGCGGAAAAACCCGCACTTTTATTATTTAGGTCTTAAATCTAACCTGTCTGATCAGAATAAAACACTTTTTAAGAAGAAAAAGAGAATATTAAAACATTAACCGAAGTTATATTTATAACACATAAAACTAACCTATTTTCACTTTCACTTCGATCATATGTTCTTACATTCTTATTATTGATGTTATTTCTAGAATTTTATTAATTTGTTCGTTAATAAATGTTTCTTTTGAGATTTTTATTTCTACTATTTCCGAAATATAGGTATTATTTTATTTAAGATGTTTGGCGTGAGATCGAGCATATTGTCTTTCCATAAACTTAAAGCACAGTAAAACCTCGCCCTCAACTGAAAAGGATAAGAAGGGTTTTTATATTTCTTGAGCCAGCGGTACGAACAAAAGCCTACATCCAATTTAAGAAGTAACAATTTTTACAATCCCAAAGGAAATTAATTTTTAACACAGCAAATATCTTCAAAGATTCGGGGTTATTCATTTTTTAAAATTTCTTTATAAGCATTTTTATTTATAAAATTTATTTGTCTTCTTAAATTCTTTAACATTAATTCACATATATTTTTTGTTTAACTTCACATATATTTTTTTGTTTAGAATATATGTAAATTCAAGCTAAGAACAACGAAAGACAAAGTTTTCGACTTTGAAATATGTATTTAAACTGGTGATATAAATAGGCACGCTTTCATTAATAAGAATCAAATATAAAAAGTAGAAAAGAATAATCAACATTTTTAAAACAAGAATGAAGTGATGTACAAAATTCATTTTACCATAAAAAAGCGTGGGGAGTTTGATCTTAGTTTTAAATATTTTATTGACTGATATTAGTAAAAGTAGAGTCATTATGAAAATATCTTAAAAATCATCTCACCCTTTTTAACGATAAAATGAACTGTTTTGTTCTCTATTCGTATTATAAACTGAAAGAAAACTATTTTCTACTTTTTAGTTTTGTTTCCTATTGAAGCGTGTTTTTTAACTCATACATTTTAACCTTTATATTTACCATATTGAGTAATTTATTACTATTTTTTAATTTTCAATTGCTTGTATTTACCATGCTTAGCAATTTTTTACTGTTTTTTAATTCTCAGTTGTCTGTATATTGCATATTTAGCCCTGAAGAAGACCTGCAAAGTAGGTCGAAACGTTGGCTACTTAATAAACATGTCTCCAATTCTTAGAGAAATTCATTGACATCCACCCGGACCATTTTCTTCCACATATATTATCAAGGTCAACAATTATCATTCAAGGTTATTAAATTATTGTATTGCATCCGTCCTCGAGAAGTGAGCAAAGTTTCAATTTAATGCGATGTTTTGAAGTGGCCGAAAATCGATTTCAAATATTCCATTAAGTACATACTAGCGATACTAATAAAAACTTGTTTATAATTACTTATCAAAAAAGAAATTTAAATAAAATTTTAATCAGTTTGATTAAAGATTAACATTTTTCGTTATACGTAGACATGCTTACATGTTGACTGCAGAATCTTCTCGATGATCACAGCATTATGTAATAATGAAGACTCCGCTGTTTATAAGAATTCCTTAGTTGTCATCGAGTAGTGAATTATTAACGCATATCCGCCATGTTGGGCCCCGTACCTAGCTATTTTCACCGTGTACTTCTTTACATAACAGTTCATGTTTCTGCTATCTCTTGACTACTAGAGAAAGCAGTATTGTGTTTTTGTCTCTTTCCTAGTTCAGTTAGCATTGTTCTTGATAAATTTTAAATTAGCGAGTGATGATAGCGAAGTAGTTTTCCTCACTTGTAAAGTAACGGGTTTCTGTGTAGATACCCTACTCAACCATTGGGATTAATTTAGTTTCACTAACTCTTTTGTATGTTTAATCACTCTTTCTTCAGCGATTTTAGATAATTTTAAATAATTAAAGGTGAGATCACATCTTAGTTATAATTTTTAGCAGCTAGATATCAGCAACGGTCGGTGGCTTGTCAAGGTGATGGCGAAGGCAGAACGGTAGGAAGAGGGGAGCGTAAAAGTGGATTAGTAAAAAAAATAAATTGATGAAATTAGAAGATTAGATTATGTCTAACGTTGTTTTTGTTGTGGAAATGGTTGATTTAGAAAAATGTGAAATAGTCGGGGGTGCAGTTAATAAATTGTTTTTGTTATTTGTTAACATTTAAGGACCTTGATATGATCTGAGGTAAGTATTTTTTATTTATAGTGTATTTGGTAATGCGAGCTTTAAGAGTATAAACAAAAATTACTTTCAGTTAGGACTGTGGTGTAAATGAAGTGGAAAGGAAGCTTAATAAAAGTTGAACATTCCAGACTCAAGAATTTGGTACGCCACTATTTGCGATGTGCATACATTTTTTTATTATTATTATAATTATTTTAACTGTACCACTAAAACCTATAGGGTCTTGGTTTCAGTACATGTTAGAGACTATATAATATAGTTTGTAGGGCAACGGTTAGGCAAGGAGTAATCCGTTTTTTAAAAATTCTAATAATTAATAAAACGGCTTAGCATTATGATGCTAAAACATGTTGATGAACTTTATAAGCTAAGAGACAAGAATAGACTAATAAAAAAAACCTTTACCGCTACAACCCGTGAAGCGTCTTGGGTCAAGTATAAATTTAAAAATATACAGTTTGACCTACAATAAAGAAGTCCCATTCGATACTGTAAAAAAAAACTGCACTATTACAACCCGTGAAGGGTCTGGAGTTCAGTACATGGTAGATACTATATTGTTTCTAGGACAACGATTGAGCAGGGAAGTGATTTGTCTGAGATCACGCTCCGTCAGGTTTTTTTACCGACTTTAGATCCGCTGGTTGAGCCCTGTGAAGGACTGCAGGTCCCACAGGGTTCATCGGTGGCTGTTATAATTTATAAAATTTTAGTTTATAATTTGATTTATTTAATAGATTTAATGAATTATTTTCCACAGCTAGATTTGAATTCGGGATCTACAGCACAATTCAGTATTTGAAAAAAAAAAAAAACTACCACTATTACAATCCATAATGGGTATTTGAGTCAACTGCTTGTTTTTAAAATTTTTTATTTACTTTCGTTGATCCGAACCGAATTGGGGCACAATTCCTTTCCAATCAAGAAGAAATTTGGCCATCCTTACCTTAATTTGGTTATATTATTTATCGGTTATTTATTAACATTTATCTAAAAAAAATGGTAACACAATATGGTCGATTGCTCTGAGGTATTTATCTGATTATAGATCAGCTATAAGGAACGATAAGGATGATTTTCATTCGATTAGGATATGGACACGCATGCCTCTTGAAAGACTGCCAGCGATTGCTTAGGCCGCGTTATCTATATGAGATAAGAGATATGTCGTAAAGGATATATTGCGACGATTTATTGCTAGGAAGGTTCAATAACTGCAGGTGTTAAAGCGACAAGACCTGGATGATAAAAATTTGGTAGGTATACAATTTTTATTGTTACAGTTATAAAAACAAGCTCAAGTGAGGAAGAATTTTTAGTGGTTATTGGTTCAGACATAGGATAAGGAGAAAAAGAAATTACTGGGTACACCAAGAAAAACTAAATCCTACATTTTCTGCGTGCGGCCAAAGAATAGTTCCAGATGATCTCATGAGCTTTCACAAGATTAAAGGAAATAAATACCGAATTATCTTATCTTCTTTCCGTCATAGTCACAGTTCGAAATATCGGACGTTGCAAATCGCTGATGAGAGATACGTATGTCACTTTTGTCGCACCGATAGTTTGTGAAAACTCAGTTATGAAATTCGTAACTCATGTAGGGTTTCGATTACTTAATCAATAAGAATTGAATCCTTGATGCAAATGGTTGACATACTTCTCATTACGTAGGTGTGATAAACCCCGTTGAGTATCTTTTGTCCTGCGCTCGTTTGGGTGTCGATGCCACCTAATTACGTATTGTGTCTATTTAGTCCAAGACAAGGTATAAATATTTTTCAGGTCGTCGCTTTCATTAGGTTACAACATATTTGTTATCTTCCTTTTTCAAAACTGTTGATTTTACGTGTACACATGATTTTACATAACTACGAAAAGTAATAAATTCGATAAGCGACTAATACTTTTAATGCCACTGGCGAATTTACGAACAATATAACTTATTTCTCAATTTAGAAGGATGTCTTCTATAGAAAATACAATCTTCTGCGGCCTGCCTAGTTATTATGCATCTCTAAAGTGGCCCACAAGATCCGTTGGGTTGTGCACCCCTGCTATATATAGTACATAGAATACAAGTACATCGTTATGGAATGTGCCTAAAATAAAAAAGGAAAAGGGAGGAAAAAAGGAGCTATTTGGATAAAAATGTGCAAAATAACTCTTAATAGAGTCAATATAGTGCAAAATCTATGTAAAATAATGCAAACATATGTTATATATATCTCCTAGTTCTTCAGCTCTTCAAGATCCATGGCGTCTTAAAAAATGTTTTTAATCTTCTTCCGATTTACGCAATCTGCCGTCTGCGATCCGATCATTGTTTCTCGTAGTCCGCACATCGTTAGGGGTAGATTCTCACATCTACACAGCAATCAATTGTACTGTGACAACTGGAGACTACGAGCATTGATTTATCGATTTGAATTTCGTTAAAGTAAGAAGATAAACTATATTTTTTTAAACATTTGTTGATTAACATGTTGACAAGATAGGTTTCGTTAAGAAATACCGATTTTGAAAGATATAACCTTCCTTCAGTTGAGTTATAGTTATCAGCTCATGTAGTTTTGAGGATCACGTTGATTGATACAGCTTGATTTTTTTGTTCCCGGGATCGATTAAATTTTGTTATCAACCTAAAGATGAAGACATTTTTTCATAGTATATTTGATTAATTATTAAAAAAAAATGTATCACCTTTGAACAGAAACAAAAAAATATCAAATCTCCCAGAAAAAGTAGAATAGGTTGGCAGAAATCGTGATCTGGCCGTGTTACCGCTTTGACACCAGAATAGAGTGCGAATTTCTCTTGACACACATCAAAAGAACACTGAAGAAACTAAATCTTCAGCTGCATCCTATGGATGATGGGACCCAATGCATTAGTCCCTGTGTTTGAGATTTCAGTGTTGGCGTATCTTTGTTAAAAGAATTTCCTTGTCTTATTAAAGTTTAGACTTTTATACAACATATAAATGTAAAAAACATATTATAAATTACAATAAAATATACAGGTTTCTACAATTGGAAATCGTAGTCAACGTCTATTAGCTGAAATGGATTTCCTAAAACCAAGCTTCGGAAAGTTCAAATTTGATAGAAGCAGAAACTAAACAATTAGAAATTTAACGAAAACAGATTCTAATCTGATTGAAAGAATTCACCTTGACAGCTCACGTGGTTGGACACTCAAAAAGAAAATATCCTCGACGAATACTGGAATAGGTGTCACGAGAAAGAAGGAAAACAGTACGACCGAGAAGCAGCTGGAGGGACGAGGTAAACGAAGCCAAGGAATCGAATGATTTGGAAGAAAACTCGTGTTTCGACAAAGAAAATTTAAATTGGGAATGGAAAATTAGCCACCTTATAATAAATCTGTAGTATGTATATCTGCAGCTCCCGATAAAAAAGTAGTTAAGTCCAATTTTGTCCAAAATGAGTTAATGGTACTGAAAGAAGCGGAATCGTGTCATTCTCGTAGTCTTTGGCTGGAAATGGAGTTATAATATTAGTAATAACTCCACTTTAAGCGAAAACCAGAAAATCCTATCCATATTACTCTCTTAAAATGCACCTGGTGCAGTCAAAGAGATCCCATATATCATACTTTTGCCTGCGACTTCGTTTGCGTTGATTTTAAATAGAAATTTATGTTGAGTGTAAATGGAGAGTGAATTTTGAATTCCATAAATGGACTCCATATTATAAACAATGACTTAAAGCATTTGTTAATCCAGCTAGCCTATCAATGGGAAAGTGTACATTCCAAAATAAAGTTAATTAATCATCAACTATAAACCCTCATTTTTTTTTTATTTCTTGGTATGAGTCCTTTTTCTTGTAATATAAATGGCTTTAGTAGCAGTTTTATACGGCTGTGATTACTACTATTGACAAAAATTGAAATATAATTCATCCTATTTATGACTAAACGAGTTTCAATCTATTTCAAATGGATTTGGTTTTAAGTATAACATTTTTGAACTAAATAGAATCAGGAGCATCAAAAAATTTTTAACGGAGGCGGCGCAATTATTTTTAGATTCTTCCCTCCAATTCCCCACATCCATTATTATTAATTACATATTTTTTTATTATTGGTTAGTAAAAAAATATAATGAGTGTACTAAAATGACACTATGTGACTACGAAGACACACCCCAACCCAGTGTAGTGAAATCAGAACTGTTACTCGTACATATTCAAGCTATGCAAATATAAAATTATTATCCTTTGTTCCGAAATCTATTTCAAAAATCCTCGAACAAGTTTCACCTTTACTTTAGAAACAATTTCTTGTTTGTTCTCCAACAACTTTATACCGAAAGGCGATACAGAAATGACATCTATGGCGTATGAAGCATAGAAAAGAAACAGAAAAGATGGAGAATAAAGGTGAGTGAGGCTTGTGGTAACGGAAAAGGTAGTGCCTTAACATTTGTGGTCAGGTGTAAACATATTGATATCTGGAATAACTATAACATATAAACTCGAACTAAAAATAATAATATGGCAGGATCAAATATAAAAACAAATACTGAAATAACTTTTATTATAAGAATTGCCGGATAACAATATAAGCAATATATTGATAAGATAAAAAAATTACTGTTAGGCCTCGCATCTCACCTCTAAGGTTTCTTGATCGGTGAGAAAAATAAGTGGAAATATCAGCTTTGAACTATTGATAAAATTGAATTAGTAAAATCAATGCTATCAACTTCGGAATCGATATATTTAAATTAAAGACAACTTCACATACTTATGTCAATATTTTATTTCTAAAATAAAGCTCTAATATAATGGTAGTCACAGACAACTTAAATAGAAAAATATTTATAAATTTATTCATCGATTTAAATTTCTAAATATATCGCAGTTTGGTACTTTTTTTACAGATATATCGTAAAAATAAATTTTGAACGGTTTATAAGCTAGATAAGCTTAAGCCATTAATAATTTTATATTGATTCCATACTTGAAATTTTACTTGCTTATTTATACTAACTTATCCATCAACTCACTGAGCAGTTCGCTGAGAAGAAATTTCAAATACTTTTGATAAGAATATCGAAATGCTATTTATTTAGGCAGAACTGGTTATTTAGAAGCCGACTTCAGTTCTGTCCAGTCTAGTGTCAAGTGTGATCCTACTATAATAGCCCTGAAGAAGACCTGCAATGCGGGTCGAAACGCTGGCTTCTAAATAAACAGTTCTTCCCATATAAAATATTTGTTTGACCTCCACCCGAAATACTATTTATATAGTCTGGAAATTATCGATAATATATCTATCGAGATTTATGTAACCAACCATAAACATTCATTGTTACCACAGCCACTTTTTATATTAGCACGAATAAATAAGATTTTTTATCACACTCATTGTTAATTAATTTATTTTATATTTTTGAATACGTGGTTTCATTACTCAAATTATAGACTATAATACAGTTATTACGATATATTGGAAAGCATGGGATATAAACATTAGTTATTTAAAAATATATCGATAGACCAACTTTTTTAACACTTCGAACCCTTAATACTGTTTGCTATATTAATACCTTAAGTTCACTATTTATTTCAAAAGTTATTCTTGATCTCAAAAAGTATCGAAATAAATAATATTCTAGATATTAAACGACAGTATTGAACCAGTATTTACTGAAATTTTCGAGCTTGTGCATATTAGTTGGACAGCTGGCTGAAAAATAAAAGTCTATAGAATTACTCTTATTTTTATTTTTATAATTTATTTTATATTATATTTATTAATGTACAAGTAAAATGATGCGATAGTTAGTAGCATAATATATATAGTTAACATTCCCAGGCTATTAGGTCAAGTAAAAATAGTAACTTTGGTTAATGGTGATATTAGTTAACAATTCATAAAATTAATAACGTTATGTTGCGTTACCAAGACCAACATAATCTCTGAGAAATAATGAAGATTTAGTTAATTGAATAGTAATACTATGAAGCTCAACTCAGCATCATTAGCAACAAGGGTTTCAAGATTTCAAGACGTCTATTGCAACATTACTTATATTTGTTCCACTTTGTGGAACTAAAAATAAAGCGAATCAAATTACAAAGAGAAAAGTTGCCGAGATTTATCAGCATTATCACACGATGCTAGCACTAACAAATGACACGAACATTACACTTTACAACATTCGCAACACGTAATTACGGAAGTATTCTTTGCCTCGGAAATATCACTCGCCTTAGAACTGTTCAAGTCAGTCAGAGCTGAGAAGATCCTGAAGGTTTTCTTTTCAAACGAAATGCCAGAGAATCGTATCAATGGAGGCTTTAAATCTACTTTGTCTGAGCAACCTCGATACTATAATGGCGGTGATACAACGAAAAGGGATTTTTAGCAAACTAACATAAGATGTTGTATTTCAAAAAGTTTTTCACAATGTGTAATTCTACCAGGATTTATTTATTTGATTCCAATATTTGCTTAGAGTTTACGGCTTAAGATCTATCAACTATGAACTCGCCAAGAAATCTAAAATTTTATATTTATTGAATTACAATTGAATAATGATTGAAATACATCTTTCCCAGTAAAACCAAGTGCCGTAGTTTCAACAAATTGAAATCTCAATATTTATTTTAGATTATACTGACTTTCTTTTCGATCAATTTAAGTCAACCGCAAACCGACGTTGCAGAAATCAAACGCTCACACTCTCAATGCTTCAAATCATTAAGATTTTACTAAACAATTAATCACAGATTCCATAATTTCAATTTTTAGTATCATCTTCTCCGATGTTCTCAAAATTATACACAGTTTTTGGTCATCAATGAAGGTTGTTTATTTTAAATTTTTTCCATAATCCCAGAATCACTTTATTTGTTGGTTTTCGAGAGTATCTGTTATATGCAGGCATAGGTACCACTGGAATCATTTAAGCTGCTAACACATTAAATAACCTATCTGTCACTGTCAGATGCGTATTTGAACCAGCAATGCATCAATTTTATTTAAAATTGAATGCCACAGCTCAACTAAAGTTTTGTTTCCTGGCTTACGTAACACTTGAAGGAAGGATTGTATACTCGAAAATTGTCGGTTTTCGGATTCCTTCGGATATATCCATTTGGACCATCCCTGAATCCATTTCGACTAGTTCGTTGTGTCATCTCAAAAAAATACAACCACATTTCGCCGTAGGAATTATCATATTTAATATAAGTGATCGCCGTGAGATCTAATCGGAGTGTGGAGTAGCTCATTAGGAAGAGCGCTGAGTTGCTATGCTAAAAATGTTCTGGGTTCAAATCCACTTTGTGATAGATCATCCCGTACTCTTCTATCCCATATAGCTGACCTTGAAAATTGGTGTCAAAACTGGAGGATGAAAATTAATTCCCACAAATATCATTAAATCACCTTTACTCTCCGTCGTAAACCAACGACTTCCTGCCTTCTGTATCGTTTAATAACATCCCACTGATTGATGTAGAACAGGTCCGGTACTTAGGACTACACCTTGACAAACGCTGAACTTGGAATCATCATACTAGACTGAAACGACAAGAAACTGAAAAGAAGGAAACAAAGGCTCACCGTTTCAGGATACTTCAACATTTACTAGACAAACGCTCTAAGCTCCCAATTAATTACAAAAGACTCATATGCATGACAATCATTAGAACCATCTGGACCTACGGAATAGAGCTTTGGGGCTCTACTAAGCCATCGAATTCCTCTCCTATTCAATCCTTACAATCCAAAATCCTTCGTAAAATCTTCAATGCTCCTTACTTTGTTACGAACAAAGTAATCCATAATGATCTTATTGCTGATTTGGCCCGAATCCGATATAAATTTTGTAATGGCAAACTTCATTTCCACTCAAACCCACTAGTTTCAAACCTCGCAACCTCTTCAATTCCTGATAATCCTCCGAGGCGTCTGAAAAGAAGATGGCCTCGTGACCTTCTAAGCGGAACTTTTTATTTGAGTACACTACCACTGGGTAGTTTCTTTACTTGCCTTTGTCTCTAAACATGATTTATCTTTCATTAGATTTACTTGATGTATTATGTATACAGTTGTAAATTTCAATAAATACATTTAAAAATACTTTGTTTTAGATAAATTATTTAATTTATTGAAATCTGTGCCATGGAAGGACCATATGGGATCTTCGGAGACTTCTGGGGCAAACCTTGCTTCTATAAAGGGAAATCCTTAAATGGGGGGGAATCTGGCGGTTGAGCAGGATCTCGGACAAAGCTCCTCCCTGCACAACCGTTTTCCTATAAACCGTACATTTCCTATAAACAGACTCTTTCATGTATTGAGCCCAATAAGCTTCATGGGTTGTGGTGGTACAGGTTTTTTTCCCCTAACATCTGATTGCGCACCTCCCATTTTGTTAATCACAATGTGGTCACCAAACATGCTTATAAAAAAATATGAATACTATGGTTTACGAAACACGAAAAGACGACATATTCCGAAATAAGCCTAGCTCTTGGCCTTAGTGGAGGGGTTGCTGGTGGGGCGGTTGTAGTAGGTACAGTCTTCACTCAGTTCAGTGACAGCATCAAGTGAGTAACACACAACATAAAAAGGTAAGTAAAAACATAATAAAAAATACATACAAGAATACATCATAGTTTCTAAAACTATAATGAATTATCAACCATTTCTTCGATTGACCTGATGGCATAAGAAATATATTTCTTATAAATGCAGATATTTTGTTCACTTTTGAAATTGGGGAATTAAAAAAAAAAATATATATAAAATAATATCTTTTAAATTGTATATCCATAGTTTCACGTAAAACTTGGGAGTTTCCTTTAGAGCTGTCTTGTTTCTTGCACTCACTCCCTCTTACTTATCCTCTTCCGTTTCATTCAAAATTCTTTCAATAGTCATTTACTTTTCTTCTTATTTTAACAATTCAACTAACCAAATTTACCAATTAAAATTTATTTAGTTGAAATAGATTTACATTAAAATTTGGATATTTCAATATTAAAAATTGAAAACATAGATCCGAATTACAAAATAATTCCCAAACTATTAGTTAACGACAGCAAAACATTAATGGAAATCATTTATTTTATATATCATTTTCAAATATATTAAATAATTCACGTGACAAAGAATTGTAATTAAACTTTTTATGCTATATTTTTTAAATCGATTTAGAGTTAAGCAGGAAGCATTCACATCAGATACATTGTTTGAATTAAAACGTTAATTGTCGCTTTTTGTTAATTCTTCTTCTTCGCCTTTCCTATTTACATATATATAGTATCGGGTGCCATTAAATCAGTTCCTCTTGAGGTCCTCCAGTATCTCTGGAGTTTGATTTCGAGTGCATCAGGCTCGGCTAAGTCTGCCTTCAAGCATCTTACGGAAGGACGATAACACTGAAGACAGTGAGTGATGAGCTGTTTGATCTTCGCACTACATTGATTTAATGAACTGTTTTCTATTATAAAATTTCAGTAAAAGTGTGTATTTAGTCTATTTTGATTATTTATTCACAAATTAAATTATATTAATTATTCATAAACAACAAAAATTAGTAAAAGTGGTTATCGATGTTTCAAACAGCAAATTATTGAGGTGTTTAGGCAAACCTAATTTTATAAGAATAATATTACCGAAATGTTTCAAATCCTTAATTTAAATCTTCAAGACATCTTAATAGAATTACTTTTTAATAAGAGATGACTAGTAAACCAGTAATAACCAAGATATTAATAATTATTTATTGATGTGAATTTTGAAAAAAAATCTGACATCCATTCTTAAAGGAATTTTCAAGACATAATTTTCAAAACTTTCGTATTGTGGTACTATTCCAAATGCAGAACATTTTAAACCTTTTTTTCGACTGAAACACTTTATATTATTGATTTGAGGATGTAAAAAAATACTTATTTAAACAGTTAAGCTTCTAAGAATTCAAATTCAGGAGAACAGTTCGTTTAAATTTTGGGTCAAGTTTTATGGGACCAGAATTACTTTTAGTCATAAAACGACTTTGAATATCACGCACTAGGATCTTTTGGTTGGAGAATCGCGTGGGCCAAAGAGGCTAAGGCACTTACAATAATTAACTTAAGTTAAGTACAGCTTATATTCAGTGATACTTGGATAAATGTCCATAGTGCCCCCTAAGGAGTGTTACGCCCTTCACTCCGATAGAGGCAATTCACACGGACCGAGCCCAGAAGCGACGATTCAACCTTGCGTGTTTAAATCTTGAAATGATTCTAGGTCTTCCTGAATGCCTAGTAGCAACTCGAAAGTTTGGTGGCATCTTGCTATTTATTTATCCGAAGATTTTTCTGAACTTACTGATCCCAAGAAAGGGACAGGTTATAAGGTTATGGTAGCTGCCAAGTGGAATCCATGGTTCATAGCAATGTGTTGACTCAACCAATCCTTCATCTGTCAATCCGTGCTTCACAAAAAAATAAATGTCTGTAAGAAAATAGGAACTCGAGGCCAAGGAATTAGTAGGTCTCCAGTTTCAAAAGACAAAGATAAATACTTTTGTTTTTTTAATATCTTCGCCATTTACTGTTCCGACCATAGATAGCTACTTTATCAAATCTGTAATAAAAAAATCATACTACTTCTTTTGGCTAAAATATTTAATTCGTCTTCTTTGGCTACCTCCTTAGGGCCTTCAACCTTGTAGGAACAGCCTGAGCCCACCTTGTTCACTGATCCCTGCTATTGGCTTTCCTTCGCACCTCCACCAAAGCGATGCCTCTACCGTACTCTTTGTAGTCATGGTCCATAACGCCTAGTCCTAACTCTGGTCTTCTCTCTTTTTTTTTTCTTCCAGGAACCATTTAGCCTTACAGTAATAGTCCATGATGCACATGACCAAACTAGTTGATGTTCTTTTAGTTCAGTTCTAACTGGCCCTACGCTTAGCTCTTCTGTTATTCTTGTTCCTTCAGCAATCTATTCTTGTACTTCCGAGGACGTTTTCATTCATTTTAATGTCATATAGAAGTCATATATAGAAGTTGATGAGTGATGACTTTATATTTCTATGTGATCCCTGGGAAAAAGGCGAATCCGTAATATCAGATTTTTTAAAATGACTATTATTTTATATTTTTTTGTTAATTGTTTTAATTTTTAACTATTTTTATTTGAAGAGAAAAGATATGCCCCCGGCCGGGATTCGAACCGGGGTCCTCTGTCTCTCCGTGACAGTACTGTACCAATTGAGCTACCGGAGTCGCATACCAGCAGGGGACAAATCTGTTTTCTTATCTGATACCATGTCCCCGTGTTCTCGCAATATTTGCGATGTATACACGAGAAGGAATGTTCTTTGAACATTACTTAACTTGAGGAACTTGTTGACTTACGTCATGTTACTGTTTATATTTTTTTGTTAATTGTTTTATTGTAATTTTTTAAAATTTAATATATTGATATTTACAACTATAATAATATTGCAAGTGAATCTGATAAAATGTGCAATATGACATGAAAAAAACTTGTGGAGAAACTACACATCGGTAGCTCTCCAATAAAGTTCTATAGTAGCTGGTCTCGAGGCGATCTTCTTTGTAACTTTTAACTATTTTTATTTGAAGAGAAAAGATATGCCACCGACCGGGATTCGAACCCGGGTCCTCTGTCTCTCAGTGACAGTACTCTGCCAATAAGGGGACAGATTTGTCCCCGGCTGGTATGCGAAACCGGTAGTTCAATAGGTAGAGTACTATCAAGGAGAGACACAGGACCCGAGTTCGAATCCATACCGGGGTCATTATTATTTTATTTTGTTAAGTAAATTTAACAAAAACCACACAGTTTTTCTGAGTGAATATTAATTCAGTTAGAGAGAGTCTTTGAATAGGAAGTTAAGGGCCCTAGATCCATAGGATGTCTCTGTACGAATATTCTTTAGTCACTTATTCAAAAGTTGTTGGGGTAAATATACTAGATATCTAACAATTTATATACACATTTTTTACATGACAATCAATTTTTTAAAGAATGGAGTACATCAAAATCACTGAGAAAATTTCGATAAACAACAGATTGGTTATTTCAAGCAGCAATATTAGAATAACTACAAATTTGCTAAATTGCTTAATCTAATTTAGTGATGAAGTGTTTGTTTCATTTAATGAGACTTTATGCTGCTAAGGCTAATCGGACGATGCTACAATGGGAGTCCTAAATTTTGCCAGCCACGTATAATTATGATAGGGATCTTTATCGAGTTCTTCACAAACTGCGTACCCACGTCTTGGGCTAATGAAATGTTACCACGATCATATAAAATAACAGATAAAAAATAGTGTAGTTTTTTAACACGGGATTCATTAAGTAGCTAGTTAGGTCTTTAATGTTAAAAATCTAAATAAGTAATTAGCTGAAATATATGAATGAGGTAAAACCAAGAGGTTATTACGTTGGTAGTTATTACTCCAAGGTATACAACATAGTCGACGCCAACTGCCTAGAAAGTAAGAATTTACAAAACTATTATACTTTCTACTATTTTTTACCAATGGGTCAATCCATTGCAATTGGCCCAGCACTGGTTGCTCGACCACTCGAGAAAAAAAAATAATTCGTTGATCTTTGGGCAGTACAAAATAATTTTGTTTATACCTTTGCTATGACCGGTTTGCCAATGGCGGTCTCTTGTCATTCAGTTTTTCAATCGTTATTAGTGTTATCAAATATGTGCGGTTTTCTAAATTACCCAACACTGGCTTGTCCAAGGAGTCGAAAATAAACTGAATCGTGTTCTGTACATTCATGTTATTTAACTAATCATCTTTTAGCTAATATGTTTCTGTTCCTATAAAATAAGTCGTAAATTATCTAATGAAAAGTACCAAAATTCAATTTTTAAAGGATAATTTTATATAACGTAAATGAACTTACATATATACAAGTACAACAGAACCAAAAATAAATATATGAGCTATTTATATGTAATTTAAAAAAAAATCATGAACGGAATAAATAAATGTTGGATATGTATGGTACATAAGCTATACCAATACAAGGGCATTGCTGTAGGTTAGAACACAATTCAGTTTCGTTACGAAAAATCACTAACCGATGCAAGAAAATTGTTTGCGAATTCGCGATTTTTCGCCTACGACTGCTCACAATATACACTTACATGAAACAGTACAGAACCACGGTAAAGTGAATGTTATTCTATGGTTCTGATGCGTCGTCCGTGACCGAAACAGATACGAAACGCCCGATATTTGAAATAAGGGATTCGATAGCAGAAATAAGAAAATAGATTGACGGCGAAAACATAATGCCGCAGAAATCTAAAGCAATATGACCAGAGATTTTCTGAGGTCACATAGATGGAGGCATTGGATGCGAGGATGGAAGGCGAGATGTAGCACTAAATCGTAATCGATCTAGGAAAACACTTGGTCAATTCAAGAGTTGACTTGTAGTGCAGGAGAATAAATAGTGAAGTAAACAATTAAAGTGAGTGGTTTGATCCAAAACCTGAGTTGATGTTCCCCATACATATAACCATTCTTAGACTATATATCTATTTGAGACAAATATATTACTTATGTATGTAGATATAAGAAATATGTATGTATGTAATATTTTAAATAAACAACGAGCATGAAAGAAAAATTAATACAAGAAGGGTGCATTACATCATAGGAATGAATTGATTTTTTCTTAAAAAAGGAGTTCTGTAATTGTTATTTGTAAGCTTCGGTTAACGGATTTATAACAGTAAATCCCAAGCCGGTCTGCGCATATCTAAAGAAGTCAGTTAATCAATTAAGTTCAAACAGTTAATGCTCGTTAAACGTATCGCACAACGCTAGATGGATGTATAATTTAGATGATAAGTTATTGCTGTAAATAAAAAAGTTCGTATTTCAAATTTCAAAACTTTACTACATTTATCGCTCAGTCCCTTTATGCCCCAGAATCGGTATAAAACCATGAAGAATAAGGCGGTAAAGCTTGAAATTTTTGATTTATCATTTATAAATATACATACATGTTTCATACTATACATAAAGTTACATATTAGTTCGTCCTGGATCGAAGATGAGGTATTGAATAGAGCTCATGTTGTATTCGAGAGGTCCTCAGCAGGTGCATCCTCAACAAGGGTTATGTAATCCCTAAATGCCTATCTCCATGTTTTTTATTATTTTCCTTGTAGCTTGTCTTTTTTTTTTTTACGTTTTTATTTTTCATCCTTTTGAACGACGTAAAATATTCCCTCAGAGAAACACATAATGCCTGGTTTCAAAACAGTTGATTAGTAGTTGAGAGCCCTACTAATCATTATTCCTATGCACAGGATTCATATTTATCGTTAATATGCTAATCCATTTAATATTTTGTTCCACCACAAAGCTTCTGATCTGAATAAAATTAGTTATCAGGATGAAATGACTGAACAAAACGTATAAATCTGAATAGGAGGGATTCGGGCTTCCGTTACCTAAGTCATTATAATGTAAATAATAATTTATTTGTTATTTTATATAGGTATGTGCTCATTTGTATGCTCCTATATTATTTATTGAAAGCATGACCAATTTAAACATTCCTAGTTCTGAAATCACGAGCATATACTGTAATTCAATATCATTGCAACTGTAATAGCCCCACATTTTAGCGAAATGATTTGCCTATTTTTGCTCTCGGCTTACCACAAAATATTTTGCAACCAATGCATAGTGCATTGAGAAGGATATGTGTTCGTAATTAGAAAACATGCTTTCTAAAGATCTCATCTACTCTAATCGCTAGTGTATCGAAAACATTGAATGGTTTTTGAATGCCAAACCGCAGAGAACTTAATTTACGCATCCTGGACTCGTGAACTATTAATTGGGACAACCACATGTGATTTTCGATCGGTGAATCAGGAACCATACCTGAGCCTTTAGGTACAGGTTCGATTCCCGTCAAGACGAGAGATTATTTTTCGGAAGATCCTTAGATTTTTAAAGTTTTGGGAAGAGTAGATAGACAGACATCATGATCCAATTTGTCCTGTCAAAACAGAAATATGTTGTACATGAATGTGTTTTTACGTAAACCTATCTCGCCCTAGTTGAAATTCATGCTTTGTAGCAAGGCCAACATCAGTAAAATAATTGCAATTCTCTGAGCATCAACAAATCGCTAGGATTCCAGAATCGAAAAAAAAATCCACATGACCAATAAAGAATTAATGAATAATTTACAATTAGGAAATTCCTCGCAATTATTATAATTGCTTGAATATTTAGTGCTTGAATATTGAATATCGAACGATGATGTTAGTACGATCTGATGGCTTGAATGCCTGCATATTTTTTGTTTCCTGTTGACATACATTTTAGAGATGTCTAAAGTACATAAATATAAAGTACTCTTTTAGGTTTCCATGGCCACTATTATTACAAAAGACTTTGTTGATTTCTTCTGGTTTAGACCGTGTTAATAAATTTTTCGCCAAGTTTCGCTAGCCATGCTGCTGACTTCTTCAGGGCTGAAATGAGGATGAGACAATGACATATTTTTTATTTTCCTCTTTTTTTATTATTAGGAAGGTGATAAGGTACATTTTTTTTTGTAGGAACTTTATAAACTAAAAAGAAATTTAATTTTCAGGAAATTACGAACAAAAGGGTTTGAGTTCTCTGATTTTGGAGATTATTGTTTTTCTGACTGACTTAAATTTTTATTTATTTCTCGCGATTAGGAAATCCCCAATTTTGGTATATTTAATTCGTGCAGAGCTTTCCTGATTTGTTTAACATTTAACGAAGCACCTTTTACTTTTCTTACTTTATTCGCAATAATTTATTTGGTTGATATTGCAACAAGTGAAAAAAAAATGGTACTGCAAATGTAAAAGAGTCGTACGAATAATAATTTTATAAATAAATACTTATGAAAGATAAAGTATAAATCAAGGTCTACAGGAAGGGATTATACGTATAAATATTTATATGATTAATCAGTATATTATGTTTTTCTTCTAACGACTTTATCTTCTTAATAAGAAAACCTTAGTTCTCTGCCAATATTAAAACCGAAGTAAATGAAGCTTCTCGATAGCTTGTTTTCAAGTTGTTTCTTTAAAAACGTTTCTATTTCTATTTTTGGAATTATTATACACTTGCCTTAATCTGGGTTCATTACGATTTTTTTTGGAAGTGTGGCTGATTCCGATGGAGGAGGCGGTTCTACATCCCAATTCTTCAGGACCCAAGAAACTTTAAAATATTTAATGACAGTTTAAATTTTTGAAATAAACATTATCAAATACAGCTTTATTGACAAGCTAAGAAGATAAAGTCGTAAGAAGTAAAACATAATATGCTGATTAATCACATAAATATTTATACGGATAATCCCTACCTTGATTTATACTTTATCTTTCATAAGTATTTATTTATAAAATTATTATTCGTACGACTCTCTTACATTTGCAGTACCATTTTTTTTTTCACTTGTTGCAATATCAACCAAATAAAATATTGCGAATAAAGTAAGAAAAGTAAAAGGTGCTTCGTTAAATGTTAAACAAATCAGGAAAGCTCTGCAAGAAATAAATATACCAAAATTGGGGATTTCCTAATCGCGAGAAAAAAATAAAAATTTAAGGCAGTCAGAAAAACAATAATCTCCAAAATCAGAGATCTCAAACCCTTTTGTTCGGAATTTCCTGAAAATTAAATTTCTTTTTAGGTTATAAAGTTTCTACAAAAAAAAAATATGTACCTTATCACCTACCTAATAATAAAAAAGAGGAAAATAAAAATTATGTCATTGTCTCATCCTCATTTCAGCCCTGAAGAAGTCAGCAGCATGGCTGGCGAAACTTTGGCGAAAAATTTATCAACACGGTCTCAACCAGAAGAAATCAACAAAGTCTTTTGTAATAATAGTGGCCGTGGAAACCTATGCTTCACATGTACAGTTGATCTTTTTCTGATTGTTTTCTGATCTTCTCAGGATTCAACCTGCTACTATTTATCGCAGTAGAAAGCCACATGTTGTAAAAACAAATTATTTTTTGGTAATCCTTGACTTTTCTTAATATAATAAATTTAATTAAAATCTTACCGCTGGATCAAAATTAAAAACGTAATATTTTCAATCAATTTTCAGGAGATTTCATAATTCATAATATTAACATAAGGTGACAGTCAGTATCATTTCTAGTGTCACCTAGATTTCGCCCCAGATTGGGGAGTAAGAGTGCTTTAGGGAGCAGACACTTTACGTGACGTAGAGGTAGTAGGGTGATACCCCGCTTCCCTTGAAAACCATAAATACTAATTAAATATGTATTGCGGAAAAATTAAAGAATAGATCTGTTGTAATTTGGTCCAGACTCTGAAAACATGATCCTGACACCGCACAGCGGTAGAAGTAGGAATGGTAGTGATAAAAATCAGGATACTTAGAACATTTTCGTTTCAATATATGTCATTTATTCCCATCACATTAATTTGTACGGGCCCAATTAACTCCTTTGCTGCTTGTCCTGAGGCCTGACAGTCCTGTTGGTATGCTGGACAGTCACATCCTGCACCCTCATGTTCGGGGTGAGGAACTGGGCCAAGGTGTCAACCCTCGCCCGCGGCATCCGGTCGAACGGGTAGCCCATCGATCTCTTGTCAGGGTAGACCTGGTTCCTGATTCCGCAGTAGCTGACGGCGTCCATGCACTTAGGCGAAGCTCCCTTCTGGTCAACCTGGGGAGTAAACAATGCGCATTACTACAGCTGAAAACTACAACAGTATAGGTTAACTTATAGAATTGTGAGAGGCGGACAAAATAGGATATAAATGAGCAGGATGAAAACAAATATTTCAAATCTTAAACTTTAATTTTTTAAATTGATCTAACTAATTGCGTTTAGTTGGGCGATATCAGTATATTCGCACTTTTAGGAAATCCGTTCATGAAACCCAACATTCTCGTATGATTATTAAAACATTTCTACAATATAATATATTACGACAAAATACTTGGTCTGTTATTTATGTACTCTTATTTTATTATAAGATACTCAGTCTCAGAATAAAGTTCTTTTCTACATGTGTATATACATATATATATATATATATATATATATATATATATATATATATATATATATATATATATATAAAACAATTGGAAAAATGCTTACTTTGTCATCTTGGAAGTTGGATATCATGACGAAGAGCTGACAAGGGAAGCCTTCGGGAGTTCCCTTGCAGACGAGCATGTGCTGTGGCCATCCGCAGCCGCAGTAGTTGAACTGCTCCAAGGACTCTCCTTCGGCAGGTCTCTTATCGTCCAAGTTTCTGAAGGTCTTTTCGAACGGGATGGTGACGGAGGATTCCGTCGATTTGCGAGTTATGGTGGTCTTAGATCCTTTCACTGCGTCAAGAAAATGATTCTCACATTGTCATATTATAAAAGGTAGTATTAACAATAACTCCAACTGAAAAATCTATGTAATAGACAATAGTGTAAAGTTATTTTAGCCGAAGAGCGTAAAACAGTAAATAGTAAATATTTCGCAATAACGTCCTCATCAGTTTACCTAAAAGTCCAGTTAATGAATGCTCAAAAGAGAGAGCATGTAAACATTGGCGAAACAGTTTTCATAAACCATACATCATTATTATCAATAATTAATATTTAATAATAGTTATTTTTACATTAAATTAATTAAAAAATGGATTACATACGGTTAACAGTGAATTTGTCCAGTTCGACGAAGAGATTTTTCTGGTCCCTGAACAACATCGGCAGCCCCCTTTCGTCGAATTTGGGAGCAATGAAAATCCTACATGTTCCGGTCTTGTTTCCACCGCTATTCTCAACCTTTCATAAATATTAAATAAATAATATTATAATAATCTAATGAAGAACTAATTTATATTTAGTTATATCTCTTTTTTTTTACTTGGATCTTGTAAGTAAAGGGAGTGTGCTGAAGGTGCGTGAACCTGGCGAAGACAGGTCCTCTCGGGGAGAAGTCGAGGCCTCTTGAAAGGTTGATATCGTTCTGTTGCCAGAAAGTGGAGAGTCGATTCTTGGCACTTTGACCATCTGTTGTGATTTCTACTGATGTCACCTTCACTCCGGGGAAGTCGAGCTGTATACAATAGTGGTTAATATAAACCATATTGGTTTAGATATAGTCTCCATAGATGTTTTAATTTTGAAAAACATAGTCGGCGAGGATGAAAAATTAACAAACTACTAAGTATAACGGGGAAGAAAATGTTCCGAGTGGAGCTAAAAGAAAATATTTCTTTAACATTGCTAAACTGTTAATTACGAAAAAGTTCTTTTTTAACTGGTTTACTCATATTATATATTTTATATTACCTTATCTATTTTTTACAATATTTTCTACATTTTTTATATTTTTTTAATATGTTTCTTTCTTGTCTTTCAAGAAAACCTGCAATGTGGGTTGAAACATCGGTTCCTAATAAACAGTTTATTTAAGAAATAAATAAGTGTAACTTATAAAAAAGTTTATTATATTATTATAAGGCCTTACAGGCTAAGACGAAATAAAAGCAACAAAAGCTGATCAAAGACAACATAAAAATATACTTAATAAACATAAATGACCACGATGCTAAAATAAGGTAAAAAATAAATTAAAAATAGGAAGTAAGAAAGAGTGATAATGAATCTAAGAAGGGCATGATAAAATATGAAAATAATTCATTGTAATTAAATGGAATTAAAGATTAAATGGAAACTAAAGATTTTATGATTAAAGATAACAATTTAAATTAAATTGAGAGAATTATGAAAAGTTGCAAGATATAACAGAATACATGGAAAAAAAATGACAAAGTAAAATTAATGAGTAAATTTTGAAGATAATGAAATAAAGTCATAAATTATCATCAATTTTATTTATTGTTATTTGATGGTGATTATTTTAATATTTTTTTATTTGGAAGATAAAAGATTCCTGGCCGGGATTCGAATCTGGGTCTTCCGCATTTCTAGTGCGGCACTCTTCCAACTAAGCTACCAGGGCTCGTAACCAAGCGATCGTTATCGATAGGATCGGTGAAGAGAAGGATTTGTCTGACTTGGTTACGAGCTCTGGTAGCTCAGTTGGAAGAGTGCTACTAGAGTGCCACGGAAGATCCGGGTTCGAATCCCGGCCAGGACAAATCTTTTCTCTTCAAAATAAAAAATAAGTTATTATCATCTGTTGAAATAAAAAAAATTAAAAAAGAGGAAAAAGAAGCTAAACATGTTCAAGGAAAAATAATTTGGTATCCTTATGTGTTAAAATTGTCGCCCTGGTTATCTATGTTTATTTACATATTTTCCTTCTTTTTTTTTTATTGTTGCTGGTCCTGCTTTGTTATACTTCAACCTTGATGATGGCCGAAACGTCGTCAAACAGTAAAAAAATAATCCATTCATCTCGTGTTTCTTCTGGTTTTGAGCGCGTCGAAAATCTTTGTTGACGTTTCGCTGGCCAAGCTTCCTGCAAGCTTCCTCTGGGCTTAATCTGAGGTGAACAAAAGTCTCAGATTAACCCCTGAGGAAGCTTGCAGTATGTCCAGCGAAACATTTGCAAAGAATTTGACGACACGGTCGAAACCAGAAGAAATAATGGCCGTGGCAATTTAAGAGAATAAAAAAATAAGTAAAACCAGTTTGGATATATGCATTACAAATTTACGGCATTGCCAAACAGACTCACAGAAAACGACTAAAAACATTTCAATAAAAATACTTCGACATGACACAAAAGCAAGGTATGTCAATACCAAAACTCTGCATACTGATTTAAACATACCAACGGTTAACGAACACATACGAACATACTATAAACGCTTTCAAGAAAAATTGCACGGATATCCAAACCCATTGAGAGAACAAATGGCCACTACTTTTATGCCTGAGAACACAGGAGGAGCCCAAAAAGAGAATGGACGAGGGATCTATTATCTATTATTCCTATTATCATAGGAAATTAAATCAGGCCACGGGAGAGGTACATCAGGATATTGTTCTTCTTCATACCTCTCATGTCATTTTGCTCTAATCTACTGACAGCCAATCTGCTGATTGTCATTGTTTTTATTTGACTGGAGTGGATGCAGATCTAAAGAGAAAAAATAAGTTATACTTATTAGTTTTTAATTTTTCCTCACCAAAATCCCGACCTAATTCTTCAGAAGTAATAACTATAAAGTTTTTACTTTTAAAAATTATATATTAAGGAAGTTTTATGGTTTGTACTCACCTGTTGCGTTGTGTAACGTGGTAATGTATTCTTGTGCTCTAGAAATATGTCATCAATGAAAGCATGCCACCTGTAGAAGATCGGATCTCTCATTGCAGTGGCCGGATCCCCCATTATACTGAACGTTTCCTAATTATTTAAATTATTTAGAAAGAATGTCATAAATAATAGTAATAATGATTTTACAAGTAATACAATTTTAACAAGTAATAAAAAAAAACCTACCAAATATTTAGCTTCGGGATCGTGGCACAAAGCAATCGCGACGTGGCCCATGTTGTGAAGATCTCCGTACAGGTTTCTATTCAGTGACAAAATGCTCGCTTCTATTATGTTTCCTAATATATCGATACCACGTGATTCGGTTAGTTCGACGAACTGTCCATTTTCCTAAAAAACATTATTACGTTTTAGATTAATTTGCTATAAAAATATTTTATGAGATACTATTACATATTAGATACTAAGGGTTGTCACCCCTGAAATTACTTTGATTTTCTATATATCAATAGTTACATGGCAACAACCTTAAGTAAATTGTTTATAAATTTGATTTGTAACAAGGAAATTTCATCAATTCTTCCGTGTTGGCAGCAATATAATCTTCCTTGTCATCCCCTCTTCTTTTACATGTAAATATATTGGCCCTAAGTTTAGGAGAAGAGAAGATAGGAGGTAAAAGAGTAGAGAGATATTTAGTAGTTAGTATGTAAGAGAATAGTCTCTAAGTTAGATGTAGACCATTGTCAATAAATTATATTGGCAGTCAATAGTCTCTTTTATAACTCTTGAATATCCATATTATATATGTTCAATAACTCAATAAATCTATATTTCTCTTACAAGTTGTCCATCGTTTGTCAAATCTATGTTACTCCTTCTTCAAGTTCATCTTCGTTCTGATGGTCGGCAATCATTAAGGATATTCGGGTTTTGGATACTGCAGATCTGAAAAGCTATTTTGTAGGACACTGGAACCATTAACTAGGTTTCACAGCAAGAAGTGCCGCCTCTTTCTTTGGGCTCCTTCTTCCTTGAATATTTTCTTCAGCAATAAGTCAAATATAACTCAATGCATTGAAGTTTGCGTTTCTTTATAGTTATCACCACTTGGCTTTTTCCCTCATCCTCTGCATAACAGTTTAGTTTGTAACTCATCCAAGTTTGGTGTGAATTTCACTGTATCAACACATCTCAAACGCATAAAGATCTAATTTCTGTTTTCTTTAGGGTCCAGCATTCTGCCCCGTAAAAATATTAATTTTTCGTTATCTGTTTATTCTCAGCAAAATATTTACAATGTATAACGAACAATACTGTATTTAATACCAGGTCACTAGGTAACTAATCTTCAAACTAGACATTCTGATTTTAGTGTCATTTCAAACGTTAATAGAAAAATGCGATTTTCGATTTTTTTTTTTTTTAGCCCAAAAATCGACATTCCCAGGTAGCAAATGGTATCAACGAAATATTTGTTATAGTTACTTTTTAAAAAAGTACCATTCACCAAAAAATTTTAATAAGTCTGAACGACCTTTCAAGATCTACCCCAAGGACGACCTTCAATTCTAATCGATTAGATCGCTCGCAGATCTTGAAGAATATGTGGAAGAACACCCTCATAAAAGTCAGAGAACTCGTATCGCATCTTGGCACAAGTCGAATGGCCGTTTCTGTTATTTATTCACTTTCTGTTAAAAAAAACAGGCATTCCATGCATGACGACCTAATATATAGTATATATAGTATAGATTTTTTAAAAACTAGGTATAAGATTAGATAAGTGCTGTAAAATTTGTTTATCGTGTTTATAAAATATTGACTATCCCTGAGAGAATAGATATTCTGATTAAATTATTTGTCTCATGTATTAAGATAACGAAAAATCTGAGTGTTTTTTGTAGAAAGCATTAGAAATGCTATTTTTTATAATAGCAATAAAACATAAATGATACATAAAACATCATTCAGCAGATTAAAGAGATGGAAATTTTGTTTGTTTCATTTTGTTTTATTTGTGAAATGCACGATTTATTTTTAATTTTATACTTTATGTTTTATGTAACATTATATTTATTTGTTAATGTATTATATATTTATTTTAAAATGACGTTTTATTTTTAAAAAGTACTCATATAAACCTTTGGATCATGTAAAACAATTATCTTTTTGTAGGTTGTGATATAAGTTAACGAAACATTTCTGCCTAATTACTCATATTTTTATTTTTGTAGTAGAGCTCATTCAACAATAAATTTTGAGTTAAATGTTTAAATAAAATATTAACTTTAGTTTTATTGAGATAATGGTATAGTATAGAGAATTCAGAATTTTCAAAAAATAGAAGTAAAAATGCATAGACTTTGTTCATATTATTACTAACTTTTAATGTATCAGATAAAAGCAAAAATGATCCTACTTATATGTTTTATACTTTAGTTATTTTGGTTGTTTGGTTGTTCGGTTTACGATTTGGGTAATTAATCTATCACTTACATCGACTACGGTTCCGCTGTGAATAGCTGCAAAAATTCTGTCTCTCCATCTTTCCAGGTCCTGAAGATCGAACTTAATCTGGTCTATCTCTCTGTAAATATCCTAGAAATAAATTTAATTGCTCATATTTTTATTTTTGTAGTAGAGCTCATTCAACAATAAATCTTGAGCTAAATGTTTAAATAAAATATTAACTTTAGTTTTATTGAGATGATGGTATAGTATAGAGAATTCGGAATTTTCAAAAAATAGAAGAAAAAATGTATAGACTTTGTTCATATTATTACTAACTTTTAATGTATCAGCTTTAGTTAAAAAATTAAATGATAATAAGAATCTCTAATTTTTTATTTAAAATATTTATTGATAAAATGGAAATAAATAAATGTAAAAGGGTAAGAAAATACGTCGGTTTATGCACGCTAATCCTTGCACCCCAGCCGTTAACTGGAGCATAAGAAAATTGTGCACAGGATGTGATCATAGGCAGGCGCTTAAAAACGCCTGACATATATAAATTATAATGACATATATTTTCAATTCCAAATCTGTCCAACCGCTCGCTTATAGCAAACTCCAACAAACGATGAAATCAAACTTCATGTACTAATAATTTTAATTCATATATTCATAAATATGAAACAACAGGAAGAATTAACAAATTATATAATGTATTAATAATTATTAACTTAAGCTCACACTAAGCTTGATGTTGGCAAACCTGGGTGGCCAGACCCTGCTGGATACCAAACTGTCCAGCTTCGGGAAGTAACCCTCTTCCAATGGATCTCTCAAGTTGGTAAGTCTCCTCACTCGAGCCAGGTTGTTACAGAGTCTCTCCATGTTGTACCTGTTTATAGCATTAGTATGATTAATAGTAATAATATAATTGAAATTAATATAATTTCGACAAAACGAGATTGAACTGTACCTCGCCATGATTTGTTGGTGCATGTAATAGAAGAGCTCTCCGCGCCTGTCCTTATTCACGACCGCCTGTGGCCCCTCGAAAGGGTACACCAAGTGCCAATGCCAATGGTGAAGATTGATACCGACGTCTTCCCGAAAATAGGCCACTCTGTGCTCGATTTCAAGATCGGAGGCTGTGTAATCCCTAGGGATCTCCAGAGGCTCCTGTGTTGTAGAAGAATTAGTAACAAACTTTCCATAGAAACATCAAGTTAAATGTGTCAGACATACCCGTTGTTCATCAGGTACGATGTTGGATTCCTCCTTGGCTCTTGCAAAGATCTCACTGTTCATGTACTTACGAGGGAAGACTTCTGCGAAGGATGGTACCTCCAGATGTTGGGTGTCAGGTCTGTGAATGATGGCTACTGATAAGGCATAGATGTACATATAAGGGTTGATGCGATCCCGGCAGAGAACGGAAGCGCTGATGAAATCGTCCAAGGTACGCATACCTGGAAGTCCAATATTAAATTAGAATTGAAATATAAGAAGGAAGTTAATTTGGATGCAAAATGAAAAATCTGGAAAGGTTCCAGAATGAGGAAAACATAGAGAAGGTTCGACGAAGGAACGCAAGGAGGAGTGTATAGAAGGAGACAGAGATAACTCTAGCAGAAGAAAAATAAAGTTGGTCCATTACCTGGCATCAACACTTCAAATGTACATAGTTGCGTGGTTATGTACCCGATACTTGAAGAGTAAATTTTATGGTGGAAAAAATCTTATTCTGTTGAAATAGTTTTTTTGTATAAATAGTGGCCGTGGAAACTTAAAAGAGTATTTAGTTTTTTTACGTGTGTTTCACTTCGGGGTTGTCGAAATGTGTTTGAACAGTTCAATAGAGCTTGAAGAAGTTCTAGAGATGGGCAAATCCTTTTAAATCACATCACATCTCCAAAACTTTCATAGTCGTGCCCTACGTGCCATGGAACGAATACAAAATGCACTTCCGACCTCTCTCCTTTGGCATTTGTCCCAAAGCTACAGAGAAAATACAACTAAGAAAATATAATGTAATACTTTATTTATAGCATTTTTTTTTTTTTATTATTTAATTTTTTATTTGCACCTGCGCAATTGCGCATCTAGCAAATTTGAATGAAGTTTCTTTCTCTTCGATTTATAGCATTTATTTCAGCTTTATGTTGAAAAAAAAAACCAACCTTAATAAATGGTTCGAGCAGAATTTAAATCTTACTAATAATTGGCTTTTGTGGAAAAGTCTTGCCAATTATATTTTGTAACTGATGCCTGTAGTTAATTATATTCTAATTTAATCATAAGTTAACTGAGATATTGTTTTAATTGTGACATCGAACCGCAACATGATGAATGTATAGTATTCCAGTTAAGTGAACTCATAAGAAATAATGTTCATGTTGGACTGGAGGGACATGTTGAAATCCTATTTGTGCAAATTTATATGGAGGAGGAGTTATGAGAATGAGTGACTTGTTTAAACAAATATTTGAACACATCGCTGAATTATGTTCTCTCAATTAGAAATATGTTTATGTTGTTATTTATATTGTTAAATTTTTTGAGATTATCTACTAAAATACATATTTTTTGTTTTAAAGTAATGTATAGTTTATAATGAATAAATAGATGATGTGTAACATGTATCAGTTTTAAAATATAACTGACATGTCTTTTCGACAAAAGACCTATAACAACATTTATAAAAGGCTTAACGTATCCGAAATGATCCAATGCCGATTCCACCAATCGCTGTTAACAAAACCCTGCCCTGGGATTACCCTAACCTAAACCTGTAAGATCATCCATAACGCAATCCTCCCATCGAAGGGTCGCTCTAACCATATCCGTCGGTTTTAGAAACCTAAAGTTTATAACTTCTTAGAATGTTTCGACCATGCAATATAAACATTAGTTTCTATATAATAACATTTGTACTACACTTTTTGAGGTTGTCGAGAAATATTAATAAAGTGCTATCCAATATGATGTAGGCAGTGGAGCCTTTCTGTAGACAGAAATCATGCTTATGGCTTCCTTACCCATGAAGACTTCGATGAGCCGCGCAGCCATTGCCCTATGGGCCGGAATGAAGGTAGAGAACTGATCATTCCTTCCAAGCTGTAAGGGAAGAGAGATATCTGGGAGGTTGATCTTCTTGACTGTGATCTTTTTTCCGCTTCCAAAACGGTTGTCCAAGTTGTTTTTCAGTGGCTTATAGCGATCGTTCTGCAATCAATTAATATACTTACACAATGAAACAAAAATTACAACTTTTTAATTAGTTTAACTATGCTTTCATACGAGAAATTCCACTGGAATGTCGAATGTGGTGTTGTCAGAACCCTTTGGCATGAAGACCGGCTCAGTCGGCCTGTCAAATAACTTCAGGAGATCATTGCCAGCCATTTTCCTATTGGAGCAAGTATAGTGATATGAATATTAAAATCATTAAATAATAACAGTAATAGTAAACTTAATTATAGAATCATTTTTACAATAACTTAAATACTTGTTTACTCTTGAATAAAACTGGAATTTGATTAAAACGTTCACAATGCAGTAAGAAAACTTAATATACAAACTAAAGTACATAAATAAATCATTTATATATATATATCACTTCCCAATAGAGCTGGTCACTCCCATAAGGGAAGGGCTATAAAAAGTTATTATGTATGTATATGTTTTTGTAAATATTAGTAGCTTATTGCAAACCATCTTGTTTTATAATTCTTTTTATAATAAAGGCTTTATTCATTCATTCATATATATATATATATATATATATATATATATATATATATATATATTTTAAATAAAATAATAATTACCAGTACTAAGAGAAACACTCTAGAAAAACAACGAAGAACTGAGTGGTTAATGCGAACGTGGGGAGCGTTTTATATTATTTGAGGGAGGAAGTCTTGTAAACCACACATCTATCGGTCAACAGTAAGGCACCACAAAAATTATCTACATCCTTTCAGAGGTATCGAGTAATGTAGGTAGCTCTACAAATCTTTAATTTATTATTTAACACGATAGTCTTCTTATGAATCGTTGGTAGAATCGTTATTATGGTGATATGGAAGACAGGAATTTTTAAAATTAAAAATCAATATATACCTTAGAGAAAATTTCATGCAGGGGACGGAATTTTCGTATGGAAATGTAACATCAACTTTGACCTGCATTAATTTTTATTATTTTAAATCTTCGAATAATTTTTGTTTACTTACTATTTGTTTTATATGTGGATCTATTTATATTTAATCAAACTCTCCAATTTTATTTTAATTGACAATTATTGAAAACTATTTTTTTAAATGTATAGAGAAAGCTCATGAAGACAGAATTTCGTCTGAAAATGTTGATTTGTGGTATCTCTTTGACCTGGGATTAATATATATATTTTTTTTTTTTAAAATGTACATACTTCAAAAATCTTGAAGAATTGGATAAAAACTCTATCTCATTCCCTTGTTCCTTCCACTCCAACTGATGCTATTCAATCAACATCAGTATCCATAACATCACGCCCTTTCCATATCACACTTTCAGCTGTATACTGTCCTCCCGGTAGTTCCATCTCTCATAACCTTTTAGATTCCCTATTCCAATCTTTTGGGCCGCGTTTCATTGCTGGAGGAGACTACAATGCTAAACACCAACGATGGGGTTGTCGAACTTCCAACTCCCGCGGAAATATTCTATCTTCTCTTACATCCTCAAAGAGCTACTCAATCCTTGCCCCAAAAAATCCTACCTATTGGCCTACATCCCTCAAAAAACGTCCCGATATCCTTGACATATTTGTTACATCCCAGATTTCCCCCGCACAAGCCAATATTGAATCATTGGATGACCTCTCATCAGATCATAGTCCAGTCCTCCTTTTCTTGCACTCAAGTTTCGCTCCCAAGCCTTCCCTTCCCACATTGATTACAGGACGTGTTAACTGGGACGATTTCTGTTATGACTTGGAGGACAAACTGGACTTAAAAATTTCACTTAAGACAAAACAAGACATTGATACAGCCATAGAAAAACTTACAACATCAATCAAAAACAGTTTGCATGATAACATCACAAATCATACAATTAATAACTATCAACAGACTGATTTGCCACAGCATATTCGTATCTTATTAAGAGAAAAACGCAGAGCAAGATCGAAGTGGCATAGAACTCGATATCCAGCTGATAAAACAATCTATACAAAATTAACTAACAAACTAAAAGCAGAAATCAAGAAGTTCAAAATTCAAAAATTAATTACCTGAACTGAAAATCTTACAACCACCGACAAAACATTATGGATGACCACCAAAAAACTCCTGAAGTTCAAAGAATTTAATCATCCACTCCTTACTAAATCAAATAACTGGACAAGATCTGACGGAGAAAAATCACAGCTATTCGGTCAATACCTTTCCAAAATCTTTCATCCACATCCTGATATCATTAGCCCAACTCACATTGAATATATAAAAGAAGAGTTGGATGTTCCCCTCAAAATGTCCCTTCCACCCAAAGCGTTCCATCCTTCTGAAATATCCAAAATTATTCACAGATTACCTTCCCGCAAAGCTCCTGGGCACGACCTCATTACAATTCATATCTTAAAACACCTTCCTAGAAAAGCCATTCTATTCCTTACCTATATATATATATATATATATATAATGCTGTACTTCGCTTCACATATTTTCCTGACCTCTGGAAATTATCCATTGTAAAAATGATACCCAAACCTAAAAAAAAAAACAGAATACCCATCCTCTTACCGTCCTATCTCTCTTTTACCTTGCATGGATAAAATCCTAGAAAAACTCATCCTTAAACGATTGTACCCCATCCTTGATGCAAATCACATAATACCAGATCACCAGTTTGTATTCCTAGCATCCCACTCCACCATTCAGCAATGCCATCGTGTGTTGGATGTGGTCTCCTCTGCATTAGAACGTGGATCATATTGTTCGGGAGTCTTTCTTGACGTGGAACAGGCTTTTGACCGAGTCTGGTATCCGGGCTTGCTCTACAAACTCCGCAAATTCCTACCCTCTACATACTTTCTCATCCTACAATCCTATCTCACAAATAGAACTTTCCAAGTAAACCATAACAATGTCTATTCGCCCCTCTTTTCCCAATCTGCTGGTGTTCCTCAAGGTAGTATCCTTGGTCCAATCCTATATACAGTTTATACAGCTGACATCCCAACTCATCCTAATACTATCCTTACCACGTATGCTGATGATACATGTGTATTATCAGTCAACACCAATCCAGTTATTGCATCACAAAGCCTCCAATCCCATATCACTGATCTTGAAGAATGGTGTCAAAACTGAAGAATTAAAATAAATTCTCAAAAATCGCATCAAATCACTTTTACCTTACGTCGTAAACTAATGACTTCCTGCCCTACAGTATCCTTTAATAATATCCCTCTGGTGCTTGTAGAACAGATCCGATACTTAGGGTTGCACCTTGACAAACGATTAACCTGGAATCCTCATACAAGACTGAAAAGACAAGAAACCGCACGACGTTTCAGGCTACTTCAACACTTACTAGGCAAACGCTCTAAGCTCCCAATTAACTACAAAAGACTCATCTACATGACCATCATACGACCTATTTGGACTTACGGAGTAGAGCTTTGAGGCTCCACTAAGCCATCAAATTCCTCTCGTATCCAATCCTTACAGTCCAAAATCCTTCGTAAAATCCTCAATGCTCCTTATTTTGTTAAGAATGAACTCATCCATAACGACCTTAATGTCCCTTTTGTTGCTGATTTGGCCCGAACCCGGTATATCCTTTTATAACAAACTTCATTACCACTCAAACCCTCTAGTTTCAAACCTAGCTTTCTCTTCAATTCCCGATAATCCTCCGAGGCGTCTGAAAAGAAGATGGCCACGTGACCTCCTTACTTGAAATTTGATTTGAGTACTACCAGTGGGTAGTTTCTCTACTTGTCATTATCATGTCATTATATATCACTTAGCCTATTTACTTGTTGTATTATTGTAATACAGTTGTAGATATCAATAAATAAATTTAAAAAAAAAAAAAAAAAAAAAGAATTGGATATATTCATACTTAATCAAACTCCTCGATTTTATTTCGATTGACTCAAGACTCAATTCCTCATGACTCAGTATTTTGTACAGACTTAGATAATGCAGGCATTCCATTTTTAGTCAACAGTAAAACATCTATCTGTTCTATTTCCGACGTGGGTTGTCACACATGAAATGTCCGATTTTGCAAATCTTAATCTTTATAGAAGATTAAAGCGTTGCCTGTTGATTCCTAGCAAAAAATTTTATATCTATAATAAGCACTTGATAATCCTCTAATTGGAAACTGTGTTTGTCTTTTTCCCAACAGATTTTAGATTTCACAGATTTTAGTATAATTTTAACCGTGGCCATGGAAACACGCGATTTCCGAACGATTTTTTTTTATGAGTACAAACTCGGTCATTCCGCTGCCCAGGCAGCAAGCAATATTAATCAAGCGTTTGGTGAAGGAAGTGCTAATGAAAGAACCATCCGTCGTTGGTTTACAAAATTTTCCTCAGGAGATACGACATTAGAAAATATGCCCCGTGGACGGCCTCAAACATCAAAAACGACGAAGATCTTAAGAATGCTGTGGAAGAAGACCCTCATAAAACAGTCAGAGAATATGCATCAGAGCTAGGCACAAGTTGTTCGACAGTTTCCAGGCATTTAAAATTGATCGGAAAGGCAAAAAATCTCGATTCCTGGGTCCCACACGAGCTCAACGAACGTCAGCAGTTGAAACGTCTAGAAACGATCCTTTCTTTGCTTGCTCGTCAAAGAAAAAAGCCGCTTAATAACTTGTGACAGAAAGTGGATCATGTATGACAATCGACGCCGATCTGGTCAATGGTTAGATGCCGATCAGCCTCCTGGGCACATGCCAAAACAGAATCTCCATCCGAAAATGTTAATGGTTACTGTATGGTGGTCTATGGCTGTGGTCATTCATTTTTCTTTTCTACCAAAGGGAAAAACAATTGATTCAACTTCATACTGCCAAGAAATTGACCAACTGCATCAAAATTTGATCAAGCAACAGCCGGTACTGGTAAACAGGAAAGGACCTATTTTCCTTCATGATAACGCCCAACCTCATGTTTCAATACAGACAGTGAGTAAATTAAAGGAGTTGGGCTATGAAGTCTTACCACATCTCCCATATTCCCCTGATCTATCCCCTACAGACCACTTTCGGAGTTTGGACAACATTTTGCGAAGAAAATTGTTTAACAAGAAATTTAAAATGCATTTTCTGAATTCCTTTCATCATGTGACTCGTCGTCGTTTTTCAAATCTGGGATAGAAAACTTGGTAAGCCGTTGGCCGAAGTGTATCGAAAATGATGGTAAATACTTTGAATAAAAAATATGTTAGATTTGATCTCAAATTTTTATTTTATTCGTGGTTCTAAAAACGGTCATTTCATGTGTGACAACCCAATACAATTACAAATGAAAGGAGGAAGTTTTAGAAGTGGAAAATGTAATACATAAATAAAACTAAAAAAATTGTCCACAGAATTGAATCGATGAAACCTTTCATAATAATGCATAAAAGTGCATGTGAGTAGTTATAAGTTACAATCGTTTATAATTAATGTCAATGTCTTGCCTTTTAGTTATATATATCATCGCCGTAGCATATATATAGCAAATATGCTCTTAAAGCATATGATAATAATCTTGGGGAACCCGAAGGTTTGAGGTCTATAACACCAATCGCTGACTACAAACCTCTGCCCATGGATTATCGCCGAAACCCAAATCACAAAGATCACCCTTAACGTTATCCATCCACTTACACCTCGATCTCGAGAAAAAAATCCTGTCAAGGAATTGTTTTCTGTCAATAAGAACTTTTGGTCTGAATAACAATGGTCTGCAATGTACAGAGCATTTGGTATAGTAGAAACCACTTTTACAAGGAAATGCTGCCCTAGTCTTTTAATAACATTACCAATATACTGTATTAATAATAATATAACAAATTTGAGTAACGTTTTTAATCTTCTATAAATTAACGTTTTTTTTCGGAAGTATTGTGAATAGTCTAACCATTTTGTTTTGTAAGACTTCCATAAGTACATAAACTTCTTTGGGAAATATTTCTGTTTATCTGCGGCACTTTACGCCATAAGGAAGTGCATGATATAAAATATTAAAAAGCATTTTATACTCTAAAGAATATTGTTAATAACAATTAATTTCCTGGCAAAGAAGTACTTGCATAATTGATTTTTGCTTTGATTTTAATGATCATAAATTATTGGTTGAATGAGACGATAAATATACTTAATAACCAATTAATAACCAGTAATTAAGGAAAAGTGTTGAAACGAAACTGTTGACAGGAGGTTCCAAGGTTCTTTGGATCATGTGTTCAAGATGTGTTTCAAGGATGTAATTGCTACTTTTTAATACTAGACTCTCTTTGATGACTGTTTACAAAACCCCAATCACTGTTTTTAGTGTGGCTACAGTTTTATACACGAAAACTAACAAGATTGTGGATATGGCATAAAACACTAGAAATTATGGGAAAATTAAATTTAAAAAATAATGAAAGGTCTCTGGATTACAAGTGCTCAGGACTTACTGCTTCTTAGCCATTATCATCTTCACTATCATTATTTAAAGTAGGACCTTCCCACTTTGATTAGAAAGTTTGGTAGCCTGTAGTAATAATCCCTCCTGTTTTCTAATAACAATATCAAGGAACAGAAGCTTGGTGAGCCCCAGGAAGACTTTAAGTTTGTACAGTAAGTAAGGAACTCTGAACCTAGAGTTCAGTAACCCAGACTCCTACATACAAAGCTAAACCACTCCCCCATCTATTTAACATATGGCATTTTTCAACAAATATAAATAACAGTTAAAAAATTATAAGCAGTAACGATTCTCTGAAAATGATGAATCCCATACTGGCACAAAATGGCCTTTTCCGAGGCTATAGCCCAAATACAATTTCGAAAAAAAAATACTAAAACAAGTTTTAATATATACTAAATGTTTAATATGTCGAATAATATTAGTTGACCTAGAGTACATGAGGAAGAAAAATGGTCTGGGTCGAGGTCAAGAAAATTCTCTTATATAGGAAGAACTTTTTATTGGTAAGCCAATGTTTTGACCCACATTGCAGGTCTTCTTCAGGGCTAGTTTGATCATATAATTAATTATTAATTGTATAATATACTACATGAATGCCCACTACTTTTATTACTTACATGTTTCTTCTTGAATAGTATAAGTTGACCTTGTATATATGAGGAAGAAAGTAAACCAAACTTAAAATTTGGTCAACCCTTGACCCCATTACAAGCCTTGAAGAAGACCTGCAATATGGGTCGAAACATTGGCTTTAAAATAAATAGTTCTTCTTATGAAACAGAATTTTTTCTGACCTCCACCCAATAAACAAAATTCATCTTCTCTTTTATGGTCACATTTTTTATCTTTAAACAAATCCACTTTTTTGACATTAACATCAATTTGTCAATACTTTAGGTGTTACAACTTATTATTAATGTTATTACTAAATCATTATATTGGCGGTTATAATCAAATATTTTTTCTTTGTCTTCCTCTTCTGCCGTTCAGCTAGAGGAGCCTCTATCCATTGGAGACATCCTTCCTGGACTTGAACCATCCTTAGATTAAGTATTCAATTTTATACTCAAACTAAAACCTTATTATCCCTAAGGCTGAGTTGATTCTTTATTTATTTAAAGTTGAATTATTTTACCTGGTCTTTTCCAAAAATTTATCTTTAACTAAACCTTTTACTTATTTTATGGTACAAAATTTGTCCCAAATAGCAATTGATTCTAACTAATTAATGGTATCTAACAGGATTTAAAATTGTTATAATACTTTTACAAGGGTACATCAAGATGACTACCAAACAGAGATGATGGATAATTTTATGCCACCAGTCTTTATTTATGCTAAAATTTGTCATTTCCTTAACCAAAAATATACTAGCCTTCTGATGGATTCTTTTCATTAAAATAGAAAACTTCAATATGCTCAAATTAAGTGGTTTGGTAGAAATAGTTTTAAACTGTTTTCTAAAGTTTATGGTGTAAATATTACACACCATTTTCCAATGTGAGTGTTGGTATAACACATAACAAATGTTTGTTTTCACCTTAAAATTATTATTGTTCCAATATCTAATGCTATAAAAAAAAAAAAATAACATATGAAATTTAAAACTGAATTTTCTAGAATATTTATAATTTTATTGATTTTATCATATTTCAATAAAATAAAATGCAATGTTTTAATTGATAACCTAATTCCTCTTGATATACTAATTGAAGCAGAGGCATTGAAGACTACCAATAGGCTAGTGGAAATAGGAGGGGTCAAAAAACGCACGAATGACTTTGATACGATTGAACGAAATGCAGAGTTGAAAATTCATTCAGACCTAATGCTGAATAAATATAACTTTAACAAAAGATTCTGGGTTAATACATAGGCAATCTGCAAAAGCAAGAATGACTTTTTTAACCCACCCAATGGTTTAAATGTGTACACTTATGGATACAAAGGGGAGCATGGTGCCGGCTCAGGATTCTGGTTTAGGGGATGCCGGAGTTTAGGTTATTATTCAGCTCTGGGTACGACACCCACTGTATTCCAAGCGGAGATATGGACAATACTTGCATGTGCCTTCGCAAAGAAGGACCACAAGAATAAGGTCATTAATTTTCTTACTGACAGCCAAGCAGCATGTAATGCTCTAAAAAATCCAGACTAGTGGAGGAATGGTGCATAACACTTGATGTATTAGCTATACACAACAGATTTAATGTATTTTGGATCCCTGGACACTGTAACACACCAGGAAATGAGAGGGCCGACAAATTGGCATAGAAAGGATCAGGAATTGCTCCAATAGGACCAGAACCATGGTGTGGGGTTCCTCTCTTCCTGGCTAAGGATACAATTAACAAACTAGCCAAGAGAAAGATTAAAACACGCTGGGGTAGAGCCAATATAAGGCACACTAAACTTTTTATAAAGAATCCCAATGACAAACTTTCTAAGAAAATCAAGAAAGAAGCCGCTCACATGTTGAGAACTGACATCAAAAGTATGGCCGAAGTCATTATTGGGCATTGCAAACTCAGGAAGCACATGCACCACCTTGGCATCAAACAAGAACCCCCTGGCATGTTCTCTTTGAATGTAAGGTACTATGTCGTAAGTGGACATTTGACCTTGGTTCTGGAGGGCACGAGGAACTTCAAGAACTGAGATTCAAAGACTATCTGAAATATCTCAGAAGCCTAGACCTACGATAGGGATTTTCAAGACTCGAGTACAATGGGCCTTCTTAGGTTTCTTAGGCCAAGTGCATGGTAGTTGAAGAGTCACTCATAATAACAATAATTATTGATATCCCCAATAAAAAACAAATTTTATATTAATATTTAAGAAATTTTCATTAAGTGTGGATTAATAATTTCAATGAATAAAGATGTATTTTAAACTAGAAATTGGAAACTATTATTGTAGGTAAAAATTACTTGTACTTTCCAATTGGCAATTTCTAGAACAAGATCCCCAGTTAAGGGTTAAGATAACATTAATGAAATTAATCTTTTGTTTGGATGCTTAGTACTAATATTCTATTCTGTACTGTTTTAACTTATATCTTTTTCTCTTGTGTTCCAGGTGACAGCCTGCCATGCCTCGACTGCTTTGGTTCTGATGGACACCCAAGATGTTGCAGGCTTTGGTGGTGGCAGTCTTTATTGCCAGATCTACTGCCCAACAAATTTTCCCTCAAACGAAGTTTACTTTCATCCCTTATGATGTGTCTTCATACTTGGTAAAAACATTTTATATCGCTTATAATTTATACGTTAGCAAAGAAGTTTGGTTTGTTTCAAAGTCGAAAAGAATAAATTGCCATATTAATGGATATTTGTTGTACGATTCAATCAATACAAATTATGGTTTATTTTATGCACAAGATCTTGTTTCATGCATAAAATATGTTAAAAATAATGGAAATGAAACTTACTACAGGATACATTACAATAACAAGAATTTATCATTTTATAACAATTTTTTTTTTACAAGATTTCTCAATAAATATTTTTTATTTTCACTTTTTGGGGGGGAATATTTGAATAATGAATTCAAAATTCAATGTTCTTGCTAACAAAGCTTGAAGATAATGCTTTCTTTTCTCTTTAAACTATAAATAGCATACATATTTTAAAAATAAATGACAATACAATAAAAGTATACAATATTTATTATAGGTACAAATGTTTTTTTCTTAGCATATATTGTTTCATGAAACTTTTTACTATATATATTTTTTAGTCCTATCTTTCCCACGAATTTTGGCCACTCCTCAAAATATGGATAAAAGAATCACCATTAACCTTAGCTATAGTTATAAAGTTACATATTGTCGCTGTCAAAAAAATACCGCCTATCTACAACTTTGGGTGAAAATAAGTTAGTAATGGTAACATATTCTACAGGTTGAATTACACACTATTAAAAAACGTTTTCAAGGTTGAACACAATTAAGTGCTGTAATTAGCAATTGAAAGATAACCGATATATGAGATAATATAACATATGGCTCGGTTTTTTTTCGCTTCTGTAAAATCGCCCAAAATGTAGATAGGCAGTATTGTTTTGACAGCGTCGGTATGTTTTGCCTTTAATAAGTGCCCTGTATAATAACATCATAAAACCTAAAACCATATTCTTCCATAGAACCATACCAACATAAGGTTGGTATTTGTAATGTAATTATATCATCTTCTTATTTGTGCGATATAATACAATGCTATTTAATATATATTATTAATATTAGATTCTGATTGGATAGCTAAGTTGTGGTCTTATTTTTTTCTAATATGTAAGCGTCATTTATCACTTTCTGTGTGATTACATTCCTGAATGACTCTGTTTAAATCAATAATGCATTATTTAAAATTTTTATATAGATATTATTAGCATAATTAGAGAAAATTACCTCTGTTAATAGAAATCTTCCAAGATGGTAGAAGTGAACCCAAAAGAACAGATGAAGGTAGCAAGACAGGTGAAGTTTCCATGTTCCCTTGCAAAATCACCAGAAGTTCCAGACCGAGTGGACAGGTTAAGGCCAGGAGATGTCACTGTTGTTGCTGCGATGGGAGATTCACTGATAGCTGGCAACGGTGCAATGGGAGAAAATGCCTTCGGCTCTTTCATAGAGAGTAGGGGTGTTTCTTGGGCTGCAGGTATTCTGTTTAATAATTAGAAGTACCTAGTATTAATTTCTTCATCCAATTTTTCTTCCAAATCTTTCTATTAATTAAACAATTTTATTATATGACTAAATATTTTAAAATACTGATATTTAACTAAACCCCTAAATCTAAATCATATAAAAGGAAAATTCTAAGATTCCTAAAAATTAATGCAATTCATAAACATCACATATTTATGAAAATCTTGAGTACTCATTTCATTAATTTGGTAGCAATGCATTAATGAATATTTTGCTACAGAAAGCAAGTTCTTTTATAGAGATCAATTAAAAAGATAATTAAAAAATAAACAAGGAAAATCTCAATTTTTATGTTTATACTATTGAACTTTGTAGTACTTGGAGTTTACAGTATCTGCAGTGAGAGGAGAATGTTTAAAATTTGATGGGCTTTATGTTTATTTTGGTAACTTAACACATAGGTACAATGTATTTCAGTCATTTCATTATTGTGGTTATTTATTATTTAGTAAGAACAGCCTTAATGTTGAAGGAAAAACATTGTTTTTTTTTTTGGATGATGATTTGGATGAAAGGAATGAAATGTTTCAATTCAAAACGTACTATTGGGTTGTAACATATGAAATGTCTGAAGGTGTAAATTTAAATTAATAGCAAAAAAATTATTAATCAATACTTTCATTAATCAAAATAGGATCCTTTACTTTCAATACACTTTTCCCAATGTGAAACAAGCATTTCCCCACTCTGTAGAAATTAGGTGTGAAGGAAGAAGCAAAGTCTTGAAAGGCAGATTTCAGGGCATTTTCGTTGTGAAATTTTTTATTTCTTAAAAAATTATCCAAACAACGGAAAAAGTAAACATCAGTTGGAGAAAGGTCCGGAGAATATGGTGGGTGAGGAAGGACCTCTATATTCAGCTTCAGGAAAAAAAAATCGGGTGAGCTGCTGGGCCTTGGTTAATTCATGTGGTACCATATTTTCAGCATTTTTGTCTTACCAAGCTCCTTAAGGTGCCTGGAAACAGTCATGGCACTTGCTCCAATTTGTGAACCTAAATCATAAGTGGTTTGGGAAGGGCCCGCTTCGACCAGCTCTTTCAACTTTTCGTAGTCCAACTTAGTTTTCAGCCTACCACGTTCTTTGTTGGTAAGGTCATAATCCCCAGACCAAAATTTTTCAAACCCGACGGAAGATTGTTCTTTTGCTCACTGTATCTTCACCCTAAACAATATTAACGTTTCGGAACGCCTCCATGACGCTATGGTCAAGTTTAAATTTGTAGAAAAAAATTATAAGAATTTCCGCAGAAGACATAATTTTATTCTTATTTATTTTTAAAACGTTTTTTCACTTTCAATGGGAAAAGCAAGACTGATTATGAAAAAGGATTAAATGATCTTTCAAACGGTATAAATAACATAATTGTTTGAGTAAAAATAACCTAATTCCTAATGAAAAGAAAACTGTAAATAAACAAAACAAACGAAACTGAGATTTCATCCATTATGACCCAATATTATAAATTTTTTATCATAAATAAAATCTTTTCTTTTACTATATTGATTGATTTTAGAACTCTGATAAGCCAACAAACTACAATTTAAAGAGCATAATGATTCTTATTGTCTTAAGTCAGGAGTTCACTTACACTTTTATGCCATGCCACCCCTCCTGTTGAAAGCCTTCTACACACCCCCTTGCACAATAAATTGAATGGGCATACAAAAAAAAAAAGTTACAAAATATTACAATCAAATCATATTCATCTATAATCAAGACTATTTAATTTTAAAACCTAATAAAACATTCAATTTGGGCACTTACTGGTTTTGTATTCTAAATTAAATGATAATTATAATAGTGTATAAGTTTCACCACCAAAACAAATTTTTAACGCTCATTATCTTGCTCATTGGAATATGAAAATTTGATTGTGAAGTCTTCTTTAAACAAACTCATAACATCATATCAACAAGGTTATTAATCTGCAGAATATAGATTACAGTATTCTTCTCCTTGTTAAAGTGCCTGATTTCAGTCATCTCAACTTAAATTTCTGAGGTTGCTAGTCTGTTACAAAACACTTATTTAAGTACTCAGTATCAAGTGCCAGTAGACTTATTAAACTTTCTCTGCTCTCAGTGGAGCTCAGAAGACCTTATCTTTTATTTTGGGAAGTGATTACATTAATCAAGTTAAAATAAATGGCAGGCATAAAATAAAAATGGCAGTTACAGATTAAGTTTGATTTTTAAAAACTTATCCATCAGTTAGATTAAAATCATAAGTGAATTGTTAAAAAAGAAAACACTTTCCATGCTTTCTTCAAAACTGACTCTTTTGTTTGTTTATTGTAAGAGCTCTAATTAACTAATATTTCATGGACACCAATAGCTGATACCTGGTTATTACAGTGATGCGGTGCACAAATAATGTGCAATCTGTTGAAATAAATCTGATGGTTCAACAGATATTAAGTTATTTGTGACGACTGAAAAATTAAATGTTCGCCGATGGATCTTTATTGAAATATACTAGAAAGCTGACTGCCAGAGAAGAAAGGTAGAACTATATATAATATAAAAGTTAAATTTCAAGTATTTATATCAATACAGCCCAGTACGGGTCTTTGTGAATGTGGGGGTCTTGGACGCATCAAGGTGTCGCCTCCACTCTTCTCTGTCCTGTGCTGAGGTTCTCCAAGCTCTGGATCCAACAATACTACCTGCATCCTTCTCGATCTCGTCTACCCATCTTACTTGTGGCCATCCACGTAGTTTTTCCGTCAACGTACCCAAATAGTAGTCTCTTATGAGTAGCGTTGTCCTCCATTCTGGCCACATGTCCAGCCCATCTAAGCCTAGCTATTCTTATATGCTGAACCACGTCTAGCTCCTCCTATCCGATATAGCTCTGCATTCTGCCTGAGTTTAAATTGATCGCCAACTCTTACCGCTATAAACATCCTTCTTAATATTTTTCTTCGAAGAGCAGTAAACTGTTGGCATCTGCCCTGGACAGAGGCCAGGCTTCTGATCTATAAGTTAAAACAGGCCTGATAATTGTCTTGAAAAGCATCACCTTGGCTCTTCCTAATATCAGATGATAACTTAAAATGTTTGCCATTCCAAAATAACACTTGATAGTGGTAAAAATTCTTGTTTGAACTTCTGCACCAGTTGAATTATCTGCTTTGACCTAAGAGCCAAGGTATACAATACTGTCGACACATTTAAGCGTGTAGGTGCCAAAAGTGATAGGGTACTGATTGCCTTGAAGGCCTGTAGTCTGGAACAGCCTGACGAGCCCTATCCATATTGATCATTTTCTTGTAAGTCCTGTTTTTCCTCTCTGTAGCTTCCTAACATACTTGATCGAACCAGCCAAGCACTTCCTCGGCGACCTTTTTAATTGTGTCCTTACACTAGCACCATGCTTCATCAACTTTATTCTCCTCAAACCCATGTTCCAATGCTACATCCAGCCTTTGGGCGAACCGTGTTTTATACTCTAGCTCCTGCAGCTTCCTAGTATTTATTCTATATCAGCGAGTCCCTCTGGTCTTCTGTACATTACTTATTTTGGCAGGTATGCGAGCTATTACCAGATAATGATCACTGTCCATGTTTGCTCCTCTGTATGTTCTATCCGCCTATAGTGTAGAACATTGTCTTTTACTTATAAGAACTTGATAAATCTGGTTTTTGAAATGATTGTCTGGAGAAACCCACGTTGCCTTATAGATGTCTTTCCTGTCAAACATGGTACTCCCAACAACCATATTGTGAGATATTGCAAAATTTACCAGCTCAGTTCCATTATCATTGGACATATTGTGCAGACTATGTCTTCCAACTAGGAGCCAAAGAACTGAATCTACCGATCTGTGCATTGAAGTCTCCCAAAACTATTTTTATCATCATGACAAGGACACTACTCAATAACACTTTCAATGTCATTCTAAAACTTTTCCTTCACATCTTCTTCCACCACCTCTGTCGGTGCATCACACAAAATTATTGAATAGTTTTGGAATCTGCCTCTAACTTGTAACTTATAGATCCAGTGGTTAACAGCTTTAAAATTGATTAATAGTTGTCGCATCTTGCCACAAACAACAATGCCTATACCAAAATATGTTGATCTTTGTGACAACAATGACTGTCCTGATACGAGGCTAATTACTTGATGATTCACAGCATAGGGTATTTTTCTGAGGGTGGTGTAGCTAGCCCCTCCGCTCAACCCTCAACCTGGAGGACTAGTAGCTGATTGCGACTGTAGAATCGGGCGATGCGGTCACTACTTCCCTACGCCAAATAGAATATCTATATTTTAGAAAAATAATAATCTGATCATTCTGGAATGAATCTTTTGTATATTATAAAATTAACCACATTTTTTTACATATATTTTGAATGTTCTAAGTTGTTAAAAAAGGTAATGACAGAATATTAAATTAATTTTCAGGAGGTGATGGAGATTGGCATAGTTTTCTCACTCTCCCAAACATTTTAAAAGAAATGAATCCAAATATTACTGGTTACTCACAAGGAAGAGCTGAACTTTTTACTCCAGTTTCTGCATTAAATGTTGCATTTCCCATTTCTGCTGATAATAGTGCACTAAGCCAGGCCAAAACTTTAGTCACTAGGATGCGTCAAATGCTCGGCAAAAGATATACAACTGACTGGAAGGTTTTTTTTTTTTAATTTATATTTATAGAATAACTTATTACTCTTATAAAACTGGGAATTTATATAAATCAAAGTTGGGAATAATATGTTCTTTGATAGAATAATTGATGAGCTAGCATATATTATTCAAACTAACCAAAACTAAAGAATAATCAAATTCATGAAAGTTTGTTATTTTTAAATATAAATTATTTTCAAGGTAGTAACAATTCTTTTTGGAGCTAATGATCTATGCTCTGGACAGTGCTATAACGCCAGAGAATCTTCACCATCTGCACATGCTTACAAGCTACGCCAAGCATTGGACTATCTCCAGGACAATATGCCACGAGCCTTCGTCAACCTAGTGTCAACCCTTGGTAAGTTATAATGAATAGGTATTTCTAGAATGTATGGAAAAATAAGATTAGTGATTTTTATTGCTATGGTTATTTCCAGATGTGACAGTCAGTGTCCGTATAAAACGTTCTATGGTCTGTAGACTTATTCATAGATTCTTTTGCTCCTGTTATCATTTTATGTCCAATCCTCTAGAAACAATGGCAAGAATGAGTAGACTTTATCAAAAGCATGAAAAAGAGCTGGTAAGCAACCTTTATGTAGCAATTTAAAAATAAACTGTTGTAATTGAAATGCTATGCAGAAATTGTTTGAAAGTATACTTGGTCAAAGAAGAATTAGTACTTAAATATGTAGATTTTTTTTACTGTGTGCCAACAGGGCACAGAGGTTAGTGGAAAAGTTAAATAAGGAGTTAAAGGCATCATTAATTTAAAATCCAGTTTAAAGATTCCTTGAAATTGTATGAATATAGACAAAATTTAAAAATAAATCAAATGATAACTCATTATGTTTTTATTATAATACATTATAGAGGAGAAATTGTTCTTCCTACCAATGTGGAAAAATAAAAAATTTTGGAGTACTATTTACAAACTATGAAAAAATTATTGTTTATATATATATATATATATATATATATATATATATATATATATATATATATATAAAAAGCAAGTATAGAAGTATATATTCCTACCTCGTTTTTACATCTAGATATTGAATCAAACTGTGAAATTCTTATTCTCTATTTCATAGTGATTCTTGATTGGAGGCCAACAGAAATTCTTTAAAAAATATCTTCATTAAGTTTACTTGGGAATTATTATTAAAACATTGGAAATTATTCGTCATTCATCAGAAGGTAAAATACTACAAAAATGAAAAAAAACAACAACTAATTCTTCATTCAGACATATGTAACAGAAAATATTGGAAATAATGACAAAGTTTCTTTTTTATGGATATGGTCCAGACTACAAAATAATTTTATTAGAACAGGTTGCAATGATTTCAAATTGCAAAATAAAATTATTTTTGTCACAACAGATATAGTCAATCTGTTTTCAAATAAATCTAGGTCATTTAATTTTTAATTGATTTTATATAAAACATACTGGAATACAGGATGGTTTCTTTCTACATAATATATTCAAATTTTTTTTATCTAGGTTGAAAGTGGACGCTATAATGTAAAACCCGATTTTACAGTTGTAATTCAGCCGTTTATGACTGCTTATAATATGCCACTCAATGAAAAATATAAACTGAAAGAGGTTGTCGACATTTCGTACATTACTTATGATTGTTTTCATTTCAGTCAGAAAGGGCACGCTTTAAGTAAATATATTGAATAATTTAATCTGAATTACTTTCTTAATCATACACATGTTTTTATTTACATAAGAGTTCACAAAATTATTTTAAATTTTCAGTGGCCAATATGCTATGGAACAGCATGCTCGAACCAGTTGGATCTAAGAAAACTCAGAAATTGAAGAATATATTTGACAGGTTTTATTGCCCGACTGAAGAAAATCCTTATTTTTTTACTACCAATAACTCTATTGCCTTCCACAAAACAGGAAGACAAGATGGTATAAAAAAGTTGGTTATAAGAAAAAGATTATTATAACTCACCAGAAATAGCATAAGTATCATAAATTTGGAGAAACGTGGACCAAGTAGAAGTTTACTTGGATTAGTGAAAACAGTTTTATATTATAAATATATTCTTTGACACACACACACACACACAAACAAGCACACACGCACACAAACACACACTATATATATATGTATATATATATATATATATATATATATATATATATATATATATATATATATATATATAAAACTGTGGTCAGCACTACTGTGGTCAAGTCCTGAGGCATATTACCATGTTTTTGGTCTAGGTCCAAGTCACTCCAAGTTATGGTAATTAATATCTATGAGTTTCACTATGAAAAAATCTTTGCGAGGGAGAATTCATTTAAAATTTATTAGAATTCACCTGACTTAGCTAAAGGTTTACAATGAAAAAAACAATAAGCATACAAAAACCTAGTACCATGTTCGATTGATTTCTTAAAAATAATTAATAAAAATTAATTGTCTTATGTAACAGTTAGCATCATTTAGCTTCAAAACTCCATACATTCATCAATATTTATTAAAACCGTAATTTTGGGTAATTTATTAGAATCTAGTCTGAACTATCATTTAATAATTAATATAGATGAAATAAAATAAACTTCTTATTGAATTGTATTGAATTATTTATTTAGATTTTAATGTTTTGTGTAAGTTAAGATTTGAATGATTGTTTTTTTTAAGTTTTTGATTTCAATTTTAACTGCACATTTATATTGCTCATTACATGTATAAATAAATTTAATAGAAACTACCTCAAATTTGGATTAAAACCTTTTTAATTTATCCTTACATCCTAATTATTACTTTTATCCTAAATATGAAAGAAAAATTGTAAGATTTAACAAACAATTTTAATGGGTAATGGTTAAGAATAAAAAAAACGACGTATATAATAAGTTTTTTAAAAGATTATATATATATATATTATTATAAATTTTCAGATATATGGCCATTTTGTGTTATGTTGAGAGATAAGTCTTCAGGCTTACTGCTGAAGTATCTAGAGTAGGAGGGCCAATCCATAGACTCGTTATGTTTATATTATTGTTTTTGAGATCAAATATGTTGTAGTTTAACTTATTATACTCGTATTTTATCTCCCATCTCCCCATCCAGCGGTATGTTAGACACATCACCTTACTGAAGGAAATTCGAAAAGACCGAACAAAAAAAAAAAAATGAACACGGTAACATATATTTAAAAAAAAAAATATTCAATACGGCCCTCAATACACTTCTTATATAGGACTCTTCAGAGAAACCGAGTAGAGGTGTGTACAAAATACCTTTAGATGTCACTTTCTTGTCCTATGCCCTTCATGTATAAATGAATATTTTGGCTGAGAGATCAAAAAATAAAATAACTAAAGAGTTAATAGAAGATTAAGATAAAGTCACTATTATCCCGAAATGAAGTTATAAACGTCCATGCATTTATATCGTTTAATAAAATAAAAAGTTAAAATGAAACAGGTGAAAGCAAAATTTTAATATTATACTAAAGTTGCAAAAGTGATGTCCTATCGTTATTTTAGGTAATTTGTCCGTCTTCACAAATTCTGGGAACTACTGTGTACTGCCCTAGGCAATACAAAGGTAAAAGAAAATGAGAGAATTGAACAAAAATTAATTTTTATAATAACTGCATAACACAGGAAAAACACGCTTGAAAAAAACGAATGAAAAAGTTGTATACATTTATCTGCAAAATATATGCAAAAAAAAATATATATATAATTATTATTAGCATTTGGACCCTATGAGATCACGTAAAGCAAACTTCATTTCATTTTCTGATGTTTCTTCCATCTTCCCATGCTTTCCTCATTTTTCTCCATGGATCCTCCTCCTTTCTTCCATCCATTTTGTCACGGTCTTCTTGCGCTTCCCACTCCCTGACATTAATTCCTATTTGTTAACACTTTGTCTGCATATCTCTCTATTTTTATTTTCTATAATGTTTTTCTGTGCTTCTTCCAGATCTTTTCTTACTTGGACTATTACACACACTCATACACACACACACACACAACACACACACACACACACACACACACACACACACACACACACACACACACACACACACACACACACACACACACACACACAAAAGGGGGTTAGTGATAAAGCAGCTCGAGTGACCACCGCACTGTCACGTTTAATGCCCAACGTAGGCGGACCTAGGAATATCCGCAGCTGCTGATATCCAGTGTGGTCCCATCCGTTCTGCTCTACGCAGCTGCGATATGGAAGGATACGCTGGACACTGCTGCTTATAAAAGACCGATGGTGTCGGTATATCGACGGTGTGCGCTAAGAGCGATCAGCGCGTTTCGCACAGTATCATACGAAGCGGCCTGCGTGGTGGCCAGGATGCCACCGATTGAGCTGATCGCTGAAGAGAGGAGGCGCTCTTATAACAGTGCTGAAGAAGCAGACAGTTAGGGAGTGGCAACGTCGTTGGGATATGGCATTCAGTGGAAGGTGGACGCACAGGTTGGTGCCCCACATTGAGGCTTGGGTGAATAGGAACCACGGGGAGATCGATTATTACATCACTCAGTTCCTCACAGGGCATGGTAGCTTTTGAGCCTACCAGCATAGGTTTAAGCTCGATGATACAGGTGAATGTTCATTCTACCCAGAAGCGGAAGAGAGCACAGAGCACATATTCTTCTTCTGTCCCCGCTTTCAAAAAGAGAGGATGGAGCTCCGACGCGTCTGCTGCTCAGATCCCACTGCAGATAATGTTGTCAACCTCATGCTGACCAATCAGAATTATTGGATGGCAGGCCAAAGGTTAGCAGCACAGGTGCTACAAAAGCTAAGAAAGAAAGGCGAACCAGGAGGTAGCTGAAATCAATGAGGCGGCACTCAGCCTCAAGTTTTTCGGCCGCCAAAAGTTTTACCATCCGTTTTTTCGGATGAAAACTTGGATTTACACTACTCAGACATGCCCTTAAAGAAATGCAGCAGGTTAGAAAAAAATGTAATTTTGAAAAAAAATGTACCGGTCGTTAATCGTAATAAAATATAGCCTATATTTTAAGTTGGACAATGCTACGTATCTGTGCGAAATTTCATTAAAATCGGTCCAATGGTTTCGGAGATTAGCCCGGACAAACATCGTGACAGGAGGTTTTTATATACATAAATAGATATATATAACACACACACACACACGAACACAGGAAATACGCAAAATGTTGAAAATTGGGCGGTAAAACCAAAAACTTTCAAATTGTGATCATAACATAATATCGAACTGTATCATCGTTTTGGTTTGGCTAATAATATAAAAAAACGGAAGCTTTCCTAAACTTGTGTCACAGTTAAAATAATAAAGATTCTGAATTGAAATAGCGTCTAACATGTAAAACTAAGTAATAAATGAATCAAATTGACTTTGATCTTTTTTATTTTTCGTCTGGCCTCCATTTTCGTTTCTTTAAACATGCCTTATCTTGTGTTAGAGAGGATTTACGTAAGCTTCCATTACTAAGAACTAATGTACCCTAGGTCAACGGAACAAAACATATTTAATTCAGGAAAGTAAATAAAAAACTAAATATTCTGTGCAGTACAAGTTTAATTGTATATTTGTAATTATATCTCCGAAAATTTGACAAGAGAGGAATTTAATCTCATGATTAATATATTGAGGTTGTGAAGGTAAATTAAACAAAGTGTGATCTATTCTTTAAAAAATTACAGAAATTTAGGTTAAATAAAAAAAAATGGTAATATTACAAAATATCTAAATTTTTACTTCTGTTGTATCTTATCATTAGATACAGAATACAGAATACAACAGAAGTAAATATATATATATATATATGTATATATATATATATATATATATATATATATATATATATATATATATATATGTATATATATATATATATATATATATATATATATATATATATGTGTGTGTATAGAGAGAGAGAGAGAGAGAGAGAGAGAGAGAGAGAGAGTGAGAGAGAGATACTAATATATATACACATATGTACATAGATACTATTGGTATTTTTTACTTCATATGATATTTATAAATTCCGTATTTATGAGTATTGGGAAATTATAAAAAAAAAAAGTTCAAATATTGACGCTTTGTACCTCTTTGAACTTTGCCTGTTGGAACAACCTTTAAAAATCTAAAGTGACCCTCAAAACATTAATATCCAAAAATATAATCCAATAGAGAATATATTAGTGAAAACAAATTAATGGTGCCGGTAGCAGGAAGCCTGCCGGAAGATTAATCAGAATAAGAAACTAGATATTAATAAAATTCCTTGGCTCTGGTTAATCATCACTACCAAATCCGGAACTGCTGCTATGAAAGAAAGAGAGGAAAAAGGTTCTGAAATTGAGGCATTTCTTGAGTTATAGATTTTTGTATATTCATGTTTTTTAGGGAGGAAGGAGATTATAAGACTCTAAATTATGTGAGATCTAGGGAAGTGTTTATTGACAGATTTTCATACTTCCTATATCTTGGGGAATAGAGTAAGCAGAATATTGGTTAGCGGAAGATACAGCTGTGATTTAAACGGGAATATGATTTAGTTCCTAGTATTGTCTTTTCAAATAACTTTTGAGTTGATTAGATGAATGGTAATTATTCCGCAGGTTGCCTTTTCGAATTGAGTCACAACAAGTTTTAACTTTTCATTCGTTTTCCCTTTAATATTTTTCAAAAATCCAAATTATCACGAGCTTTACTGTGGAAAAGATTATGTAATTATAGGTAATGAGTAGATTTCTGGATTCATTTCATCAAGAAATAAAAGCTTTAACTAACCTTTCGAAGTATTCTCTATTTAAGAGAATTTTTTTACCTCCACCTGGACCAATTTCTTCTTTATAGATGATATATGTTTGCTGAAACGTTTATTTTTAGAAGAAATGATTACGGAAATCTACTCATCACCCATAATTACATTCTCTTTCCCAAACTAAAGCTCACGATAACTTGCATTTTTTGAAAATATTAAACAAATAAATGGTTATAACTAATTGTAACTCAATTCGAAGCGACAATATATATACCAATATACCAGACAAATATTTATCAAATAAATTTAAATATGCTCGCTTCAAAACATATGATAAATTATGAATAATAGCCATAGACCTCATTAAGTCAAAATAGCGATTTAGTGGACAGCGGTTCTTAACTGATTACGAAATTGCTTCTTTTTGTTTAAAGGAGGGGATCGAAATTCTTAGTTTAGATCGGATAAAATCGGCATAATGGAAGCGGAAGAGCAGAAAACTGATACCGGAGAAGTTTCGAAAAGTCCAAAGCATGTCAAATTAACACTGGCCAAGGTTAAGGAATTATCTAGTCGCATGCTGGAAACGGACGTGGAAGAACAGAGGGAGAAAGACAAGAGGAGGGTAATACGATCTATCAGGAATCAGGATGCTGTCATCAAGGGGACGAAAACGCCCACGTCTCCGAAGGAAGAGGAAGCCGCTCAAGGGACTCGGCCGAAAAGCGCCGCAGACAAAAACAAGGAGGGAGCGCAGATCCACGAAAAAGAAAGGACCGAACTAAGCAAGGAGCCCCCGCCCATCGGCTTCTTGGAGTGCATGTCCGCCCCGAGGTTCCCGCACTTCGACGAGACCGAGAGCGAGACCACTTTCGAGAGGTTGTCCAACGACTCCGAATCAGAGGCAACTAAGTCCATGCTAGAGCTCTTCAATAGTGACTTAGAGGATGATGAGTCATACCGGAAAGGGAGAAAAGGTAATTTGAAAATGCTAATTTACTATGTGACTGAATTTAACATGGATGAAAACATAAATATTTGTATGCAGTGACACGAATTATTCGCTATTTATTTTACATTTTTAAAATAAAAAATTTTTTTTTTTCCTGATTTCAAAGAAAATTTGTCAAAGTTATGGAATAGGTTTAAAAGCCTCAGAGACAGACGAAGTACCGAGTTGGAACAAGACATTCAATTAATTTCCTTGTTATTCGTAATTTTAAGGAACTCTTTCCTTCATTGAAGGAACTTTAAGGAACAAATGAACAAATAAAAACGCTTCTCGGTCTAAGATGTAAGTAGTAACGATTCTCTGTCATTACATTTTACTAAGAATGTCAGGCAGGTTTGTTATGATAGATTGAACAATTATTTGAATGCAAAATTAAAAAAAAAAAAAATGTCAGGTAATATATCCATTTTCTAAGTGTCATTTGTATAGGGTGCGAAGAAAAAATGGCCGATCTTGCATATGAAAGTGAAAAAAAAACAGGATCGAAGAAACCGAAGTTAAAGAGATGGAAACCTAAAATTAAACAATCTCCGGTATAATAAATTATTTAACTAAATATTTGATAAGTTAACTCGTAAAAAAACGTATAGGTACATCATCTGTGACTATGAGTAAATACATAAATGTTAGAAGTACAGTGGAAAGTTCTGGAATGCTTTAGTTATTAAATACCAATTCTTCCTGTCTCACTCTCCAGCGTACCATGGTGGTATTCCACGCTTTTTAAAATTTTAATATGCAAAAATCTCTCTTAGTTCCCTTCTAAGCGTAATCCTAAAGAACAAAAAAATTTACCACTATAATCGAACTCCTTTCTTATTCTGTACTATACTTTAAGACAAGATCGCAGTGAACAAATTTGTATAGAACCATCCATAAAATTAGATTCGTTCACTCTACAGTCCTAGGTTTTCAGCCCCCAAATAAAAAAAACCCTGCGCTCGATTATCTTACTCCTCTTCCCAATTCCAACCATATTCCAAAATAAGACACCTCCATGATTATGAGGAAGGATTATATATATTATAATTTCAATAGAAATCATGTTTTTTTTTCTATTCGCAATTAAACCACCTTTTGGATTTTTCACTACCATCAGTTTCATCAAGATCGGATTATGAAGGTCTAACTGATAATAATTCATGTACTTACCTATTAACTCTTGAAATCCAGAAACATCTTATACTCCAAAATTAAATAAATATAGAAAATATCAATAAATACACTGTCAAATGAAAGTAGCAGTTATGTTCAAATACTCACTTTTCTCACTATAAAGTTTATTAACGGTGAACTATAATTTCACAATTTTAAAATTCCTTTCTGAAAATATCTCCTACTTAATTGTTCGAAATATTTATTGGTTTTACATCAATCCAACTAACCGTCCAAATAATATTCTGTCCTAGATCTAGATTGCTTATTTTCAGAAATTAAAACAGCTCTTTGATTTATCGCCAACCTTTGTTAAATGTTGGCTAATCGTACAAAAATGCTATGTTAACAAAGCTTTGTTATTATTGTTTACGAAGACATTTCAATAATCTCAATAAACTTTTTTTTTATATTAATTTATTTATATTTACAACAGTAATAATATCACAAGTAAATCTGCTGTATGAACAAAGGGCATGAAAAAAATAACTTGTCGAGAAACTACCCATTAATAGCATTCCATCAATGAACTTAAAACTTAGTCGTAACACTCCCTTACCATCTCTTATCAGGTGTCTGTTCCCGACCATCTATCAGATGAATAATTATAACATGAACACAAATTGTTCGATTTTCCTTTGATCAAGAGATAAAAAGGTACTTTCGTCTTAAGTAGACGAGTATTGTATAACGAAAAATTATAAAACAAAAGAGAATCGCTGTATAATCTTTATATAATATATAATAATAATATTAATATAAAAATTAACCTAACAGTGAAGTTTCTAACAATCTCAATGAAAATGAAATGTTAATATTGTTAGTTATATAGCGTTTGGGTCATCTCCTCCACTTTTCGTTCAACGCTACCAAATCAGGTGTGGAAAAAAGACACAGGCTGTCCTATGTGACATCGGGTTATTAACGACAAACATGTATGATTTGGTAAACCAAATTATCAGAACTAGCTATTACCCCAATTTTCAACATTTTCGATTTCAATATAACTAGAGACCGCTCTCGAACTATTTCTGATATATTTTATTCTTTATTTCTTCTTATTTCATTTTTTATTTCTTCTTATTTCATTTTTTATTTCTGATTTATTTTCTGATTTATTTTCTGAGCGAAGAATTCAGCAGTTATAATCTATTCTAAAATACGAGCATCATCCTCCTAAAACATTATTTTAGCTAAGTATAATCTTTAGTATTACAGTCTTAGTTTGATATGTTTTAATAAATATTTACATAATATGCATAGTCTATACATGCCTGACAATTGGCCTTAAGATTCTTTAAATGGAGTAAAAAATGCTCATTTATTCCATTTGTTGACGTAAAATAATTCTCCCCAGTTTGGGCGATGTTAGGTACTCGTTAAAGATCGCTATCCTAATTTAACTGGATAGGAATAATTTTAGGACCTGCATTCTAGCATTAGATAAGCCCTAGTAGCATAAAGTGATGTTAAATGAATACACGAACAGTCCATTCTTATTTCATATAATTGTTTTTAGATGAAACCTGATCCAATTTTAATCGAATACGCCAATGGGATAACTAGCTACCTCAAGGAAATAGGAATTCACGGATTCATGAAGACTTGGGTGTATCACCTTTATGGCTCGAATCCCAGGCCAGCACTTCCTGTCAAGTAAAGACAAGCATAGAATCAAAGTTTATACTTTTAATTTTATAATTGTCTTCCCTATTCCTTTGACATATTTATTGTTTATTAGTGAAATTCGTCACATATTGTACAGAATGGTTTCAACACAGCAGAAGTTGAAAGATTTATCAAGAAGTGTGAACTGATACCTTTCATACTTGTTTTATTTCAACATGTTGAACTCTCTTGAATGATAATGGATGTTTAATATCCGTGAGCACATAAGGGCCAGTTCTTACAAGCTGAGGATTTAAATTAAATTTAATTTAACATCACTTTAGTTGCATTTTTTTGTATGCGGCTCCTCTTTTAGATATCGTGAAAACCTGGAAAGGATTGGGTGGAAAAAAAGGCAAGGTCATGTGCATATGTGGGAAACTTGGGAATGAAACAAACCCAAAACATCATCAAATCCAAAGAGAAGAAAAACACACTACTGAAGTCTAACAAAAGTCACACCCGACAACTGTTAATAATGATCACTATAATAGCTATAATGATGATCACTAATAATAATACTGGCTACAATCCAATACTCAATTAACACGTTTCAGGATGATTATCAGTGTCCTTTATGCTTCAGCATGATCTACGTAAGCTCTACGAACAATTAAACAGAATGAGAGGTCGGGAGTGTCAAAGGCCAACTTTAACAAATCCGAGACTTAGAATATGGTACCGGTACCGGTTTGAATATGGTTTGGTTAGTGTTGTGTCGTAGGTCAGTTATCTATAATATTAAGAAGCACAATGTGGCACAATATCTGTTTATTGAATTACATATAAGGTTACACACCACATGATCACACTCGTACTGCCTCATCTCATGCGCGCGCAACTCGTGGGGATATAACAGTTAGATAATCATTTCGTTCCAGAATGAATACTCTTGTCGGAATAGGTCAGAAACCTATTGGAATCGCCATAATTTTTACCTTTACAGAAGTAGGAAAGGGAGTTTTAAAAAATTAATCACCGTGTTACTCAGTTCCTATTAACTTCAAAATTGTTGAGGCTTTTAGATCAGGATAACCCTCGGCCACTACTTCCAGTCCGATCAAGGCAAAGGTTGAAAAAAAACATGAGAGGATTGAATTTCTGTCACGCCTATTTAATAACATCCAGACCTAGTTCCATTGGTTTGTCATTTATTTCGTTTCCTGTTCCAGTTTTTTGATGATTACAATTATAAAGAGATTAAATTTACGGTTCGAAAATTTTTAGACTTGGGTTCCACGGATGCTTAATTTTGTAACAAAGCGAAGAAACTGACGATGGAAGATCTGACAAAGCGATAATTGACAACAGTAAATTACAATGGGTTAAGTTTTTTAATAAAAAAAAATAATGTATATTTTTTTATTGAAAAGCTTTGCCACTCAACAAACGCCCTAAGCTTCCAATTGATTTCAAAAGACTCATATATTTATATGACGGATTTTGACTTACGGAGTAGAGCTTTGGGGATCCACTAAACCATCCAAGTCCTCTCGTATCTAATTCTTACAGTCCAAAATCCTTCGTAAGATCCCCAATTCTCTGTACTTTGTTACGAATAATGCTATACATAATGACCTTAATGTCCCATTTGTTACCGATTTGGCCCGAACTTGGGATTAATCCTGTCATGAGGAACTTAATTCCCACTTCAGCCCTTTAGTTTCAAACCTAGCAACCTCTTCATTTCTTGTTAATCTTCCGAGGTGTCTGAAAAGAAGATGCTTTCGTCATATTCTAATTGAATTCGTTATTCGAGGACTATCAGTGGGCAGTTTCTATACTTGCCATTATGCATCATTCATTTTATTTACTTGTTGTTTTATTATAATACAGGTGTAAATTTCAGTAAACAATTAAAAAAATATATTATTACAATATGTGTATAAATGTGTTGAAAATTATAGAAGCTAATATAGTTAAAGGTTATCTGCTCGCAAATCGATGCTCAATCTATTACAATTTGCCTGATAAGATATGAACTATTGGACAGTGCGACAATCCGATGATGACGTGATAGTGCATTATTAAAGTATATTCCAATATCAGTACAGGACTTGATATTAGTCCTGTCTACTTAGTATCCATTTCGATGGAAATATATATTCGTGTCGCATTCGAGATTATCCTTTAAACAAGATTTGCCATCAAAGGGGTTTAAGTTTATGCCTGAATGGTTAACATAGGCCTCTTGGAAATATAACGACCACTAAAATCGTTTAAATATTCATGACAGCATTTACTATCATGGCAATTATACACTTGACATGGCCTGCTACTGCAGGCACTTATCCACCTGATGTAAATGAACTGATATCACGAAGTATAAAGATATAAGATTGTTTGTTTGTTTGTTCATTTAACGTCACTTTTATGCTGCTATGGCTAATCGGACGATGCTACAGTGGGAGCTCTAAATTTTGCCTATCCAGGTTTTATTAGGATAGGGATTTTTAACGAGTACCTGACATCGTACAGGCTCGGGACCCCCGTTTAACGTCCCTTCCGAAGGACGGCGTAACTAAGGATTTTTTACTCCCTTAAAAAAATCCTAGGGCCACCTGCCGGGCTACGAACCCGCGATCTTGGGTTTAGTAGTTTGTTACGCTAACCACTAGACCACAGGTGACCTTAAAAGATATAAGATAAAGTATCAGTTTATATATATATATATATATATATATATATATATATATATATATATATATATATATATATATATATATATATATATATACAGTTTGTCTTCGACGCCCCGAGGAAGTCTCATGTGTCCCACCTCTATGATGACTTGTTGGTTTTTTTTAATTTTACCAACAACATTAACATATTAACCTGCAACCATTGTAAGTAAACTCATTTTCATTGTAAGGGATTAACACACCAATGTTTTAAAATTTGTATATAATTTAAAATAAAATAAAGTATCAGTTTATATATATATATATATATATATATACAGTTTGTCTTCGACGCCCCGAGGAAGTCTCAGGTGTCCCACCTCTATGATGAGTTGAAGTGGCTCCTTCCTTCTATCCGTAGACTCAATTTCCCAGGTTCTTTCTTATACCAATCCATCAACTCACAACATCCAACTTATATCTATAATAGCCTACAGTTCAAATCCTCTATCCAATCCCAGAGCACAAGATACCGCCTTTCCGATTTTTATTCCCGTTCCCACAGAACCCAAACTTTTGAGCGGTCCTTCCTAGCTCGGTCTACCTCTCTTTGGATCTCACTCCCACCTGATATCCGGCATGCGTCTTCTTTATCTACATTCAAATCCAAACTATTCCTACATCTCCTAAATTCCCAAACAGATGCTCTCTAATCAATAAAATAAATAAGCTATATTCAATACAATAGATTGTGTAAATACTGTAAATATTCCACACTCATGATGATACTATTATTCATATTCTCAGATGTTCTTGTCAACTTTTTTATTTTTCCATTAGCCAATTTCAGTTTATTGTAATTTTTTAGTCTATGATTGTATGATTTGTCGTTTGTTGTGCTTTAGAAAATGTTAAGGTAACTGAGTTAACTTTCTTGTAGTTGCGTGCCAAAATATCGGTGCCAGTGAAGGTGCTTCTGGGGCAGTCCACTTTTCTACGCCCCCATTTTTGGTTTTGGATCAATCCATTTCTTCCTTTACTTAAAAATGGGAATGGAAAATTTACTTTTTTTCAATCCTGTATCTAATTTATTTAGATATAATATTTTCTGATTATATTTTATTAATTATTTATTACTTAAAATTTCACTTTTCATAAAAAAAAAACCTAACACCTGTGCTACTACTACCTATAAAGGGTCTTGGGCTTAGTACATGGTAGATACTTTAGTGTCTCTAGAACGATTGTGCAGGAAAGTGATTTGTCTGAAGTCACGCCCAACCGCCAGTTTTTAACCCCTGCAAGAGGACACGTTTTATAGAGCCTGTAGATACTACAGGGTCCATCACTGCATCACTAATAACAGATTAAATTATTTATCTACCACAGATGGATTTGAGCCCGGCCCTTTAAATGGTAACTCAGCGCTCAAGAGACTCAGCTATTCCCTCCCTCATAATCATATTTAAAAAAGAATTTATTTGATAGTAATTAAAGCGTGGTACTATTGAGCATTCAAATTTCTATTGACTGCTTGACATACAATGACATCAGGGAGACAACATTCATTTTATGTACCATCATAGACTTTGAGGTCTCCGAGACGTCAGTAATGTATCTGTTGGGCGCCTTTACCTATGCTACTATACCCTAGAATGACCTTCGGTTCAGTAGTGGTATAGACTGTACTGTTTCTAGGACAACGGTTGTGTAGGTCATAACTTAAAAATAAATTCGAGACTTATCCTTGATTGAGTTGTGGTTGGCGCTTTACAGGCCATTATTCAATTACTTCATTCTTGTTTCCATTTTCCATGTTTTGTTTAAAATGTACATTCTGTTCATTGTTTAAGCGAAGTCCATGGATTTTTCGGGGAATAATTGAAATTCAGTTTTACTTATATACGAGTACCATTAGATCAATTGTAATCATTTTGTTTGGTTAAATATTGGTTTTCAACATGAAAGCTGCAGCGGTAGTTAGGCTTTTTGGGCAGAATGTCTCTTTAGAATAATTCCACAATGGAAGTTGTTTTTCCACTTCGTTTTGATTATGAGAATAAATCGAACGGATTAATATTAAAAAAGAGGTTGTCCATTTTTAAAAATGTACAGGAATTAATTTTCAGTAAATGCTTTGTACAATTCATCGTAATTTACTTGTGATTACCTATATGAGATTATTTTTATTCAGAGATTCATATTTTTATATAAAACAAAAGTCTTCTTCTTTTGTGTTGATTAAATCCTATGTACTTCTTTTTTCTGTTGGTTTGAGTTTATGCCTGAATGGTTGACCTAGGCCTCCTGGAAATAAAACAACCACTAAAATCGTGTAAATAGTCATGACAGCATTTACTATCATGGCAATTATACACTTGACATGGCCAGGTTCTCCAGCCACTTATCCACCTGATGTAATTCAACTGATAGTATCACGAAGTATAAAGATATACAGCTTATATATATAGAATATATATATACAGTTTGTCTTCGACGCCCCGAGGAAGTCTCATGTGTCCCACCTCTAAGATGACTTGTTGGTTTTTTTAATTTTACCAACAACATTAACATATTAACCTGTAACCATTGTAAGTAAACTCATTTCATTGTAAGGGTTTAACAGACCAATGTTTTAAAATTTGTATATAATTTAAAATAAAACAAAATATTAAAAAAAAAAGTCTTCTTTCTCTATCTCCTTTGTGCTGTTAAGCGTGGACATCCCTCACATTTCTAAGCCCCAGCAGGGTGTCTCTAATTGTTCTGTTCCTCACGCAGTCTCGTCTCGTAAAACAAAAGTCTGGTGAAATACATTTAAAAAAATAAATAAAAACATATGAGGAGTTGCCGATCTTATCCGAAGGTATTCCACTTCAGTAGCGGAGCCACTAAGTGGAAGGGAAGGGAGTAATAGGAAATATTAAAAAATATTTAAAAAAATTACTATTTTAAAATAAACCAACTCCGCATTAGTCGTGAATAACTGTCTTAAATCATTCCTTAGGTAGCAGCGATATTAACCTTGGCTTTCATCTCCTAAATTATCAAATTTATGTCCATTAACGCCATTAACTCACCCAATTCACTCACATGCAGACATCGCGGTATTTTAAAGTCGACAATTTGTAAGAAGCTGACATTTTTAATGGTGGTTCTTCTGGTGTAGATGTGTAATATTGCTGGGTTTATAAAAATCTGTCCACTTAGTGGCTCGTATTTTTGTATATATTAACTACTGTCCCGCTCCGGCTTCGCACGGGAAGTAGCTGGCAATTAGCAGGAAATTTATGCCTGCATGTATAATCTGTCGTAGGTAAACCTGGACCTTAAATGTTGATATAAAATCGTGTTCAACACCTGTTGACTTTTGAATAATGCCACATGAAAAGCGTTATTATACCGACAATTATTACGTATGTATTGTGTATGTTTAGGATAATTTCACTCCGACAAGGAGTGCCTTTAAAGGATCTGGTGGCGCAAATATGTCTTCTAGGTTAATTTCACCGTTGGAACAACATAAACACTTGGACTCATCATTCCAGTTTAGAGCTGAGCAGTATTGACAAACAATAGAAGGAGAGCCTACAGATATCGCCGGATCGTTTCTGTTATCAATAGTCGTATTAGTATTTTGAGTTGCAATACAATTAATTTGAATAATATACCTTAAGCTTCTTTGCCTTTCACGGACAAACGATAAACGGACATCCCTCTCATGATCATTTTCGTTGCTTCGATTCAAACGAACTCTTTTGACAGACGAAATACTGCGTCCATTATTAGATCTTCGCCGAGACATTATCATTAAATCATCATTATTATTAAATTTTCATGTGTTAATTAAAATATATACGCTAAGTTTTCCAACATTTCCGCAAATTATCGTTATATTCTAACCCATTTACACAAAACCTCGACAGATTATATACCTAAACTTTCTTGGTAAATCACTCTATCTATTGGTGAAAATCCGTAAAGTAGTTGTAGAGTTTACCGTGAACAAACGCGGCCGAGGACTTTGTTTTATAATATGTATAGATAGAGATAAGATTCCAGTTATTTTTTATATGATTGGAACTTAACTCATAATCTAATTAACCTACAGAACTGCGGTTGAGATCAAGATGAAGCAAATTTAATCTACTTAAAAATGAGTACTTATGTTTTCCCCCTAAAACGCACCGATTAGGAGATACAGGTCAAAAACTGAAATAACTCCGAAAATGTCGAGGTTTTTCGGCCACCAAAAGATTATCCATCCGCTTTTTCGGGTGCAAACTTGGATTTACACTATTAGACATGCTCTTACAGCATATCGAAAATGCAGCATCATGGTTAGGAAAAAATATAATTTTGTAATAAAAATATCGCGGTATATTTTAAGTTGGACAAAGTTACTTTCAATGGGTAAATGGTTGTTTTAGGCGGGAGCTCGTGACACGTATTGCAAACTATTGATTTATATGAGATCAATTAACAAACCGAATGTGAGAACTATCTTGAGCAAAATCGGAATAATTAATTATAACACTGCAAATTGATGATATATTTACTATGAGAATATACTTAACATGAGAGTTGCACTGAGAAAGTAAAATGATAAGTATCAGCGTCACTGCTATGATCGAAGCACAATCAATAATAATTGCCGACACATATCACTTAGGGGTACGAAGAATAGATTATATCCTATTCTCAGACCTATTGAATATATACTCAAAATTTCATAAAAATCGGTTAAGTCGTTTCGGAGGAGTTTTGTTACAAACACTGTAACATGATAATTTTATATATTTAAATTTAGAGTTATGTAATGTTTACTTATCACAACCTAACTTAAAAAAAAAACTTATCCCTTTTAAATTTCACATTTCAAAAAAACAATAATCATCGTTAAATTATACATTATGAGGCTCCGGATAGAAAATGTAGTACATAGATTAAAAGTATCTCGGTATACCGAGATCTAACAGTTTTGGGTTTGGATGAAGGTTTTTAAAACGTGGTACACTGAACTTCGGCTTTGCTGAAATATATTTTTTACTCAGGGAGGAGCGGAGTGGCGGTAGAGAGCTGAGTTACTATGCCGAAGGACCTGGATTCATTTTCCTTCGCTGGCAGACTTTTCTTTAATCTGTGAGCGGCCGGAGATGGATCCTATGGGGTTTAGGACCCTCCTAGTACTCACCCAGCCTTTACAAAGTGGGCAACTAGATGAGGGAGAAATCGTGATTTAGGACCAATCACTTCCTTGCACAACTGTTATCCATGAAATAGTACAATCACTACCATGTACTGAACTCCAGACTCTTCTTGGGTCGTTGTGGTACAGGAAGAAAAATACACTTGAATGTGACTTTGGATTATGACATTGGAATATGGAACTGTTCTTTGTGTTATTACTGATATTTTTTCCTGTTAATAGGATTATGCATAAGATTTCTCTCTCTTTAGCCAACTTTATGACTACCTCGAGAAATCGTTGGGGAATTTGGAGAAGGATACATCAGCCGCTGAGCGGGGAACCGATCTACACGCGTTGAAGCAAGAGGACGAGATCCTCATGGAGACGAGCAAACTGAACCAGCTGGCTCACCTCCTGGCTCCAGAGATCTACGACCCCGAAGGGAAGATGATCACTCCCGAGCCGAGCATCGAAGAGGAAGAGGTCGTGCTCGAAGAGGAAGCGGACCTGGCGCCTGTCACCGAAGACGTTAAACAGACGTCGCCTGTGAAGGTCCGTAAGGAAGCATCCAAGACTCGCGCTGCCATCAAGGTAACAACTAAGTAGGCCGAATTAATCCTTTTAAGTCTTTCATCATTTTTAAAATAATCAAAATAATAAAAATAACAGAGATATGGGTGATTTCCAGAAAAAAAAATCCGTTTTTCTTGAACATAAATTCAGCCAACGAATATGTCGTTTGTTATCCGTTAGGCCCATTTCACTTTCTTACTCCATGAGGAAAATAAAAACAATAACTTCATTAGACATTAATATTTTTTTTTTAATCAAACGCTTCATTTCCCGTTTTTTCCATGTGCGTGCTTATCTTTACTTAAACAGAATCATGATAACTACTCTGTTATAGCCCACCTATATCTATCCTACTCCAGTGAGAATGACATATCTGTTTTTATTATTTATTAAATACATTTATTGCAAATAAATTAATTATTAATTATTTTCCAAAGAAACTAAGTATACACTTCGCAGTTTTGATTTCGTGCTGCCTAATTTATAATGATAGTCAGGAAGGTAAAAAAACACTGTCTACTCGTAGCTTTTATTTTTGAGTTGACTAAAATGAAGATCATTTGTCTATCCATCAACAGTCAGAGACTGCGATAATCATATAAACAAACTATTCAATAGTATTTTAAATTAAATGATTTCAGACATCTATTGAGATTGTTTTTGATATAAACTAGAAAACCTGGATAGAGCTACTTTTCAGGAGCCCAATAACTAATTTCAAAATTTAGTTTTGAGTATTCCAATTCCAAAAAAAAATTGTTTCAACTCAATTTTGATCGATTCAACTCCCTATTAGTTTTTATTTCGCAAATATATGTCAGTTAAATAAATAAAACTAAGTGATTTTGAATAAGAGAGTTTTCCAAACCACTGAAATTTATATTATGTGTTTCTAAATGATTAAATAAATCAAAATCAATATATAGAAAAACCCAGAAACGATCAAAGAAAAGAAAACAATACCACAATCTCAACTTAAACAAAAGACAAAATTTATTAACTAATTAATAAAAATGTTTTTAAGGGAGTTTACCTTTTTTTTAATTTTGCAGAAAATGAAAGGAAAACAGTCATCAGATTTCCGTAGAGTTCCATCGAACACATCGAGGAGTAATGCTAAATTTAAGAAGAAAAAATCATTAACTAAGGTGAGTTTCAATACCATTGACATTAGTCCTAAAACTATAGTAATATGATGTGGGGTAAGGGCACTCTCAAATTTTACAAATCTTGACTTTAAATGACTCTAAAGTAAATATATATTTTTTTTTGTTTACTTTATTGTCATTTTATAAACACTTTATGATTTGTATTGTGTAGTCTTGCAATTTATATATAAAATGTTTCTTTTTCTGTTCATGTTTGTTATTCTAAAGGGAGTGAGTCCCAGAATAAAGTTACTTTTCAATTCTAATCTATTATATATACACATATAATATATTCCTGAACAAAAAGAAAAAAAAAATCACATACTCACAGTGAATATTCTTCATTGCCAGACCACATTCTTCTTATGGTCGGTCGGTGCTGCCAAGTTTCCAAGTTCTGCATGGACTCCTAAACCCTCTTCCATTGCCCCAGATACCTTGACCTTCCGATTATTATATAACAGGTAAATCAGGTGGTCGAATCATGCTGCACTGGCATCTGGCCTTCGAATTTCGGAGACAAAGCATATGTTGACCATTTTGAGTAACAAAAAAATAAATAGTTTTAATTAATTATAGGTGATAGAGAAAACTTACAGTTTAACTAAACTTAAATAGAGAAACCTCACCAAGGTTGTGACCAGTGGCAGTGAATTGAATGCTATAAATTCATTAAAACTAGTTGATGCACAGTACAGCTTCTGCTTAAGTGTAAATTGAGAAAAATAATATTTAGATGACTAAAGTCATATACACCACAATATGCTAAAAAATGACCATGAAACAAAAAATACTAATGATTCGCCCTCAAGTCGCACCCTAAGATGCCATCCTTATCATCTACATTATATCTTTCGTTCCTACTTCACTCATTCATAGAAATTTTGCATTAAATCCATTTCCTTCTTCCATTTCTTCATCTGTCTCGTACCCCCAGCTTCTTTTCGGTCCTCCTCTTTTTATTCTTTCATCTGACACTTATTCCAGTATTCTTAGGGGCCACCTATGTTCTCCCACTCTTTCTGTGTCCCCAAATCATGTGAACTGTTTCTTTTGAATTCTTTCTATCAGATTTGTGTCTGTTTTGTCATGTTTCTATTTTTTTGCGTTTCTACTTACGTCTAATTTGGAATATTAGCAACCTACGTCTGAGGAAATCTATTTCAGCTGATAGCTAACTACGGTTCCTACTATCGATATCCCATGCACATTAATTCTTTCTATTACTTATGATCGAAGCTTCCAAGTCTGTAACTATTAGTGTTGTATCGTATTAGTTAGCAATACCGCTACTGTTCAAAGTAATAGCTGTGTTGGTGAATCTTATAGTTGTACTACAACATCTTGGACCGACATCAGCATTACCACACATGGTCTGAGATCATTCGATGAAAATTGGGTTTCGTTTTTTTATAGCCTACAAATAATTCCAGTTCGGATTCCAATTTGTATTCTACTCGTGAATTAGATACGAGTATTTGTGATGGCCACACAGGAATATGATAATGAGCTGCCATTATGGCTATGAAATGTTCGGCCTCTACAATATTATCTTATAATTAATTTGACACCTTAAAGCCAGGTTTTGAATAACAATAAAATTTACTTAATATGTTAATGGGAAGTCACATCTTCAGATGATGGATGACTTAACAAAGCCAATGACCTTTTTCGCGAGAACCTCTCGAAACGATGTATTTCTAATATAAGTAGGAACAGCTCCTTTTCAAGCACGTGTACAAATAGGCAATCTTATCAGTACATACAGTCGAACAACAGCATCTGAAATGTCACAACTCTAATGTAAAATTATAGTTATAATCAACAATTTGATATTTTCGCTGACACTGCACCTTATCTCAGAATGTTTTAGATTTATTTTATATGAATATTTGTAAAAACATTATAACGCTAATGTAACGATGATTTTTCACCTTGATGGAAGTGAGTTATTTTGGAATAAAAAAAACTGAAAACAAATTTCCTTAATGGGCTATCTGATGGTGAAAACTCAGAAGGAAGGATTGAAAAATTTGACTTTTCACAAGAGGAACAGAGTGTGTTCAATTGGCATGTACTTCATTTTTCACATACCAAAATTACACACCGAAATAGTAAGCCTCTTTAATTACATGGTCGTCGTCAGATATATAAAGGTTGGAAGGCTTCGCTGGGCGGGGCATGTTGTTAGATTGAGGGACGATGAAATCCCAAAGAAAATACTCGAAGAAAAGCTAAACGCCAAGAGGAGAATCGGGAGGCCAAGACTGCAGTGGGCCGATGGAGTAGCAGACCATCTTGTCCATCTTGGGAATAAGGAACTGGAAAGCAGTAGCATTGCACCGACACGACTGGCGGTTGATGCTACAGGAGGCCTTGACTCGCCGCGAGTTGTAGCGCCGAAAAGAAGAAGAAGAAAATTACATACGGGACTAAAATGACAAATTGGGGAGGCTTTCTTTCATAAAATTTACATATTTTTGTGCTGAAAAGGCGCTAAATTTAATCTTTATAAGAATAGTGCTTTACATTTCCAAGTTGCAAGTTCATATTTATACTCAATCTCTGTTTTGACAAAAAACAAACTTTAAAGAAGAATCCACAAGATTAAAAATATATAAGAATTTTATACAGCATTTCCAAGTCTATTTGAATCTTTTCCAAGTCGACTGTAACCTCTTACAAATCAAATGCTATCGTTTCCAAGTCACAAGCAACCCTTTCCAATTCAAATGTAACCCTTTCCAAATGAGTTGAAACCCTTTCCAAAGCAAATGTAACGCTTTACAACTCAACCCCTTGAATCACCCTTTTTATTTCAATTGTAACCGTTTCCATTTCAATTGTCACCCTTGAAAAAGTGTTGTGGTGTGGTGTACAAACTTCGTACATTTCTGTTAGAATTGAACGAATTTATTATTTATTTGATCAATGGAATTATGCAATCAATCAATCTATGGAATTAAATCCAGGAAAAAAGAGACTATTTCTAAAAAAAGTTCATTGATACTACAGAGGATAGAAATTCGAAGATCCGTCATCTTTGACACATTAGTAAACACTGCGTCACGTCATAACCTATATATTCATGACACTAATGATAAAAAAATTAATAAGGCGCAAAGATTTTTGTTTTTTATTGGAGTTTTCATTTTGATTAGTTGATGAAAGATAACATTTTTTGAGGAGTGCATACAGGAAGTAGTGTGCCAAGCGAGTATGAAAAAAAAAAATCACAGTATCGAATTCTTTTGTCTCATTATTCCAATCATTGCGTGACTGCCCGTACATGACATTTTAGCTAGACAAAAGTAAAAATATTCTTTAAGATTTGTTATATTTTGTCTATAAGTCTCCCCATATCTACAATGTTTCTGTTTTATGCTGCTTTCTGCAAGATAGAGGGTATTTTCTAATTTAGGAATACCGGTTATATTTTATTAACGTTTATCACCTAGGTTACTTTACCTTAATCACAATCGTTATCACTAATTCGACTAGACAGTTAATTGTTAGTAATAATTCTGTAGACTTTATTCAAGCGAAAGACCAATTATTTTTAAAAACAGTTCCCATTCATTTTTTTTAAATGTCTATTTGATTGTACATTCATTTTCAACAATGAAGTATAAATTAAAATTTTTAAATAAAGTAATGAGACATTGATAGGAAATTAATATGATCAAGATATTTTGTTTTTCTGTTTGATTTTAAATTACAATAATTATGAGTATTGTAGCCAAACAATACACCGCATTACAAACGGATAAAGCTAACGTTACAGTTTATGCATCTGGACGAAGTATTAAAAAGATGGCTTCTCATTAGTAAATAGTTGATTGAGCTAATGATATTGTGATAGCTCGACATTATTCGAAACAATGTGTAAATATAAGATATTTATGCATGATTCATAAAATGTAAATATGTAAAAATGACTAACTCACATTATGTTGCATGCTGTTTATAGATTACTTGATGTGAAAATAATTACCTATTTTCATTCTTCTTGCTTTATTGATTAATATGTGAACTAAGTTTATCCTTGTTTCATCGCATAATATCATTTGAATAGTTAAGTAGATAATTAACTGAATCATGTTTAAGAAAATATCTAAATCTTAACGGATTCTCATTTAGATGAGCAAGTCAGGTATTTTTGGCTTATAGTCCCGTATTATTGATATAATTTTATTAAATATGCCTTAAACGAATAAAAATAAGTACGATATTTTACTGTGACCTGCTTGTCAAAAGTATGAAAATCGAAAATTGACTAGTCTATTCCGTTATACTCTTAAAATTTTAGTTAACAAGATATTAGTGATAAGTATGTATAACATTTTTAATTACTGTATAGCAATTTTATGATTATTGGGGGTTTCGCTCATTTCTATGGAGTTGGTTGATACGGAAAACCTAATAAATCAAGCAATTTTAAATATTATTACAACTATAATGAATTAATTGATAATCACTGAAAATCACAACTTTATTTTGAGCCCTTTGGGTTGCCTATTATTAAAGCATTATTATTATTTCCCTTATTAACAATTTGTCATGATTTTAAGACTTATGAGTAATCTCAAATCGATGAATTATTTAATAAAATTTTATGGCTTCTGTTTAACTCAGTATTATCCAGTCATTAGTAAACTTTTGAATTTTCTTTTTCTTTTAATTATCATTCTTGGTCCCTCATAATTCCTTCTAGACTCTGATATGTATATTTGGTTCAGTAATTAGGAAGTTTATGAATCAGAAATCACTTTGACCCGACAGATTTTATGCGTCTTTTTATTCCATACGCGCCAGTTACTTTCAGGAATCACTGTTACTTTAAAATAACCAGAATAAAAATATCATATGAATTGAAAAAAAAGTATTTATTCTTATCATCTATTTAACCTTCTAATTCCTAAAAAGCAATCATGTCTAACAAAATCACTTGGAAAAAGATCTATATGAAAGCAAGTCCTAACTCAATGAAATAAACCGTGTCTTGTGTGTATAGTCAATATCTTTAAAATATGCATATAACAATGCAATATCCCTACTACAAGTTAAACAATAAACAATACTCTTACATTTTACCTCGTCTAAATAACATATCTTAAGACGATACTTCTTCAAACGAACTAGACATAAGCTATTAGAATAAATATAATTAATTTATTACATTATAATAATTTGTTAATGATAAGATAATTTACTACTCAAATGTAAAAAATTATTGTACCAAATTCATTTGTTTTACCACCAAAAATTATACTTATTTTAATTTATTTATTTTACTTTTTCTATTTTGTGTAGGTTTTTCTTGCCTTTTTCCTACTGCTATTAATGTATACTGCTTTTTATTTATTATGTTAATTCAACTTGCAGTGTAAATTGTTCTATTAAAAACATGTATTAAATAATATGTTACAAAATTGTGAATTGTTAAATTCATTGTAATAAAACTCTTTATTATGCATATAATTCAAACAAAACCGTACTAAATGAATGATAAACAAATAATAAGGTTATCATTATATTTATTTTTATACAATATTTATTGAAATTTACAACTGTATTACAACAATACAACAAGTAAATATAATGACAGAAATGAAACAATGGCGTGGATAAAGGGAAGCACAGAAACTACCTAGTAGTAAGTAGTACTAAAATATGTAAAATATAAATACTGTTGTTAATTTTACATTAAATTAACGACAGTATTTATATTTATAGTAACTGGTGGGTTTCAGATCGATTTAATTTAATGTAGTATACAAAGGAAAATACGTTTACGACTGTAATACAAAACTATGAAAATAACCTAAATGTGTTTTATTGTTACTGATCTGGAAATTCACATGATCTTTTTTTCTCAACTTTGTTTGCTTATTGTAAATTTCCGCTGTTGTTGGTCTTCATTGGGTCTTTCCACCACTAGCAAATATGATTCCATAATCCTTGAGAGTAAAGTTTAATTTCACTGACTCACACAAAGGTATCGCTAGCCTTGAATTGAATTGAATTGAACTTGCTGTTGGATAAATTTCCATTGTCATTTACAGCTTTACAAAATCTATAAACACAATCTATATACCTATCTAAATATGCAAGTCTTAAAAATTCAAAGAACACTAGTACATTATTCTAGTGGCCATAAAATTATTTTTTAAAACAGGGGCCACGAAATAAATTAGTCGAATGACCACCCAAATGAAGAATCCTTTGCTGACCCCAGACACACCCTGGGTGTTTAAATTATTACTTACTAAATAACTAATTAAATGAAAAAAATGAACTTGTACCTCTACAATCCATGGATTTTGGGTTCAGTGCATTGAAGAGATTGTACTATTTCTAGGACAACGGTTCTGCAGTGAGGTGGTTTGTCCGAGATCTCGATCAACTACCAGATTTTACCTCCACTTATAATATATATAATTATTATTATATTATAAGTGGGTATAGGATAAGTGAGCCCCAGAAGGATCTTCAGATCCCACAGGATCCATACCCTCAGCTCTCTTCCCATTCAATTAAGTAAACAAAAAAAAAACTATAAAAATCTTTCACCATGGTAATTTTTTACAACTTCATTTATATGAAAAAAGTGAAACATTTAGAAACGTAAAGTTAATGTAAATGTGTTTACGCTTCTAAAGGTACTTATAAAAAACATCAAAATAGATTTATAGATTAAAAAAGCGATTACAGAGTTGTGAAAGAATTTATATTTCATTATATTTATATGTGAAATTTATATTTCAGATCCCAGTAAAAGGAAAGTAAGGGATGAAGAAACAGTTGGGAAGTTGATATCGATGAAGATCTTCAGTTCTAAATAGTGGGACTATACCATAACAATATGTAAGAATAGTCACAAAAAAAAATGTTGATTATCATAATGCGCCTAAATAAATTAGATCCTCGCAATGGCTTATGTATTTAAATAAAGTTGGCTAATTAATTATCTCCGAGAATATATACATAATATTTAAAAAGTATTTCTAATATAAATGTAAACGAAGCTTAAAATTACATTCCTTTAGAGGCTTTGGAATGTAAAATGTTGAAAAATCCATAAATCTTGAATTTCTTTTAGAATGAGTTATTTGTCCTAAGGGAAGAGAAATTCTGCCATTCTTTTAGTGGATAATTGGCCAAGCTAGGCCTTGGCTTCATATTGCTTGTATTATAACTCCATTTCAAGCCTAAGACTACCTGAATGACATTATCCCGCATTCCTCACTACAATTAACTCATTTAAAATTCGAACATTTATTCACAAAGGGCTACATACAAATATATACTAGAAAACCTGAATTGGTACCATCAATGAGAAAATTTGTGTCATTAAAGATTTAAATATTAACGAAGCGGATGAAAACTAAATTAAAACGAAGCAATTAATCATTAAAAATTTGAAAGTTTAAAAAAAAGACTTCATCACATTATACCTATGCAGAATATTTACAGTATGCACAAGGGAATTCCGAACCAAATTCTAACCTGTGGAGATTGAGTGATAGCAAAAATGCCGTCTAGAAATAAAATTAATCGCGAGTTCGCAACCTATCTTAATGGGAGTTAAAAATATTTGGTTATAACGACCCCCGAAGGGATCGCACAATGTGGCTCCGAGCCTATGCGGTGTCCGCGCTGTCGGAATAAGCAAAATTAAGGACTCCCACCGTAGCTTTGTCCAATTAGCCATAGTCACATAAAGTGACGCTAACTAAATAAATAGACAATAGATGTAAAATTTGTTTACCAAAACTCAGCGAGACACGATCGTCTTAAAGATCTCATCAGTTTTGATGTTATGTAAAATTTTTTTGCAAACTAAACAATAACAAAAACAAGTTGATGTAATATTATTAATATTGATGAAATACAAACAGATAATATAAGGTTAAGATCGAGCCTGGCTGCGTACATTATTAAACAGTCTTGGAACGTTGGACAAGGACGTAGCGGTTCATTTCCTTTTTGAAGAATCCGTTGAGTGTTGATCTATCGGTTTAAGAAATGCACTGACAATGTAAACACATAGCAAATGGCCTTCAAAGTGTTTTTTTTCTGTTTTTAATGATAGCGAACTGTTATTCATTCTGAGATGTCTATTCGGCTTTTGTGAAATAGTTCTCCAAATTCCAAAAATTTACTTTTTCCCTAGTTAAATCAAGCAATGATTGATGCTTCCAGACCTACAGGTTTAGAACTGGATTGTAACCATAAAAAATGAGGCGGTAAAGTGTTTTTGGTGCAAATTGCTTGACTAAACTAGCGAAAAATGTGTAGTCAATTTTAAAAACTTGGAGTCATCTGCTTTTGATCCTTAAGTTCTCATTTGTAAATAACAATATATAAGCAATAACGGATTCTTAAAATTATAAATGTCTTGATTTGAGTGGGTAGGTTAGCCTTTACTTACTTGCAATTGTATCAATAGCCCCAGTGAATAAGTTGAATTTTCTTCAATAAGAGATTTTTCTACTTAGGGAAGCGGAGTCGTGTTATTTTCGTAGTGAATAAGCCATAGGCGGATCCATGGGGGGAGGGGGGGTATGGGGGCACGTGCCCTCCCCCAGACGGTGTTTTGTGTAATGTGGAGAATCCATTACAGTACATACATATAGGCAAATCATGTGATGATATTTAAAATAACAGAAATGACATGAGTTAACCTATTGTTTAGATATTTTAATAAACCTTTCTATAAATACTAATAGTATATTTCTAACTTATTGTTGAATTTTTCCCCGTCTGCCCGTTGTGCCCCCCCAGAAAAAAATCTTGCATACGTCCTTGGAATAACTTACTAAGTCAGGCTTGAAGAGGCTATTGTTTACATTAAATTACATTTGAAGCACAAAGCTACGAGAATGATACGGCCCTTCCTTAAATACAGTTAGCACTCACGAGACAAATTTCTACTTCTAAAAAATTGTAAATTTCAATAAATGATTTTTTTTTATAAAAAAAAAATGGCTCGGTCCTGGCCATATCTTTTCTTTTCAAATAAAATATTTAAAAAGATTTTTTTTTTATTTGAATTTTGAATTAAAAAAAAAATGAGATGCAGTTTTAATGCGATCATATAATGTGATCATATTTCAAGAAAAAACAAATTTTTTTTTAAAGATGCAAATTTTAACGCACAGGTTCGTTCAAGATTACTTTTAATTGGTAAATTTTCAAACTGGTGCGTTTAGATAATAATTAAAAATAATGTCCTTCAACATAATTGGTTCTACGGAATTAAACGCTTGCATATTTTAATGTAAAAAAAAACAAACTTGAATAGCACATTAAACTTCTCAACAAACAAAATTCCGACGCATTTTTAAACTTAAATTTCATATTAATAATTTTTAGCAGATACGAACACCTTCATCATAATTTTTACATCCATTTTGCACTGAAAAAAAATATAAAGAAAGATGCAGAAATTACATATAACTAGGCAGCAATTTTTGCCTTCTTTTCTCTTTTTAAATTTAAATTTCAAATAATAAAAAATAATAAAAAGATTCAATATTTATGTTAACTTTGACAGCATTAACAACGCTTACTTTCCTCTATAAGCTATAAGTAAAATAAAAATCTATAAGAAGGTACAGTGCAATCTTATTTTGACAGATTGAATTCCATTGAACATTAAAATATGATGCTCTACAGATTTTACTATTAATTTTTTGAACAAATTAGGATTATAAAGAACATTTTAAATTAATTTCTGGAGGATATGTAATAAAATCTATACTGTGTGAGATTATCATAAAATTATGTAATATTATTACAACATTAATATTATTAATACAATACATTTTTTAATTGTTTCTCTAATGATTATTTTTAATCAAGTGTATCCGGTTGACCGGAAGTGTGCTTCGAGGACTTCGTCATCATTCCCTGCTCCTGCCCTGAAGGCCTTGCAATGATAACAATAATAATTATTATACTTTATGATAATATGCTATAAATGATCTTTCTGAATCGATAATTGAGAGATATAGCACTTGATCACGCAATTATACGAAGTGTCCCTGGGATAAACGTCTGTGATTAAGGAAGGAATCGTCAGTCTAAAAAGTAGCTCAGTGCCATCAGGCAATATCATTCACACACCCATTTCAATAAAGGTCATAATTTATATATCATAACTGAGCACTACTTAATTTTTTGATCTAATTTTTTGATACATCATAAAAATAAAATAAAGAAACTATATATAAATACTTTCGGTTTGTAATTTCCAGAAATGAACCTTTGAAGTCGACCAAAAAACAAAACAAACTCCTCCCCAAAAGTGCTGTGAATTTTATTTTCTATAGATTATAGTTTGTTTAATAAATGACATTTCCTCTCTGAATATCAACTGTGATTTATTCAGAAAAGATCTTTTACCCCTATCTTAGTCTCAACCCAAGGACTAGATAGTTATAGCTTGTTAATCCATCCATCAATTCTTCCGTGTGCACTTAAGTGCATTGCGATGGAGAACAGATTGCAATTCTAGAACATATTAAATCATGCTTGTTTTTATAACGGTTAAATAGGTTATAAATTCTCCTCATCAAAGATTTTCAGAGGCTAGGTAGCCTTCAACTATTGTATTATAGATAAATACCTAAATATTGTATTATAGACTAAATCTAGACCTAAGTAGGAAATAATAGATTTGTCTGAATATTGTATAAACATTAGCTTAATGGACACAAAAATATGAAGAAAAATCATGATAAATTTTTCGAAAATTCCTGCTCACGGGAATGTTTGAACTTACATCTTCATGTAATGTATGTCTAACCTCCCGTGGCCAGAGATACAATAGAGTAGAATAGAATAGAGAAATAATTTTATTCCGATACCAGATCTCTTCAGAATAACAGAGATGAACAAAATTAAATAAATATATATCTGGCTAAAGGACTAGATTGGAATAAAACAATATTTACATAATGTCTTGAAAGTAAATAACTAACTGGAATGTTTTGGTAGATAATCAGAAAATGTGATACCAAAATAAAATAAAAACAACCGACAAACTTATAATATTGGCATGCAGCTATTATCTCAGATGGAGGAAAGGACAAATAGATCTGGGAATCATCGCCGTACATATAGTGGGAACAGTGGAGGATTGATTTGGGAAGGTCATTAAGGTAACAGTTGAAAAGGAGTGGGGAAAAACTAGAACCCTGTGCGACTGTTCAGCGGAAGGAAAGAGGATAGGGGTTGATTTGGGATGGAGTCTGCTTGAGTCCTATAAAGTATGGAACTGTTGGAAAAGGAAAGATGTTTTAATTTAGAGAAAAGGATGGAATGGTTCAGCGAATCGAAAGCTTTTGAAAAGTCGAGTAGGATTTGTACTTTTAGTTTTTTTTCGTCCATGGCAGTATGTAAGTATGAGGTGATTTTAATGAGAGCAGATTGTGTGGAAAGGCCAGGACGGAAGCCTGATTTTCTTAAAGTAATCTTGGAACGGAGTGTTATATTTTATAAAAATTTTTGTAATTTTATTGAACCTGTTTAATAAACAAAAGTAAAATTAAATATGAACAATCAACAAAATTAATTTTTGTAAAGACTAGAAAAAAAGAAATATTTAAGTCTAAGGTAGATAAATCTTTCAGAATAAGTAATGGAAGTATTAAATGGATTCATGTACATTAATCATGTCGAGGGAATAAATGTAATTTCGGAATTCTTTTTATTTATTTCCACAGATAGGCGGCCAATATGGGACGGTTATTCAGCATTTCTTATTTCTCTTGTTTCAAATATTTTATTACTTTTCTAACAAGGCTTTATGTTTACTTTCTGAATGGCCTTGAATAAATTTATGGGCCGGATGGTATGTTTAGTCGTTCGTAACATCCCAGGGAGTATTTTAAAATATTGAGTTTATAATATTGATATACACGTAATTATTGCATCGCAGCATGATATGAATACTATTATGTTACCTAGTTTAGTAAATAGTATTAATAAATCTTAATAGTTTAATAAACTCATCCAAAATATTAATTGGAAATGGAATAAACGATTTCAATAAAGAAATAAACTTCTTAGGAGAAAAACACGGTTATTGTTTTAAAGTACCTAACAAAGAGGTATACGTTTTAGAAATATTATATCGTTTCATAAAAAATGTCCGTTTTCGAAGGAAAAGTAATTTAATTTCTTAACGGCTTTATGAAATCATTTTCTATAAATTTATCCTAACATTTTCACAAATTTTCAATAACAATATTGAAAAATTCAGGATTTTGTGATGAAATAAATTCTGAAAATACATTGATAATTATTTTTAAAAATGTTGAGTGTGGTGGGTATCGGAGGACTTCGTGACCCAATACGTTTAATTACTTCACTGTTCGTCTTATGTTCTGACGTTATGAAAAAGTAAATGTATCTTCCGATTAACCAATGCAGGTTCTTTTTATTTTATAAGATTTTGTTGCAGTATGTCAATATTCCTGCAATACGATCTGGATGAGATGGTTTTACCGTAGGGTAAAAAGGAGAAATAAATGAATAATTTATTTATGAGTTAATCTGTGACATCAGGTGAAGATTTCTCAAACCAATGACGAAAGGATTCGTTCTTTACAACACCCTTTACCGAACGCGGTGGTAATATTCTTTGTCGTTTCGGCTACCGCGTGTCCACATAGAAAATGACAAAAAAAAAAAAAGAACAAAAAGGAAATCGCGTGTTTCCATGGTGATACTTGATAGTATACTAAACAATTTTCGTTTAATTGCAATTACAGAAATTATTATAAAAAAAGAGAGGATTAATAACAGCTCATTAAAATCTGTTGATATTAATATAGTAAAAAAAATAAGTCCACCAAATCCTGTTTGAAGTTAAAAAATAATAAAAACCAACATTTCATGCGAAACAACCCGAAAGTCGAGAAAAAAATGTTCTATGCTTCAAATCCATATTTAGATAAGGAGTCATTTTTCATTCCACTTAATTGGTGTCAGAAAAATTCCTGCCACTAGAGAAGAGACATCCGGCGGCAAACGATCACGTGGACAATTAAATAATAATAAAAAATAATTGTTACTTAATTACTGAGTTATCGGCAAGTCTTATGACAATCTGACCACTGATTGTAACCTATGTGATAAGGATTGACCTGTTAGGAAACCAACCCCCTAAAAATTATGAAGAAATGATAAGTATTTCTAGGCTTTATGTAATATCAATTTATAATATTATATCAATTGATATGAATATCAATATGACAATTTTATCTTGAAACTAAAATTTTTAATAAATTTTCTACTTATAATTTTATAATTTCGACGATATTATTGTACGAAAAAGTTAATTTATAGCTAACCTTTAATAAGTAAAGTGGTTATCGTAAAATATAAATGTTTATGTCTGTCATAAGATAATAATTAATAATTAAGTATAAAACATAACATTGATAAAATATTATATTATATTATATTAAAATATTATATTATATTATATTACATTGATAAAGACTGTTATGCTTTAAGAATTAAAAAATATTAATTTAAGCATGTAATAAATAATAATTAAAAATAAAGTATATACTAAAGATGTAAAAGAAGACCAGATAAAAAAATTATAGCAACAAAAACTGCACAGAAAAGAATTTCGTTAAAAAAAAGTAAAGGTTCTTATAGAAAATAGAAAAAAAATTATAAAAATAGAAAATAAATATATCTCCAAATAAATAAGAAAATAAATCTATTTTTTTTAGAGAATGTGTGATATTTGTTATACACATGTGATATAATTACATTGTAAACAGATAATAATGGGATAAAGATATGAAATTTGATGTTGATCCTGTTTACACTATATCAAAAAAATATTGCAATCTGAACTTAGGAATATTTAAATTACAGTAATCTAATTTGAGCAACGAATGTCACAATTAAATTAACCGTTAAGTATAATCGATCCGCCGCAAAATATATTTGCGTGTTTGGCTTCTTTACAAAGCTTAAAAAAAAATGAAATACAACTTTTTTTTAATCTTCAATATTTGAATTGCTCGCAAAGCTAAGAAGTTACTAACGTATTTCGAACATATATTGCATGAAGATAATTTGATGAAATTGCTTTGTCAGATACATTTCAGGTTTCTCTAATTAATATGGATAAAAGGTATATTAAAGAATGAGAGGTAAATAGTTGACTGGATGATAAAATGGAGAACGGAGATAGCTGAACTATCTCCGTTCTCCACTATAATAAAGAATATGTTTATGGAATAATGTCATATTATATCATCCAAAATCTTTCCTGACGTCACAACAATGACGATTTTTCAAATAATACGCCATAATAAGATATATAAATATACATTACACAACTAAGCTATTAATAGCTCGAACCTTTAAGGCAATATTTGCCCTATCACACAAGCGCGTTCCTATAGCGATCGTGTAAATACAACTGTTTCAATAATTGAGTATGGATGTATTATTGAAATCTGACGTTGTGTTGGATCATCAGCCATATACGATTCGTAACCATTTCTAAACCAGTGGCAGCTCATTACAGAAATCTTATACCTGAAACATACTCATTTCATCGTTTTATTATTAATAAAATTTTTGTTTATTAGGGTAAGAGAAATAAATTTTATTTCTCTGACCCTAATAAAGAAGAATTAAGTCCAGTTCAATAAATAAATTTTTTTTATAAAATTCTTGTTCGAATTGAAAATAATCTGGACATGAGTCCATTTTTTAGTATACTTAGTAGCTTTTAAGTGGATAGATAGTTGCATCATATTTGCTGGAGGATCTGCAGATACTTCTGGAGCCCACCCAGCCTCTATAAAATGGGTGCCCTAAATTGAGGGACAAACCCGACAGTTTAGCGTGATATTGGACATAATACCTCCCTGCCCATTCTTTGTCCAAACAGTACAGTGTCTACCCTATACTGAACCCAAGACCCTTCATGAATTATGAAGATAGAGTTTTTTTTTCTAGTAGCTTTCAGTACAAATGCAACCTTTCCAGTACCGGCTAATACAAAACATAACAGCAATACTTCCATTTTCATTTGATATTGTCAATAATATTTAATGTAGTGTGTCATTTTTGTATTATTATCTGTCCTAACCTTAGCTTTCTTAACCAGGAGTGGCGCTTGTAACCTAGATCTCAATGTAAGTGTCCTTACCTCTGATCCGTATGATTACAAAGAGAATACGCAGCATCTGATCAATCTGATCCTTGAACCTGCAATTTCAGAGGTAGGTTGCTTAGAAAGTTTTTAGTTGGTTAAAGGTACTTACTTCTTGCCTACTATCTAATAGACCTTATTTCACTTGAACGGTTCAAGTTATCATTTAAGCTACATGGTAGAGCAATCCTATCTTTTTTTGGAGATATTATTTGTTTGGAATTCGGCATCAGTATTTTGATTTACATTTATTGCTTATGTTTAGTAATTAATATCCAATTGCGAATTATTACATGCTTCGAGTACGCTATCTTAAAGACGTTGAAAAAGTTCTTATTCATTTTTAGGTTGTTTTTTTTTTTTCTCTAATCCAACCTCTTTTACAGGTCATTCACAGTAAATCATAATAGTGTCTACTCATCCCTCTTTCCTCAATCTGCTGGTGTTCCTCAAGGCAGTATCCTCGGCCCAGTTCTCTACACAGTTTATACAGCCGACATACCAACTCATCCTAATACTATCCTTACCACGTATGCGGATGACACATGTCTATTATCTGCCAACACTGATCCAGTTATAGCATCCCGTACTCTTCAATCACAAATCACTGACCTTGATAAAAATTGGTGTCAAAACTGGAGGATTAAAATAAAATCTCATCAAATCACCTTCGTAAACCAACGACTTCCTGCCCTCCTGTATCGTTTAATAACATCCCACTGATTCCTGTAGAACAGGTCCGGTACTTAGAACTACTCATACTAGACTGAAACGACAAGAAACAGCTTGCCGTTCCAGGCTAATTCAACATTTACTAGACAAACGCTCTAAGCTCCCAATTAATTACAAAGACTCATACACATGACAATCTTTAGACCCTTCTGGACTTACGGAATAGAGCTTTGGGGCTCCACCAAGCCATCTAATTCCTCTCGTATTCAATCCTTAAGGTGCGTTTACACCAAAGTTGGCAACTAAAAGTTGACAACTAAAAGTTGGCATGTGGAAAACTAAAAGTTGTCAACTAACAGTCTTCTTCAGACGCGTTTACACCAAAGTCTTCCACAAATTTTCCACAAGTTGCGACAACTTGTTGCCGGTTTTACAAAATACAGCAACTGTTTTTGTCTTCCACTTGTGGAGAGACAAATCTTCCACTAAATTTTCGTTTCCCGCGGAGAGTCGGTAAAGATCAAAGAAAGTTGGCAACTTTCTTCTTTGGAAGACTTGTTGCTACGCCCTATCATAATTAAATAGTGCTGTAAAAGCACCAAAAGAATTATAATAAATTAGTCAAGTATTTACAAATAATTTTAATGCCGGGGGCATATCTTTCCTCTTTAAAATAAAATTATTTAAAAATTAAAATAGCTGACCAATAATTATAAAAAAAATATTTCTTCTGTATATTTACAAGGTTACTTATTAGTATATTTATACAATCTTTTAATTCCAGTATGCCATTAAATCCATTATTAGATACACTGGTAATGAACCAGAATTAATAATGGTACATGATAAAATTAGTAACATCTTCCAAAGTAATATTAAATGTCACACTTGTTTTTACTATACATATGTATTTCAATATTAAATCTTACCGTAATAGAGTACAGAAGCTTGTTATTTAAATGTTCTATTTTAATTAATTATTTCAATTACTAAGTTTATCATTAAATTGGGTTACAAGAGGACTACCTAATAAACCTTCCATGAACAATAATACCGCTGGTTTTGTTAAAATCAATACTATGAACTATTTGAACCTAGCGTCTATATTTATTCTTACTAACGTATTTTAATATCATTATTCAATAGTTATTGAGCATATAGACTTATAATTGTGATGTTGAATTGTAATTAATAGTTCTAATACTAACTGTAATAATGAAAATGGCTAAAAAGGGGAATACCCAATAACCTTTAAGTTCACTTTTATGACAATTTTTACCTTTACTATAATATTATAATTTGTATACATGGTGACGATTAATATTGATAATATATACACCAATAGCTGTAATATAAAAAAAAATATCGACCCTACAAAAGGTTTGAACATTATCTAAATATGGTCACTACAATATGACAGTTTCAATTTTTTTTCCTATTTTAAAAAAAATTGTAATTTTGATTGATTAAATTTAGTTTTTTTTATTATAATCACTATGGATAAGTTTTATTTGAATCCTTAACATTTTCATTAGTAATGAGGTTAAAATTTATATTCTTTGGTATGCTATTATTATCATTATTATTTATTATTTTATATTGTGTGTACCATAACTTGTTTATAAGACTAATTGGAAAGGCATTGCTTAATAGAATTTTGAATACTATTTAGAATTTTTTATTTTTTGTTTCTTTCAAGAATTTGACATCTGTTAATTTAATAGATCTTCCAATCAGATTAGCAGCTACATTTTTTATTTGGGCAATAGGGTGGTTTGAGTAATAGTTTAACAATCTATTAGAGGTTACATCTTTTTTGAACCATTTAGTAGTAAGATAGTTATTTTTTGGTTCTCTGATAATTGTGATATCTAAAAAATTAATTGAGTTTTCGGTTTCCATTTCCAGTGTAAAAATTATATTATATATTTCAACTATTGGTCTGAGGGGATAATTCTTTTTATGCATCTTAATTAAGCCATGTATTCTAGGGGTATTAAAATAGTTATTTGAAAATTTATTTTTGTAATTTTTATCAATAAATTTATATTTTATTAATTTATATATATATATATGGGGTTATTTCTGATACTTTTGTAAGTCTGTTTATCATTAATTATGTCTAAAATCTTTTGTTGATAATTATTTTTTGTCATAATAACCAATTGTTTAGTTTTATCAGATTTAATAATGCATATATCTTTGTTATTTTTAAAATAATTTTTTGTATTTTTAAGATCATTGTTTACAATTTTATTAAATTTATTTATTGTGTTATTAGGTTTATTTTTTTCTTTGTTCAAATAATTTAAGATGTTTTTATTAATAGTATTCCTAAGTCCATTTCTATGGGTTTCGGGAGTGTCTAAATTTATGATTATAGATTCAATTTCCGCTAACATTTGAAAAATGTTGATTTTTTTTATTATTTGGGTCATAATTAAAATTATCCCCTAGACTTAATAAAGTTATAATGTTGTTGGGTATTATATTAGTTGTTAAGTTAACGACTCTATTGTATTTGCCTTGGTGGCTCAATTGGTGGAGCACTGTCACGGAAAGACAAAGGTTCCGGGTTCGTATCCCGGCCGAGGGCCTATCTTTTCTCTTTAAAAATAAAAATATTTCTCAAATTGTTAGAAAAGATTGTTGTACAATGCTTATTTGATATTTCATTGTTTTTATATGGGTTTCTGAATGTTGATTTGTTAGGTTTATTTGCTTTAAATTTTATATTTATTATTTTGATATCTTTTAATATGTTACTCCATTTTTTGCATATGTTATAGATTTGTGCTTATGAATTATTATCTACATTATTAATTTTATCTAAGTGAGCTTGCAATTTTTTCTTATTTGTTCTGATTAGCCAATAAGCTTGTTTTTTATCTTGGTTTAATATATTATTTCCTAGAATATTGAAGAAATTATTTTGTTTAGTGTTATTTAAATAATTTTTATTAAAAATTTTTCCAGATTAATAATGTGAGACAGTAAATGGTTAGGTATGATTTGGTTATCTATACATATTTTTAAGTGCACCAATTTGCATTCTGCGTATATGAAATTTTTGTTATTGATAATTTAAATATTTTTGCTTGTACAGGTACAAGGGCCCGCCTCTTGGCAATTTATTACCAGTTCAAACGAACCCGGCGGTATTCGCCTCTTCAAGGAGCACTGTTTGGGCCCCAAATAGTAATATAGATAAAACGAACCCGCTGTACAGGTTGCGAAATATTTTTGCGAAGACCACACTTTTGCTAGATGCCCAGGTTATTGAGAACAAAGAAGCCGCACTGGTAATAAAAAGGCATACCCTTCTTTTGAAACTGTTATATTGCGGTGACCATATTTAGAAAATGTAACTAATAACATACTGTAAGTAAAATATTGTAAATATATACTAATAAGAAACCTTGTAAATATTTAGAACAAATTATTTGTAAATACTTGACTAATTTATTATAATTAATTTGGTTCTTACATACCCCAGATGCACTATTTATTTATGAATAAATGCGTTTACAGCACTATTTAATTATGATTAGGGCGCGTGGAGGGGGAACAGTTCTCCACTTGTTTTCCACAAGTTGCTAGATACCCGCGCAGCAACAAATCTTCCACTTTTAGTTGTCCACAAGTGGAAGACAAAAACAGTTGCTGTATTTTCTTAAAACCGGCAACAAGTTGCCGCAACTTGTGGAAAACTTGTGGAAGACTTTGGTGTAAACGCAGCCTTAGAATCCGAAATCCTTCTTAAAATCCTCAATGCTCCTTACTTTGTTACTAACAAAGTACCTTATTAACAAAGTACAATGACCTTAATGTCCCTTTTGTTGCTGATTTGGCCCGAACCCAGTATCAATCCTTCCATGACAAACTTCATTTCCACTCAAACCCACTAGTTTCAAATCTCGCAAAATCTTCAATTCCCGATAATCCTCTAAGGCGTTTGAAAAAAAGATGGTCTCGTGACCTTCTAAGCTGAACTTTTCATTTGAGTACTACCACTGGTTAGTTTCTCTTCTTGCCTTTGTCTCTAGGCATGATTCATCTTTCGCTATATTTACTTGAAGTATTCTGTATACACTTGTAAATTTCAGTAAATATATTTAAAAAAAAAAGAAACGATTTTTTTCAGTATTTGTTTGTTTGTTTTCTTGGGTTTAGGGGCGTAAAACATCTAGGTCATCAACGCCCGAGATTATTTTCAGGATATTTTCAGTATTTGAAAAATAAAAACAGGATATTTTATTTAGTAGAAATTTAAAAAAGGTATAAATTAGATTTTCATATAAATTAGATTAAAAAAGGTTGTTGCTATGCGGATTTTTCAAAAAGCTTGTGTGATTTACATTTTCATTTATACTATTAGTTCTACACAATCAGGGCAGGATGTTTCTCTACTGATAAACCTAATGTAACATAGCTGTTGCTATTAAGGATATTGCAAGTCTAAGAATCATATAATTATAATTTCCTCCAATTCAATTAATTAATATTTTCCTTAAAAAGCAAAAAAAACTCTTTTTAACTTTTATTTTTAAGAAATATCAATATTTTATATATTTTGGAATTTTAAAAATATATACTGTAGGCTCTGTTTTTAGTTCTATGTTAATGTTCCTAAAAAGAAAAAGTTACAATTGTTTTTGAGCCCCCTAGTTTAGAAAGTTAGACGAACTCACCTTAATTTTTTTAAAAAGAAAAATATCCATTATCAATAATTAAACTTTAATTTAAATAATGTGCTAAAACTAACTAAATTAATTAATAAAATTATCATATAAAATTAACTTCTTAAAAAAACAAAAAACTTTTGACTTGGTTTGAAGAAATCGATATGTTTAAAAATATATATCTGAAACCGCTAAACGGCTGTGTTAACTTGAACATTTTCTCAGATACCAATAAAAAACACCAAAATAAAAGCTTTTTTGGTTCTTTGTTTGTCAACATCGATGTCCTTCCGGAATCCCTTGATTTTTGGCTTTTTTGTTTGTTTAATTTTTTTGGAACATTTTTCCTTTTCGATATATAAATATTTTTACCAATATAAGATAAACAGAACCGAACGATAGTATCGATTTAATTAAAACATCAACATACGTATTACACATCCGTGGCATGTACCCTACAACTATAACATATTACTTTTTATTTATTGTTGTCTTACTTCAATCAATAACACTTGCCATCAACATATATTTTTGTTTCTTCGTTTGCTAACAATGCCGTACTATAATATCGATTTATTACAAAAATACGTATTACATTCACATGAAATATACTTTTTTATTTATTATTAAAACTTTTTTTCTATTTATTGGTGACTCACTTCATATAGTTCATACAGTCAACACCATTGTCCTTGGAATTGAGAAGAGAGAAGGCTCGTTGGGGGCCTGGGATCGGTGTCACATTGGCAATGATACTATTTCTGTTAGTACTCAAGGTACGCAAGTGAAAAAGTTATCCCTGCCAAGATTCGAGTATCGAATTCATTCATTTCTTTGAATGGTAGTATTGAAATTATTTCACTGACAATGATTTTAATACTTTCTGAATGTATGAAATCAATGAAGCCAGGAAAATAAAATAGCATTGCACGAATTAACCAAGTATACCTTATTGCAGCCTATATACGCTTATAGAACGTATCTGCAGCCCCGGTGAATGAGTGATTAAGTCGCTTTTTTTCCCAAATTAGTTTCCTTTCTCAGAAAACGGATTCGTCTTCCGTTTGTCGTGCAAGATTGTCTAAGTCAGGCATGAGCTTGAAATGGAGTTATTGCATATATCAAAATTATATTTCAAGCCAAAAACGACAAAAGTGTTTGCTTAAAAAAAATCTTTCTATTATTTTTGCTTAAAACGTAATTGTGTTTTTTTTTAATCAGCCCCTTGTGTTGAACTCTGATTTTCTGTTGTTCCACGAAGGAGTTTTGAAGGGCTCACTTCTTCTATGGAAAAAGTTTCTTTCGGAGTGGAAAAAGTTCCGATTGTAGTTCTTCATTTCTTTCTATACTTTCCGTTGACGGGGCTGACCGGGTCTTTTTATTTTTAAATTCTCCTTAGTCTAGACTCAGATCTTGAATGTGATCTTCTCATGTTTGTGGCCGTCCTGTGTGATAATTTTTTTTTTGTTTCTCTTAGCCCCTTGGTTTTTATTAATTTTGACAACATATTAACAGAATAGATGGGATCTCTTTTACTGCACCATGTGCATTTTAAGAGAAGAATGTTGGCAGGATAGCTTAACATGCATTATTTAATTTTAAAGTTGTAAAGCGGGACGGACCGTAACGGAGACATCACACTTAATTCTCCCAGCAATATCAGAATTATTTTTCTCCAAACCCCGCATCTCATTCATTCTGTATAGAGAATTCTGGCCTTGAATAATTCCTTATAAAATTGCAATTTAAAAAGTAATATTGTAATAAAAACATAATTCACATACTGGCTTAGTAAACAATTTATCTCAAAATCGACAATGCCTATGAAAGTGAAATTACTAAAATAGTTCTCTTTGAAATGTTGATCGAATTTGAAAAAAATATAGCACGCTTAGTAAATGTTTCACAAAATTATTTCTAACCCGGTTTTTCATTTTCACAGAACCACATCAATAATGTCTTTGAGAGGACATAAAGTTAAAGAAGAAGGTTTTTTTTATTTATGTATTTAATAAGGGCATGTAGTCTCTTGACCATTTTTTGCGTATATAGATCAAACTTAACCATCGGGCTTATTCCAAGAGTTAAGACTAAAGGAGACCTCTGAGTCGTTGAACAATTGTTAAAAAAGTAATGAATAAATATATAAATATTTCTTTTTTATTTGATGGCGATTATTTAGATTATTTAAATCTTTCCTCATAAAAATAAAAATATTTAAAAAATAATGAATAAATAATTTGCCAAAGCCGGACTAGAAGTTGGGGAGGTGAGTGCAGTGCCCTCGCACATTTAGCTGCCTCATGCGAACCACAACTAATAAATATTTAAAAGTGTGCGAAATCAATACTCGTGAAGTAACCCCAGCAATATATGCAAGAGGCATCATCGGGGCAATCTGTCATGTCGGGGATTGAATACAGAGCAGTTCATCTACTCAAATTTCTAAATTTCCTGTTGGTAAATTTTTATTGACTCATTTGAGTTATTATAACTTATATTATTATGAGTTCCACAACACGTTGACTTTTCCAGGCCTCCCCGATGCTTCATTCATATGGAGTGAAAAATAAAATTAATTTTATGCTTTATTGTCCTTTGATTATTTAATTCATATTATACTATAGGTAAACATCTTGAACTCCCAAAAAAAATTCACTTTCCTCATTTTAGCATTCTTACTTTGAACTAAGGTTATATATATAGTCATATAGGGTACAAACTTTTACAAATACTAATAAGCATTTATAGGTAGAGCTGAGTTGCAGTGTTGAAATTCAAGCCATGGGTGAACCCTGCGGAATCTGCGACTTGAGGAAATTTGACGATTGAGCATGATCTAGGCCAAATCACTTCCCTCAATAAACGCTGGTTTAGAAACATTACAGTCTCTACCCAATATTGAAACCTAAGTAGTTTTTTTGTTGATAAGTGTTTATAAACATAAATATAAGTATTTCAAATAAGAGGTACATGAAATATAAGTACCTGCATAAAAGGAATAAATGTATTCAAAGAAATTATAATTTAAAGTTAGAACGTGCCAAAAAATAAATTATGCTTTCAATAAAAATGTCTCATACAAGACTGAAAAGACAAGACACTGCTCGACGTTTCAGGCTACTTCAACACTTACTAGACAAACGCTCTAAGCTCCCAATTAACTACAAAAGATTCATCTACATGACCATCATACGACCTATTTGGACTTACGGAGTAGAGCTTTGAGGCTCCACTAAGCCATCGAATTCCTCTCTTATCCAATCCTTACAATCCAAAATCCTTCGTAAAATACTCAATACTCCTTATTTTGTTAAGAATAAAGTCATCCATAACGACCTTAATGTCCCTTTTGTTGCTGATTTGGCCCGAACCCGGTATCAATCCTTTCATAACAAACTTCATTACCACTCAAACCCTCTAGTTTCTAATCTAGCTTCCTCTTCACTTCCCGATAATCCTCCGAGGCGTCTGAAAAGAAGATGACCTCGTGACCTTCTTAGTTGAACTTTGATTTGAGTACTACCAGTGGGTAGTTTCTCTACTTGTCATTATCATGTCATTATGTATCACTTATCCTATTTACTTGTTGTATTATTGTAATACAGTTGTAAATATCAATACATAAATTTTTAAAAAAATCTTTGCAATTCAGTGATACTGGAGCTCATTAATTATAATGGAATTTTAATATTGAATTTTAACTATAAAAATAATAATAATAACCATTTCTTTGTTTTGTTAGTAAAATATTTAACACAATCACGCCTTTAGGGAACGACCACTTAAAAATGTTTTGATATATTACAGCTAACTACATCAGCTGTTAATTAGCTATATAGTTAAATATATTAACTATAACTAAATACATGAGCAATTACTTATTTGGGGAATTCCAAATTGAAAAAATAATTGTAAACTCTATGTGAAACAGAGGCATGCATGAGATGTACATCCTGTTTATGGTAGAGATTTAACGATCTCAAGGCATTTTTTTCTACCATGAGATTGGGGAATCCCCTGAAAAATTCTTCAAGGTAACGACGATGAAAAAATATATTAACTGCTTTAAAACTTCAGAATTTTAGGATAAGAAAACAAAAGGTGTTCTTTTGAAATATTTTATATTAAATTTATATAAATTAAAAATAAATATGTACATCAATAAATAATATAAAAATGGACAAATACAAAAACTTCTTTCCGCAAGATAGTTTGGTGTGAATACTGTCAGTTCTTGAAGATGGGGACTTCATAAGCGATGAATTAATCTAAAAAAAAACAATAAAAAACACATTAATTTTATTGCTATTTCAATGGTCTAAAATAATTAATACTTTATTTATTGATTTTAAATATATTTATTTTTCTACGCTTAATAAAAAATAAAAATAAATTGAAAATTACCATCTAGGATACTGCCCGCCAGCATTCCGATGTATTCAACACCATTCTCCGCCATACTGGTAAATATCTGCAAACAGAAAACAGAAAATTATAATAAAGTATAAAACAAATAAATTATAATGAATAATTATGATTATGGAATTTTAAATTATATTTGTAATAATAAAATAAGTATGCACTTATTATGGTGTTTTAATTTACTGCACCCCAGCTATCTCTATCCTTACATTAGAAGTTCCAGTCAACTAATTGCTTTTATAATTATATTTTAATACCATATTCTATTATATTTTAATACTAAATAATGAAAATTCGAAAGAGAATATACGAGTTCAAGTTTAAAATTTGTTAATAAAGCAAAAATAAAAAAGAATAATAAGTAAAATATTAAACGTTGTATTTCCATTTAAAACTTCTTGGTCCCAAATTTTTTGATTTTTTCCCGGACTTTCCTCTTTTTCCAGTCACGATTTAACACTAAATAACGAAATTAACGAAGGAACTCATAAAGAAGTTGAAATGTCAACTTGCTGCACTGAAACTTTATTTTATTAATAAATAAAGTTTATCGACTCCATGATACGAATAACAAGGCCGTCTGCAACTTCCTTATTGATGAAAGTTTTTCTTTTAGGCACCAATTATAGATAGATAGAGCTAATCTATCATTGGAAATATCTGAAATGCCCAATTAGTCAAACGAGAGGTTGAGATTATAAGTAAAAAATAAACTAAGGTCGGTCATTAACAAAATAAAAATCCCAGTTAATTTAATTTTGTCCAACTTTTATTTAAAAAAAAAGAGTAAAAAATTTATTGTAAAATACTTTTTATATCGTAGTATATATAAGCTGACTGTAATTTATTATAGAAACTAAAAATTAAACGTATTAAAAGCTATTGATTTTAATTGTGTTACATAAAATTTAAAACCTTGATATATGTAATAATATCTCAAAATTTGCATTCATTAATTCATTTTATTGTTTTTATTTTACTTGATTTTTTATTCGCAAAAATAATTAATCGATTCACCTGGAACAGGTTTCGAGAGTTTCGACCTGTTCCGGAGCTAAAATTGACATTGAAAGCTCTCATGACGTCAATGGATAGTTTATTTTTCTTCTACAACAATAATTGCTCTAATTTCTCAAGGATTCGCGCATTCTCCTGCGCCCTGCGTGTTTTGCATTCGTTATTCAGAAAGAAATATCAACCTTCGTATGAAGCATGGTTGGTAGTTGCGGATTTCGATAACGTTCGTTCCCGAATGCAATTCAATGTAAATGTTTAAAGGCCTTTTGCATTCAACAAAATATTCTTGTTATTTAAAATTCATATTAACGGCAATTAGAAACACGATCTAAAGAAGTTCCCAATAATCGATTATATTGTTCGTGCTTTTTATTTTATTCATGAAAAAATGGCCAATTAATTATGTAGTGACATTGATGTTTACCCGGAATATTATTAACTATGCCTTGGCCATGAATCGACAAGTATGTTTATACCTCGTTGCTATCAACAAACCTTGAATCGAACTTGCGTTGCATTTGATACGACTTAGTGGGCTATGCAAGACACGAATAATTAAAAATTTAACACTGGATATTTTCCCTTATCTGACATATTTATCGATTGGTCACCGGCCTCCAAGATTTATTAAAATCAAGGCAATCTAGGTCTTAAATGACTTTTTGCCGTCGTGGATGGCCTGGAAGACCATTTCCCGGTGTTTGAGGCAGGGAATTGGACACGGCTTCCTGTTCCTTGAACCGATAATTAGCAGCCGGATCAGTCAAGTCGAATGTATTCCGTTTCGACATTACTCTACAAGGTTGTCATCCTTGAGAAGTACTCGAGTTTCCTAAGTACACAGGGTATATAGATTTCTAATAAAGGTCGAATGCCGTATATTATGAAATTTTTACTAGTTCAAATGCTAAAACTATCTTCCTAGTATCGTTTAATTATATTTCAAGCATCGAGTATTCCGACCGAGAACAGTAGTTCTCTGGTGTAACTTATATATGATTTTTTCCCACAAAGTTTTTTTTATAGAATTCAAATTCACTCGGAGATGCTGTTAGCGATATTTCTCAAAGTGCATGGGATGTAATGGGAGATATTAACAATCAATTAGTTAATACTGTAATCAATCTCAATCATTTCTCTCGTTCTACTACCCATCTATAAGAAATTCATAATTACCTAAACGCTTAAAACTCTCTGTTTATGAATTTTTTTATGATTCCCGGTGTTGAAGTAATAACCCTTAGAATAATGATTAAACAATATTAATATATTTTCTCTTTCTCTATCTAAATTTTGTATATATTACAATCAACATTTTAACTAACATGGTAAATAAACGGCTGATGACTGTCGATTTTCGAAATCCATTCCCAGGTGACTTATGAATAAGCCGAATTAAATAAAAATCTTTAATTTAGGAGTAAAGCAATCAAAACTGAATTTAGGATACTAAAATCTAAAATTTTGAAGAATGAAACTAGTTATTTTCATTAATGAAGGTAAGCGAAAAAAATAACAGTCTATAATTAGATACTATGATTGTCGTAAATACTCCAGTCTATTTTTAGTATGAAAATAATACAAATATCTTTATTTTTGATAATAAACTAATTTTGTATACACCTGCTCAAGTACTAATAGATTAACGTATCTAGAGTTATCTTGGAGGATGTGTGATCAAACACATGATAATCATTACATAACTTATTTATTAAATTTGTACGAGATGTTAAAATAAACTAAAAAATAAAACAAAACGAAAACGATAAATCGTTCGACTCTTTAATGAAAAGATCCAATTATGCTGCCAGATTGATAAGGGGCTATCACGCTAAACTACGACCTTATTACCAGGCTATGTTTGTACTGATAACGTATCACAGAGAAGAACTCCCTACTAGATTGAAAAATTTAAATAACAATGGGTAAAATAAAATACGATCACTGAACCGGACATAAACACTTAAGAAGTCTTAAGTGGTCTGCCTAGCGCAAGCAAGGTTGAGTCCAAGACTAATCTTAGGTTAGGGGCTATTTTTGCGTTGGAATCTTTATCGCCACTAGTCCTACTGTTAATAGCAAGCGAAATCTGAGGCTTCTATTGATAAGAATCTTCTCAGTAATAATTTACAATATTATATTATTGTTATATAAAAATTAATGGAATCTTTTCTCTTATCGTAATTTAATTGATATTGTACCTATTATTTTCGTAATGAAAAAAAACGTATATTACTAAGTTGGGCCTTACATGGACATTATTGTTGAGTCATTATAAAATTCCTTCTATATGTTGACCTTCAAATTGGTATATGTAAATCATAATATAGACAAATGTTGTATATTTATTATTGATGTTGAAGGCTGGACAATGTTCTGGTATCCTTTTTTCAAACCCACTTTCTATAATATATGTAAAATTAAAAAGAAACGTAACTATCCTTGACAATGGCATACTTTAAAAACAATAAAAAATCCCAGAAAAAAACAATTAAAGCATAACACATTAATATTGTCGTAATTATTGTCCCTAATTATCATATACAATTTAATAAAGGGGAAATATTAGTACCAATGGATTATAATAAATATTGATTTATGATTATTAAATTGCTTTCCATAATGTTATAGATGATAACACATGTACAATCAAAATAATAAAAGATTTTATCGAACTGGAATTGATTTTCAAAATTAATTTAAAAGTAATGTTATTTCAAATGGTATTCCGAGCTTTTATCGATATTTTATTTAAACTGTACGAAAAAAATAAACCATACGATTTACTGTGTATACAGTAAATCGTATGGTTTAATACCAATACATACAATTTCCACAACCCCGATTGAAAATATAGTATACTTTATGTAATAGTTTTGAAATAAAACAACAAACACTGTAAAATAAATGAAGTAATAAAAGTATAAATAAAATAAATATATCAGTTAAATGGAATTATCAAAATGTTAAAAGGTATTAGGCACTACAGATGGTTGTGATTTGATAACGTGCTATCCTCTTATCAAAACTCCCCCCTCCAAAAATTTGATTCTAGGTTGTCCGAAATCTTGTTCTACCTTATGTAATGAATAATTGTAATTTAAAAACTGTGTGTTTTTTCTTAATATCTGATACTACTTAAACGAATTTGTTCAAGCATGAGAGAAAAATTCAACATAATTTCAAAATTACGTGGCAATACAAACATAAATGTATTGGATGTAGTGAAAAAAAATCACACATAAGGAATAATTAAAAATAAACCTTAAACTTAAAAATTTAGATTTCTTCGTACAGCTTATTAGTCAATTCTACGTGAAAATTTCCATAATCATAATTTGAAGTTATACTAGATTCATTCAGTTCGACATAAACTATATACTCCAATTATGCAGCTCAGAGGTAAACTATCCTACTATTTGGAAATTTGACAGACGAGAAATACGAAATTTCTTACTGAATTATATTAGCTGTGCTCGATATTTGAAGTGTTGTGTATTTTAATATATCAATGTTAGTTTATTTGAAAATACGTGAAAATAATTAAAATTTGACTGTAAAATTAACAAGCACAAATGGACTTGGACAACTTACCCCCGGCATACAGAACTAGCAGGTAGGAGTTTGTTTACAAGTGTAATTTTATTCTTTGATAATACTTAAGGATATAACGAAACGTGGATATTTTATACTTTTTTTCTCACTAATTGTATCGATTACACTCGAAACGAACTGCTACACCACACACTCAACATCACAAACATAAACACAAACACGTGTACTCACCGACAGTTCCGAAGCAGTCTTGACTCTCTCAGGCAAGCGGTCCACGGAAGATGTGGAAGGGTTCATACCCTCACTTGCTTGCCGGGGTGAACCTTGACCCCTCCTGAAGACTTCTTGTTGTTGTTGGAGTCCGGTCTGAATATCCTGTCGAAGACCTGCCTGATGGTGGAGTGCTTCCTCTCGAACGGGTTTGGGTACATGATGGCGATGTTGCTTGCACAGAATGGACTCTTGGTCTAATACCGGTCGGCCTGCCCACTCGAGGCTATATAGTGAGCGTCCCGTGACGTAGGCGCCGCGCCCCCCCCAACCGCCGTCGCGGATTTGTTTGTTTACTATTTTTTTTTTAATTCCGATTTCGAATTCGATAATTAAAGGGCGTACGTATGAAAATTTATAAAATGGGATTGTTGATTCTCTGGTTTTAGCTTATCCAGATCTTGTTGATTAAGAGACTTCGTGTTTATCTTCCAATATTTTCGAACATTGCATTCACCGCTGTTTCTTATTTTTGCAGCATCAACTAATTTTAACTTAGAGGATAAGAAAGGCAATCTCGAAATAAGTATTTTATTTTGTAACAGCGGAGTAGCTCAGTGGATAGAATGCTGAGTTATGCCAAAGGTATCGGGTCTGAATCCGGCTATGGCAGATGATTATTTATTTTGTTAACTGGCGCAGATGGACAATGTGGGGTATGCAGCCCCACTCCTGGGCCTCAACAAGCCGTTATAGAGTGGGTACTCTTAATTGGGGGAAACCTGGAGGTTGAGCATGATTTCGGACAAATCACCTCCCTGCACAACCGTTGTCCTAGAAACAGTTCAGTCTCTACCATATATTGAAATTAAGATCCTTCATAGGTTGTTGTGGTCCACAACAATGTTTTTTTTTTCTTCTATTTCATTTCAGAGAAAAACAAAATATTTTTTATCAATCATTAATTTTAGGATGCCGTACCATAATTGCAATAAAATGTTTTTTCAATATTGTTCATGAAATGTAGATAATTGTCCCATAATATATTTTTAAATGAATAGTATGGTCGTAAAATAGTTTCCAAAGGAATATGTATAGAATATTAAATATATCCTGGACCGATTTGAATGTTTTGTTACTTAATAATACATAACATGTTGATCGTGTTTCTAAAGGTTATACGCAGAAAAAAAAATGATAGAGCAATTGAACATCATTTAACATCATCAGGAAAATCCCGATCGTGGGAATATTTCTTTAGTAAACAGTACGTGCTAGTTTTAACAGTAAACACTTAATTTAATCATTAATATTAATCAGTTTACGTGAACTTGGGGTAATTTAAACTGAAAATATTGAATTTTTAAAATGGAATTTCATTAAATGTTGCAATAATTGATGTATTACGTTTTATTATGTTCAGTAGTTTGATACTGGCGTTTCTGAGCTTTCATCACTTCTGTGAATTATGGATTTTTTAATTCATCATCAATATTTTTCATATTCAATCAAACAACAAACTGTTTTAGCATGTGTCTTGTGTTATCATGATATCCTACGCAATGATTAATATGACTCTTTATTGTAATAAAGAATCGTATATTTGCAATTTGCAATTGGACTAAACCTCCGAATGAGTAAGGAAAGCATTATCAGTATGCTCACCAGACTTTTTTATGTTCTCTGATCAGCAAGCAGGCAAAAAGAAATTAAAAAACAAAACATAGTGTGTATCATAATAGAAAAATCAACAAAATAATAAGATAACGTGGCTTTGTACAGTCTTAGAACAATCAAGTTGTCATAATTATAACAAAAATATGTATCAAATAAAATAATCTAGTTACAAAATCCTTACTTTTCTACCCAAGTCTCAAGTTTTCGATAGAACCAAATGAAAAAACTCAAAAAGTATTGCTCTGGACGACAAAAAGATAAACGTAAATAAATAAATACAGTATAATTTAAAAAAAAGGATAAAAAAAAAATAGATCAAATTAAACAAAATGCGATAGTGGACAAAGGATGAAACAAAAATTAAAGTATTCAATCAAATATTTATTACAGTAATTAAATTTCTTTTATTTCATTTAATTAGTGATTATTCTATTTCATATAATGTAAAGTTATTATTTTAAAAATTCATCACTATTTTTTTGTTTACTTTTTAATATTTATATTTGTTTTTTGAGTGCTGTTCTTTCAGTTTTTTTTTAAGAACCTATAAGGTTTTATTCTACTAGCATCAATTATGTCCTTCATAATAATGTCAAACAACTAATTATTGAATTTCATCAACAAATTTGATAATTACCTTAGTGAAAATAGAAACATTTAACCATTATTTGTTATTGTTTTGATATTTACGATCGTGAAAAAATGTATGCTTCTCATTATTTCATTGACATATCAACAGCAGTGTTGCTAGTTGACGTAAATGGGATTTTTGCAGTTCATAATTCCTGAATATTATTAGTTCCAACTAACTAAACCAGATGAATGTTTTGTTTATATATTTAAAAAAAAATCTACGTAGATACTATTAAGTGGTTTGCAGTTGGAGTGGTATTGGAATGATTTACAGTAGCACTCAACACACCATACCGAAGTGATCACTAATGGTTCTCATCTTATCACTAATGACGGTACTTGAAACAATAAAATAAATTAGCATCAGAAATCCATAAATTCCACGAGAAGATCCTTCGAAGAACTGCTAAATACTTTTGGTAGTTACATTCGGAATAAAATAGTTAAGTGACTTCTTAGAAGACAATAGTATCTGTTATGTTATATTCCCCCTTTTAAAATTCTTACTGATACCTCTGAAGATTTATTATTGTAGTAAATAGAAAGAGATAATGATCATTGAGCGATTTGATGACATTTTAAGATAGCCTGCAGGCTGCATTGGACATAAAAATAACAATGTCACGCGGCCAGAATAATATAAGGCCGCTATATCAGGCAGAAATATTAAATATATTCCGATCCAGAAGGTCAATGAGCTTATCACTAAACGTCGAGGTTCGGCGATGTGTTACTATCTCAAGTGATAACGATTACTACCGATGTACAATGTAGATTTACAAGAATTCACAATTCACAATACAATAACATTTGAAGATCACTTGTGGAGATATGTTATTCCTCGAAAATCCAAGGTTGATGGTGAAAAAATGGTTTGAGATTTGATATTACCTGTACCAATACAACTCATAATTGGAATAACTCAGTACATGGTAGAAACCGTAATTTTCTAAGACAACTGATCATAAGTGCAGGTGACTAATGTTTACGAGATCACAAAAAATCTCCAGGTTTTCCCAATTAATGGTACATATTTTGTAAAGACTGTATGAGCCTCAGCACGGTCTACTTATCCTAAGGTTCATATATTGTTGTTAATATATTAAATAATCTGTCTGTCACAGCCGGATTCGAGCCCATTTATTATAGAATGTATGAATATATAATTATATTTATTTATATAACATGGAGATGTTTTGAGATTTTATTGCTCTTATTTGCATTTTAATTTAAAATTTTTTTTTTTTATAAAATTAAAGTTATTTAAAAATGATATGTAATTAAATTAACATAAAATTTTATATTATTAAATTTCATTGATCATTTTATTTTCTATTTATGTTTTTATCTTCAAATTCATAAAGGCGACAAAGGTAAAATAAAAAAACAAGTAAATACACTTTGGAAATAAATTTGTTTTCATCGACTCTTCAGATACGAAAATGCTTACGTATACAGAATCGTATAATTTTAAAAATAAAAATAAATAAATAAACCAGAATTTTTTTTATTTCATTATTTTTAAAAAAGAGTTTACCGAATTTTCCTTACTAATAGTCTATGTTACAATGATTAATCCATATGTTCATAATCATTAAAAAAGCTAAACAATAACGATAGTTATTATTGGTATGATAATTTTGAATATAATAAAAATAAAAAATCTAACGTCTTTGCACGCAATGTAATTTTTTTTTAAACAGAAGCAAAATATTAAACATGCCATAAGTTTGAAACCTTTCTAGTTATACTCATTACAGATATGTATTTACTATTTAAGGATATATACTTTAAAAAAAATATCTAAAATATATACAATTAAAAAATATATAGGAAGCCATCAATATTTTCAGCCGCATGTTTTTTTTATAATCCATACTTCATTTTCCAACGACTTCCGGTACAGACTTGGTCCAGTGAAATACTTCCTAAACGGTATCAGTTCGTTGATAAATTATTGTAAATAAGCTATAATTATATAGACAGTATGCCACCATGTTGGATGAAATAACTCGTTTTAATTTCCCCGTTGAGTCATTGACCGGGGGACTCAACGCAAGGGCACCGGCGGCCACGTTCCGCCTCGATGTTACCTTAACTCTCTTCCCATCTTCAGTTCTGTGGTTCCCGATAGCCTCCCAGGAACTGTTATTCACAATACCACCAACTCAGAAAAAAAATTAACTATTTAAAAAATAATATATTGACAGTCACATAAACATTTTTAGCGAGAAATCTTGTTGATGTTATTTCTCGCATGGCGAAAAAAACAACTTAGCGAGATTTTATAGATTATAAAAAACAAAACAAATTTCAGGTGGGAAATCCTTATTTCATTATTCAAGGATGATAATTGTTTTCTGTAAAATTTTCCGATGTTGGAAAGTTTTAGTCATTATAATTGATTTAATAGTCTTAGTACGTGAGACAAAACTGTTTTAAAAAATGTTCTAAAAATATTAACTGTTATTTACTGCGCACTTACACCACATATATCTATTAAATATAATGAAGGTACAAATAAGGTACAAATTTTTTCGAGATTCCATGACACAATCATATTTGTCTAACAATAAATATATTTCTTCATGCATTTTTCTTCAAATTAAATGCATTGTCTTATATAAAACATAACAAATAAATAAAATATAGTCTCTTGTTGCACATCAATAAAATCTGAAAGGAAACAACGATGTAGTTTAAGAGAAGAAAGAGGGGAAAAGAAAAAAATTGTTCAATAATATTGCAATGAAAAATGAGAAAACCTGCAACCTTCTTTCTATATACATCCATTTATTTTTACTGATAAACACAAATTATAGAACAATAAATTAATTACAGAAGAAATTAGAAGTACACACATCTTACTAAATATGGATTGAAGTTTTGATTTTTATTTTTATATATAAGAAACGAAATTACGTTTTCATCCTCGGAGTTAGAATAAGAAAAAAAAAAGATTTTGAAATATAGTTGAGGTTTAAGTAAGTCCTCAGAAATTTCATTGATTGACATTGAATTGCACAAGAATTTAAAGGGTATGAATAATTGAAAATATATGTTTAGAAAGTTGCGTAGTTATTTGAATGTTTTATTGTTTGTTAAAATTCAACCCTGGTTACATTTAAGGTAATGTCCAATATGTTATTATTTTTTTGTTTCATTTTACTGACGTATTTACCGAGTGCGTAGATGAACGTGTATTGTAAATTCGTTAACGCAATCCATTGTTGAGTATCCTTATTACATATAATGTTTGTTAGATTAGATCTCAAAGATATAAAATCTAAAAATGTTACTGATATGATTTAAAATTGTGATTGGTCTAGGAACCCAAATTTATTTATCAACACAGAATTATATTTATCGATGACAAGCGTAATTCCAATTTTTTACTTATTTATTTTTCTGAAAATCATGATTAAACTTGCTATTTTATTGTATTACTAAAAACATTGCACATTTTCTCTAAATAGGTCATTATTTCCACAAAGACCAAATCTTGTATCTTCTTCATAAATGATACAAAAATTGGATTTTTTTTTTTTTTTTTCGAAAATTTGGCTTTAAGACTTAATTTCAAAGTCCTATTTTGAAAAATTGGATTATGGTACCTTTTAATGTATGGTAATTTAGAATTCCAACGATCAGACTCACTAATATAAGTTATGTCAAATATAAATCTGGTATATTTTTAAAAAGCTGCGAATGGCAAAGAGCCTTTTTTCAGATTCTGTGTATCTTGAGGAAAATTATTCTTTTTATTTTTCTAAAGAATATTAGAATTTTAACTTATAAATTCTCGTATCATATTTAAATCTGTAATCAAAATACCACAATGTATACACAATATATACTATTGTACTAATTAAAATACAATGAAATAAAAAAATATTGTTGCCGCCCCCGGGTGGGCTCGAACCACCAACCTTTCGGTTAACAGCCGAACGCCCTATCCGATTGCGCCACGGAGGCCATGTGTGCACTGGCAAATTATGTAAATATATGATTAATAAATTAATCATAAATAAATCATAATCAGCGGGGAAGCTTAGTTTGTAAAGCACTGGGTTGCTGAGCTATAGTTTCCGGCTTTAACCCGACGTGACAGGTAAATTATTTTATCTGTTGAAGCCGAAGAATGGATGTGAAGACCCTTCTGAGATTCACCCCGAAATTTTACCCTTAATTGGAGAAAAACCCAGCGATTGAGCGTGATCTCGGACAAATCACCTCTATGCACAACCGTTGTCCTAGAAATTGTACACACTTTACCGTGTACTAATCCCCATGGGTATGACTGGTAGTCTTCTTCTTTCGTGACTCTGCAATCCAGCAATGAGCCTTGGCCTCCTCGATACTAGCCCGCCAATCCTCTCCGTCCAGTGCTGCGGCCTTCCAGTTCTGAACATTTAGCAGGCTCCTGGAGTTCTCTTAAAGCAATCTTTGTTGGCTCCAGCTAGTAATTGCTAATTACACATGGAATACATTCATCCTAATTTTAGAACGAAAACAGTTGTAAACATTAACTTCATTTTATTAGTTTATTTTTTGAGATACAGGTCATTCACAGTAAATCATACTACGTGTAACACGTAATATCTGCTCATCCCTCTTTCCTCAATTTGCTGGTGTTCCTCAAGGCAGTATCCTCGGCCCAATGCTCTACACAGTTTATACAGCTGACATCCCAACTCATCCTAATACTATCCTTACCACGTATGCGGATGACACATGTTTATTATTTGTCAACACTGATCCAGTTATAGCATTCCGTACGCTTCAATCCCATAACACTGACTTTGAAAATTGGTGTCAACCCTGAAAGAATAAAATAAATTCCCACAAATCTCATCAAATTACAAAAAAATTCAAAATTCTCCGACGTAAACCAACGACTTCCTGTATCGTTTAATAACATCCCACTGATTCCTATAGAACAGGTCCGGTACTTAGGACTGCACCTTGACAAACGTTTAACATGGAATCCTCATACTAGACTAAAACGACAAGAAACCGCTCGCCGTTTCAGGCTACTTCAACATTTACTAGACAAACGCTCTAAGCTCTCGATTAATTATTAAAGACTCATATACATGACAATCATTAGACTCATCATACGGCTTACGGATTAGAGCTTTGGGGCTCCACTAAGCCAACGAATTCCTCTCGTATTCAATCCTTAAAATCCAAAATCCTTCATAAAATCCTCAATGCTCCTTACTTTGTTACGAACAAAGTAATCCATAAAGACCTTAATGTCCCGTTTGTTGGTGATTTGGCCCGAATACGATATCAATCTTTTCATGACAAACTTCATTTCCACTCAAACCCACCAGTTTCAAACCTCGCAACCTCTTCAATTCCTGATAATCCTCCTAGATGCCTGATTGTCTTTTCAGATGTCTGAAAAGAAAATGGCCTTGTGACCTTCTAGTTGAACTTTTTATTTGAGTTTTCTGGATTTTCTGGGTTTTCCACTGGGTAGTTTCTCTACTTGCCTTTGTCTGTGGATATGATGTTTCTTTCATTATATTTACTTGGTGTATTCTGATTGCCGTTGTAAATTTCAATAAATATATTTTTTTTTTTAATTTAAGAAAGACTACCTGTCATATTATTCCGTAATTCAATGATAAATGTTAATTTATTTACTATGGTGAACTTTATTTCGACGTATGCTTGCGATAATACTGTTATGTATTTATTATAAGTTTTGACTTTTGTACTATAGTAAAACCTCCCCAATACAAAAAAAAATTATATTTTGAAGTGTTTCGTAACTCTCATGGCCAATCACTCCTTGTAATTTTTTTTCTGATAAACATTGAAAAAAAAATTTGTTATTGTCAGACGGTCTTGTTTGCTACAGCAAGTTTAAGATATGAGTTCTCAATAAGACTCCGATGAAGATTACGAGACTTTTTCATCATGTTCGGAGCCGTTAATAAATAAAATTTAGATAACCAAAAATTTCATTAAAAAAAAAAGAACTTGTTTGCCTGTCTTAAAAATTCCTATATATTTGGATTATTAAAATTATTCTTGACTTAATTAGATCGAACTTTCGCCATGCACGTCAAAAAGATAATGAAACTAAATAATTTTAATTATTGGTAAAAAGAAAATTCCTGAGCAACGGAATTCTTTAATTAACTGATCCTAAAACACATTAAAATTTGTCCGCTAATTTTAAATGAAAAAAAAAAAGAAAAATTAGGAGGAAAATTCACAAAGTGGTGATTTCATAACATACGAACTATAGTAATAAATAAAACACAAATTTATTTATAAACGTTTACAGAATAAGATATAACCGAAACCGATAGAGGATATAATTGACCATAACGTAACGTTCTGTACCCTCGTGGTGCATTTATGAAGAATATATATAAAAAAAAATTTTAGATCTTTAATTAAATTATTTGGAATGGACAAAATATTAATATACAATAGTAATTAATATTACAATATCAATGCATATCTACAATATATACTTGCTTGTATCTCATTGCAAACATTTAATTTGGACCCATTAATTTACTACCGTTTTAAACATGCATTAAATACGACAAAGCAGTCATTTGCTCTTCTAACAACTGTTAGCTCATTAGTTATGGCCTAAGAGTTATGACCCCTTACGTTACAATAATAAAAATATTTAAATATTAAATATGAAACAGCTATTGTTGCCATAATTTTACATTGCCTCCACTGTTCCAATCATCAAGATGAAAGTTAAGTTTTTGAAACAATTATTTAGTTTTCAATTTATTCCTAATTGAGGTGTAGGTAAATCTGGATTGATTAAAAAATATTTTTAAAACTTTTATTTATTAATTAAAACCTGTACCACTAGTTCACTTGATCTTTTTTCAAGTTATTTCTCATCGTTGTTGCATATACCAGAAACGTTTCATTAAGCTTCATCATCAAACGATTTATGTTATTTTTAAATTTTTTACTACTATTATTTTACTAATGAACGTAGCTCTGGAGAAGAAAACAATCGTTTAACATAATTAGCCAATTGACGTCAGTCAAGTTTGCAATTTGGAAAGTCTTGACGCAGGCTCTTCTCTAGTGAACCCTTTCCAACACTTTCACGCATAACTTGTCGCATTGTTTAAATTATTTTAATAGGGTTTAAAAAAAAGTTAAATAATCATAGGATCGATGTACGTTCTTCCTTCCAATTGTCATAATGATGGCTTATTTTGAATTGACGGTGGAGGATCAGTGGCGTAGGAGACTTTTTTACAATATGTACTCTCATTAATCTTCATGTTCTTCAGCAGGATTCAATGCTTTGTTATTTTAATTCCTAAATCGTTGAGGAAATTGAAATTACAACCTTATGACCTATACATTTGTATTAATGTTTTTTTGGGGTCTATATATGATAAATAATATTGAAATTAAAAAGGTTATAGGAATCGCCCATAGATTAATGAGTAAGACCTAGATTTATTCATTTTTCTCAAACCTTCTATAGTCATTCTTTTTTACGTTCCATATTATGCGTTTAGAAGGACATAAATTAACTTGATTTTCACATATCTGGTGTAGATCTTACATATTTTGTCCACATTTATCAGCAAAGAAAATATGTTAAAAAGACTTTTTTTAAAATATAGTTTTATGCATCTGTACCCCGGAGGAAAAGGGCACTATGTCACATTTTTGTATTTATTCAGGAGAACCAATTTTCCATAACTTTAACTACTAAAATTTGTTTCTCTGTTACTTACAGAAACAATAAAAGAAAATTGATCACGTTGTTATTGGATGTGACAAGTAATTGAAATTATTGATCATAGTATTTATTTATGACAATTTCCCTAAAATATTGCCTATTTTATGAACATGGTGTCCTTTACCTCCGGGGCACAGTATTTGAATTTTAGCATGATTTGCATTTGTTCTCTAAAATAATTTTGTGTATTCATTTGTTTTTTCATTCTCAGAGTTTCTATCACTAAATATTTTATATATTTGTCTTAAATGATCGTAAACATATAATTACTTACATGTTTTACCCGAAAATAAAAATTATAAATCCCCTAATTGTAATCAATGACGTACATAGTCGTAATAAATGAACATATATCATTATTTTTTATTGCAAATAATATTAATATAATTGATATATCTCGTAAAATTATCATTTCATAAGAAATTACAATCGTAAAACAAAATAAAGAGAATGAAATCCTAGACCTTGAATCCTCAAGTTAGTTCGGCCATGAACTCAACGATAGCTCGTAAGTCAAGTAAATACCTCATTTTAGATTTTTATTTATCAAGTATTATGAGTATCTTTCTGAAAAAGAAAAATTATATGGTTTCCCAGGAATGAAAAGCGGATCCAAAAGGCAACAATTCTCACATATCACATGTGAATCCCTAACTGTAGAAAGAAGATTAGTTCAATTTTTCAAGATTTTTATTTTTTCATGAAAACTTTTAACAAACACAGAACGCATCGTTTAATACAGAAAGTACTCTTATCCACATGATAGCTCTGAATTGACAACGCCTTCAGTAGACAGATAAGGAACAAATCCAAGACTAGTTCAATTTCTGTACTAGAACTACCAAAAATCCTTATACAACGGTCCTGCCAATAAATTACAAAAAATGGATGCAATAAAATACTTGATCTGAAAACAAAAAGATGTTTTGGAACCCAATAACGTTATGGTAAAATCCACAAAATCTCTTGAAGAAGGTTTATGGTATGGAAATAATGTACCTGTAATATGAATTTAATTAAGTTTTTATGCCGACTTCCAATTGACTTCTTAAGTAAGATTCATGGTCTTTTTTTCATGATCAAGAACGTTCTTATTAAAATTAAAGTTTTTATTAAAATTAAAGTAATTGTTGAATAATTAACTTTCCATTATAAAAAAAAATATTGCCATTATTTTTTTAACTAAAATTTTATCTTTTACGACTCAACAATCGTTGTATTTCTGATTATCAATATTTTTATCTGAGTCTGGCTAATTACTTATTAATTAATTCGGTTAAACTAATTATTTGAAAAAAATCTTGATGAGTTCTAAACTTTTTCATAGGTCATCAATCCAAATACTAACAGTGCCGTAATGTGATAGTACTAATTTATTTAAAGATATATTTGGTATTGGTAGCATAATAACATGATCAGAATAGGAAAATCTATGAAGAGATGCTTTTAGTCGATGTCAAAAACCGCGCCATATATTATATTATCTTAAAGATCGGTTATTTTTGATAAAGATAACGGATATATAAGATGCTTAGCTTGCTTTCAACCTTGAAAACTTTTTTTAATAGTAATTCAACCTGTAGAATGCGTTACGGTTACTAACTCATTTTCACCAAAAGTTGTAGATAGGCGGTATTGTTTTGACAGTGACGATATATTGGGTCGTAACGGATGAAATATCAGTTTCGTTTATTTACAGTTTTCTTTTCATTAGGGATTAGATTACTTGTACACAAAAAATTATGTTATGTATACCGTTTGAATGATCATTTAATCCTTTTTCATAATCAGTCTTACTTTTCCATTTGAAAGTGAAGCAACGTTTTAAAAATAAATAAGAATTAAATTATGTCTTCCGCGAAAATTCGTATAATCCGAAACCTTAATATTGTTTATGGTTAAGAAACAGTGAGCGAAAGAACAATCTTCCATTGGTTTGAAAATTTTCGGTCTGGGTATTATGACCTTACCAACAAAGAACGTGGTAGGCCGAAGACTAAGTTAAGAATTGGACAACGAAAAGTTGAAAAATCTGGTCGAAGCGGGCACTTCCCAAAACAGTCGTGAATTAGGTTCACAACTTGGAGCAAGTGCCATGACTCTTTCCAGGCACCTTATGGACCTTAGTAAGACAAAAAAACTGGAAATATGGGCACCACATGAATTAACCAAGGCCCAGCAGCTCACCCCATTTTTTTCAGGAGCTGAATATAGAGGTCCTTCCTCACCCAGCATATTCTTCGGACCTTTCTCCAACTGATTTTTACTTTTTCCGTTGTTTGGATAATTTTGTAAGAAATAAAAAAATTGACAACGAAAATGCCCTGAAATCGACCTTCCAAGACTTCGCTTCTTTTTTGATACCTACTTTCTACAGAGCGGGGATAGAAATGCTTGTTTCACGTTGGGAGAAGTGTATTGAAAATGAAGGATCCTATTTTGATTAATAAAAGTATAGTTTAATAATTTTTGTGCTAATAATTTGAATTTACTTAGAAATATGATATTTGAATTTAATTATAAATATAACTTTCACTGACATTTCATATGTTACTACCCAATATTAATTGATTAACCCTGAATAAAAGTGAATAAATAATGTGTTACAATCTCATTGACAAAGTGACAAATGAGTCAAGTATGGTTTTTAAATATTTTTATTTTAAAGACAAAAGATATGCCCCCCGCCGGGATTCGAACCCGGATCTTCTGTCTCTCCGCGATAATGTCCCACGTAGGCATTCGAATCCCGGCCAGGAGCATATCTTTTCTCTTACATCTTAAAATAAAAATATTTAAAAATCAAAACAGTTGACCAAAATTTATAAAAAGAGTCTAGTCTGGTATTTGTTTATGTGTTAACTTACCATTAACTGATAACTTATTTATTTATTAAATAATATAATCAACTATATACTGATGAAATTAATAAATTACATTATAATAACTTATTTATTACAATTAAACATTTAAATTATTTTTTCAATTTAGTAGTAATTGTCCGGCGTTTGAGGGCACGTGTTTAGCCTCACCGTTAGTAGGTAACGTTTTTCAAGCGAAAGCCTCAACCGGTTTTTATGCACGGTAGCTCTAATCATTTTTGGAGATCCCGTAAAAAGTTTTGAGCTAAAAAAAACACAAACAAATGTGTTAAATTATTTATATTATATTATTTAGTAATGATATTTTGAGGAATCAGCACAATTAAATTGTCAGTTTAATGGATCAACTTATATTTCCCTTACATGTATTGATATATTATGAGCATAAAATTATAAACGGGTTTTAGGTTTGAACTATACAGTGACTTCTTTTTGAATCATGATTATTAAGTTAAAATTATTCAATGAACTCTCATTTAGAAAAAAAATAAGTCGACCATATTTAAAGTATTCTAGACTGTTTTGGTTTATATTTAAATTATGCTGCTGAAATAATACAGATATTTTTTTTATTTTTTTTTTAGTTTTTATAGTTATAAAAGATTTTTAAATAAGCCGTTATATACATGTTGCGAAGAAAATACATAAATGCATCTGCATGACCCCAAAATATCAAAATTGGCAGATATGCTACTTTGAATTTGCAACGGCGATATGTGAACGTATTTTAAATTTCAAATATGTACTTGAATATCTTTAAAAAAAAAATTAAATTTGATAAAGAAAGAAAAATACATATATTTTTATACACCGTCTAATGCATCTCTCTGAGAATTTCTAAACTCATTCATACTGTGTGTAAACATAGATAAATTAATGCAACGTGCCAAGTCGAGTCTTGATTTCCACTTGAGTGAGGAAGATTTCTAAATTTGTAAGTTTTAACTTCTCTAATAATCCATCAATATATTAAATATATATTCATGTGCCCTTTGTACCTTAGGATGAATAGAGTTGAAAATATATAAAGTTATATCCGTAATTAGGTTTATTATTTTTGAGTAAATTAATGTTTTGATATTATCAAATTAAATAGTTTTCCAGAAAATCACATGTGCTGATTCACTATGAAACACGTTGCTATTCCCGACGTACAGATATCACTAGGCTATCAGGGTCATGGGATTGGGGCCGTAGACGATATCCATATCTTCGGGGGTCGCCCCCATTAAAATGTAGCAGAAGCAAAACCTTTCATCAGATTATCCTGGGCCTTCTACTCGAGGATATACCCGTTAAAGGTAATATTAATAGTTCGTGTTGATAAACATTTGAACCTTTCTTGAAAAAATCAAGAGTTGGTGTCAAGGAAAGGAAAAAAAAAATTAAATCATGATTAAGATATAATATTTTAAGTTCAAAACAAGCAGGTTACGATTAAATAAATGTTATTTTGTCAATGCTAACTTTAGGCAAAATTCATAAAAACACACAAGATATTTTTCCAAATAAAAAATATTTTAATTTTTTTAATTTACTTACCTGCTTTAGTTTATAAAATAACCTAAAAATTGATAATGGTTTTATGAATGTAGCAGGCCTGAATAAAACACTTAGTTATTCATAATAAGTGTATCATAATATCGCATTCGGATATGCGATCTATTTAAAAAATTATTATTTCAATACTAAATGTAAAAATAGTATATGGAAGAGTAAGAATAAAACAGAACATTTTCATTGTTTTTTTGCAGTTATATTTTAACAGAATAATGCAAATTCTTTCCATTTGGTGATAGAGAAATTCAGTCTTACCTTATTTTCATAAGGAGATACCATTAAAAAAGTACTGTTTATTCATTCAACCTCACTTTATGTTACTGGGGCTTATTAGAAAAAGCTACTGTGGTTGCCCTAAATTTCGCGTGTCTAGACACCGCACAGGCTCGGGACTATTATTTTATATGCCTACCGACGACATAACTAAAGATTCTTTGCTCCCTTTAAAAACCTTTATAGATATTGGGTAACCTTGAGGAACTAGCGTTATCTAATAATAGTTTAAGTTCTTTCATGACAGCAAAATTTTACCATTCTAAAACTATCTCAATCATCGAGGCAAGTTAAAGTAGTACCATATTAATACATTTTATATTTATCATTAAGCTGAAATCTGCTAACGGGGTGAATTAACGGGAATCGAAGCTGAAGCTAGGTTTGAAACTAGTGGATTTGAGTTGGAATAAAGTTGGTCACGAAAGGGCTGGTATCGGGTTCGGGCCAAATCAGCAAGAAATGATACACTGAGGTCATTATGGATGACTTTATTCGTAACAAACAAAGGAAATTAACCATTTTACGAAGGGATTCGGATTGTAAGAATTGGATACGAGAGGAATTTGATACCTTAGTAGATCCTCAAGGAAGCTTAGTTGCACAGTGGTAGAGTACTGAGTTGCCATGCCGGAAATCCTGGTTCAAATCCCACTGACTTTTATTAAGTCTGTTTGCAGCCGGAGATGGATCATACAGGACTCTCCTGGGGCTCACCCAGCCTCTATAAAATATTTTAAAAATAGGGTACCCAAAATAAGGGAGGAATCTTGCGGTCGAGCGTGACCTAGGACAAGCCACCTCCTAGCAGAACCGCTGTCCATGAAACAGTTCAGTCTCTACAAATGCCGGATCCAGGGAGGGGGGACGGGGCCACGTGCCCCCCCAGACAATTTTTTTTTGTCCTGTGGAGAATCCATTATAGTACATAATTAAGTCAAATCACATGATCATAGTTGTTAAAATAACAGAAAGAACATGAGTGAAACTATTGTTTTAATATTTTAATAAACCTTTGAAATCTTTCTATTGGTACTACAAGTTTATTTGTAAGTTATTGTTGATTTTCCCGTTTGCTCGTTGTGACCCCTCCCCAGAAAAAAATCCTGGATCCGCCGTAGTATATATATACATTACTTATATATATTACTATATAACTGTTCTTTATAATATATTCATAATAACAGCTGTGTTTTACACCAGACCTGAAGCAGTCGGAACGAGGTCTCACTTTCCACGTTCCAAGGGCAAAGCCGGTCTTCGGGAAGTCCCAACGCTAATTATTAAAACCTGTAGCAGCTACGAGAGAGCAGTGAAGTCGAAGGCATATAACTTTTTCTAAGCTTTAAATAATCCTAAAGCCTCTATAGAGCTTTCAGTTTATTAATATATAAACTTATTAAGATTTCATGGCACTATTAGAACGGTAAAAAAAGTAATATTTAAATCATGTTAATGGATTTTCGGCTACTTTCCATATAAGTACTATAAATCACTGATACGATCGAAGTAATATTAAAGTTACAGACGTCATAAAATTTTATAATTCATGATTTAAGTAGTCACTTCAGTTGTAAGTCATACAAAAATAATGCAGTTTAAATTAACATAATATTATTTTTTAGAACTTATATGTGTTAATTAGATTCAAACAGACTTTTCTGATGAAATGATTTCATCATAATTTATCATAAAAAAAGTATGTACGTTTATAGCGCTGTGTTGCCCCGCCAAAGGCCCTGGGTTCAAATACCGCGTCTGTTTACGGTTGGAGATGTATCCTATGGAATCGAGGACCCTCCTGTGGCTACCTGTGGCTGGTTGGGTGCGGACAAATAACCTCCCTTCGCAACCGTTGTGCATGAAACAGTACTGTCTCTACCATGTACTGAACCCCAGGTCCTTCACGGATTGTAGTGGTTCAGTGGTACAGTTTTTATTTTTTATTTTTATGTAGCGTAGCACTTGGTGCCTCCTCTTATGCAAATCGGCGAAAAATTACTTAACAACTGTTTACTAATAAATATATTTACAGAAATATATAAGATACAAACTTTTATTCATAATTATTAATTTAATTTCAATTTAATAGCGTGAATTTTTAATAACTATTTATTTAATATGCAGAACGGCGAAATCATTTAATATATTATATTAAATAATTAAAATATTTTCAAAGTTTTAAAATTTTTAGTCTATTACACAGACGCGCTTTCCTCAAAAAATATTCTTGGTCCGATTCATAAAGTCTGTTTATTTTATGTAATCTTCCATCCAGTCAGACCACATGTCTAATGTGACAATTAAAAAAAAAATCGAATTCATTTTACATTTTGTCGCAGATAAACAAATCTGAATTTCGGCTACTAGGAATAAATTATGGCCCAAAACTACTATTTATTTATATTGATTATTTTAAGTGTGTGCATAAGTTTAATGAGCTTTCAAAAGTGTACCTACTAACTGACCTAAAAGGTCGGAATTCCAATGTACCTTTCGTGAATCCTCAAGCACAACCCATTTTGGGTATGAGAGGGCCGTCAGCTTACTGGAGCTATTTTACGAGGCTCAACCTTGAAGAGCAGCGATGAACCATCAGAGCTGATTATGTTCAGTAATTTAGCCATCATTAAAACAAATGAAAATGGTGGAAAATTATAAAAACATTTAAGTGATGACGGATTTTTCCACGGCTTAGCAGCGATCAATTTTTCAAGTTAATGATCTATTGAATTTAAAAAAAAAAAAGATTGTGTTTACGAAAAGAGACAACGAGAACCATAAAGGTCATCTCATCTTTTTTAAGTGTGCCTAGTAAAATGTGCTATAAAATCCAATGAAGACGGCTGAGAGGTATATAATGAAAGTAATCCTAGGAGAAGACCAAAATAGAAGGAATACAAGCAGACACTCAAAGACTAATTTACGGCAAAGTCCACCAAAACAATAATGAAAACATAATCTGTTCAGTCGATCTTACTGTCTTTGACAGAATCAGAAAGAAAAAAATCAAAACCGTTCAGAATGTGAAAATGAATACCTGGGACTTTAGATACCAATACTATATCAATGAAAAGTGGTGTGGAGAAGTAAACACTCATCAAAATAATTTGAAAACATCCAATTCAGTAGGAACAGAGCTAGCTAAATCTGAAGTTAGACCCTTCATTCTGTAAAACCTTAAGCCAGCCAGGGAACCTAAGTCTCAACATAATTGTATTTGCAAAAAATTCAAGGTAGGTACCTCAAATTAAACCTACGAAGGTCACAAACATACACTTACAAAACCATCAACATTAATATAAATAAAGTAAAATCGAAAATCATATAGAATAGAAGAAGAAAACAGGAAGATCGAGTTGTAACTAACAGCGGATTGACCCCCTCAAGAAATTTTTCGTCGTGTGAAAAAATGTGAAAAACACATATCGATTCTCACCTATTAATGTGATTCTTGTACTTTTATAACAATGTAGAAGAACCTTGAAGAGACGGTATTTAAGAAGAATGTGGAGGAGGATAAGAGAACGAAGCACAACAAGATGGTCAAAGAATGGACTTCATGTAACTAATTTATCAACTATATATAATAGATTGCTGTTTTCTCATAATTTAGTGAGCATCTCGTTAAAATGGAATGCTGGAGTAAAGTGACGTGATGTTTAACACTAAGATTCCAATCGCTCCTTTCTTTATGTTTGATTGGTATACTATAATTAACCAGCAGTGGCTAGATGTGAGTTTCAGGTTGCAAATTCTTTTTCAGATATACCTGAATGTAAATTTAAAGAAATATTTTATATCAGACTTCAACTACTTTATTTTTATTCCTATCTTATAGCGATGCTTTCTAGTCTCTGGACAATTAACTCCATTACGTCAAAGTACACTTGGAATACCTCATTAGAAGCTATTTAATCTAATTTATTTAATATTCCCTGGGATGGGTTAATAGATATATCTGACGTACTTAAATAACTAATAGCAAATGACGTAGGTCGAACTATTATGTGCTGCGGTTGGTGGCTGGCAAGAGCTTGTCTCGATGATACGTAATAAAAAACTCATTACATATTCAAAGTACGCTGGCTGTAGTTAATGATCCTTGAGCAAAGCGCTCAACCATTTATCAAAAACCGTTAACTATATTCTCGGTTATATATTGCGCAGATATATCTCAAATTTGAAAATATATTGAAAATATATTAATACATTTAAGTAAAAACATGGCGATTATATAGTGTAAATACTTAATCTGTAATACGTACGAAAGCAAGGACGAAATTTAACAAGCAGAAAACCGAAAAGAAAAAACAAAGTTTTCTTTATGAACTTTTCATTGATCCTTAAACAACATTGATCTTTCTCTGATTATTTAACAGCCTATAATGGATCTTGTGTTTAGTACATTATTCGGAGTATACTGTTTCTTAACCAACGGTTGTGCAAGGAGGTAACTGGGGCGTGATTACACTCAATCCAGTATCATTTCCTTATGGCGTATGGTAATTGGATACGTAAGGAATAATTGATTTACTGCTTTAAAAGGCATAATACAACTTGTAACAGTTGTAAAATGTTTACTCTTAACAAATACAATTTTAAATTATTTAAAGTAGAATTTTTCAACTTGAAAAGTTAAACTAAAAAAAGTTTTACACCTATTGTTGGAAATAAATAAGTAAAAGCATAGGAAAATAATAGTATTATAGAACTTGTTGCAACCGTATTTTTTTAAATATTTATTTTTTATTTATTAGTATTTCAGAGAATATTTGAAGGATGAAAAATTTAATTCTTTTTGTTGTGTGGTAGGTAATAAGAGCAAAAAATATTTATTAGTATTTCAGAGAATATTTGAAGGATGAAAAATTTAATTTTTTTTGTTGTGTGGTAGGTAATAAGAGCAAAAAATATTTATTAGTATTTCAGAGAATATTTGAAGGATGAAAAATTTAATTCTTTTTGTTGTGTGGTAGGTAATAAGAGCAAAAAATATTTATTAGTATTTCAGAGAATATTTGAAGGATGAAAAATTTAATTTTTTTTGTTGTGTGGTAGGTAATAAGAGCAAAAAATATTTATTAGTATTTCAGAGAATATTTGAAGGATGAAAAATTTAATTTTTTTTGTTGTGTGGTAGGTAATAAGAGCAAAACACTGCTGATTGGTAACCATATAATACCATATATTGCCATAATAGTAATACTATTTTCATTATTAGACGATGATCGTAAAATTATTTAATTTTTATATTAAAATAAATGATATGGGTCTTTTATGATCAAAATTGGATAAATCCAAAATTTCTAAAACTGACTTTTTCACATGCTTCGCAAGTTTAGTCTAGCAATTTTTTTCTAACACGGCATTTCCTCCCCTTATTTCTCATGGTATTAAATCTGTTCTGAACCTATAGTTTTGGGAGGTTACTAAAAAGTTTAGGGAGGTATACATTGTATCCATGATTTACGAACACAGTACAGGTATAAATTTAATTACTTGTTAACAAATCTAAAGTTTACTATTGTTCAGGGGACATATATTCGTGAAATTGACCGTGGCAGTGAAGGAGTTAATACTAATTCTTAGCATTTGTATTTGTATTGATATATTCATGAATTACTGGTTAGACCAGAACCTGAGTTTTTGTTCGGGCTGACCCTCCGAGTTGGAAAGCGATCCGGTTGGAGACGGACTTCCCGAAGGGCACTTGAGCGAGAGGTTTGATCTTTAGTTTAGTCAAAGCCTTCTTTGTTCGGGGAACTTTTGTGTGGTAGGTTTTTTCCGATACCTGATATTGCCAACCGAGGCTACTAATTAACAATAACATTGGATTGTTTTTTTGTTATTTAAAGCATTGGAAAATCCATGGTTTGAAACAAAAAGAAACACTTTTTTTTTTTGAACCTCATAAGTAAAAGACACCATGTCACATTTTTTGTATTTCTCCAGGAAAGCCAATTTAGAAAATTGTCCATATTATTATTGAAATTGTTGATTAATTAGAAGTATTGATCATAGTACTTATTTATGACAATTTAGCTAAAGCATTACCTATTTTATGGACATGACATCCTTCACCTCTGGGGAACAAATTTATATTATTCTATTATTTAAACAAAATATAAGTCAGCAGTTTGGGCTAGTTATGGAAGAGGTGATGCCACTATGCTTTATTTAAAAATTACTTCCAAACTTATGTTGTGTTTGGGACCACCATTTTTATTTTAAACCTACGATATAGTGATCATATATGAGGCGTCCAGAATAAAAATCAAAAATTGATTATTTCATATATTTCGAGAGTTTACCCAAGCGCTGCTTTATGCTGCCGAAAGTTTGGTTCAGAACCGGACCTAAGCCATGAGACATGACCAACTTTTTATACAAAAACATAAGCATCATGATAAAATATTCACCAATTAATTAAAAACGTACAATATAATACCATAATAATTAATTAGATTGTTTTAGGATGTGGAAAAGTCAACAAATATCCTCAAACTACTATATTTATTTTTAAATATTTTATTTTATATGAAGCAAAGACATGACCGGGTCTCCCACGTATCCTTGTGGTGCTTAGCCATCTCAGCCATCCTGGTTCACTTCTCGGTCTGACATATCCTTTCTTTTCACTGATCCTATATATCCGTGTTCTCGCAATTTGCGATGTATACACGGGGAGTATGTTCATTAAACATTACTCTTATTTACCGGATCTTGTTGACTTACGTCGATATATATTTTTTATTATTGGCACGACAGACTCATAAAGAAGTCCTTGGCCTGCTCAACAGCTCTACCCCAATCGTCCCGATCGCCTGCTCGAGTGATGGACCTTGCTCAGCCGCAGATCTTCACCGACGGCACCCTTCCATCTAGCTTTGGGCCCTTCCTCGTGGTCTTACTCCATCCTGATGAAGCTCGATATCGTTAGGTCTCCATGTAACTCACTCAGCTCCTTGTTCCTTTTGATCCTGAGTTGGTCGTTTTCTCGAAATGAGCCAAATATTTGCCATAGAACTCTCCTTTCAAATCTATTCAGCTTTTCTACGCTGGATTTATTCAGTGTCAGGGTTTTACCAGCGTATGTCGCTACTGGCCTAATGATGGTTTTATATATTATCAGCTTGGACCGAATAAAGTCTTAGGCTAAGGAGCTTTCTTCTCAGGAGCTTTGAGATCCCAAAACATGCTTTATTAGCTGATAATATCCTCGCTCTAATTTCCTCCTCCTCATCCAAATTCTCGTTTATACGGCTTCCTAAATACTAGAAACTTGACACGCGTAGGAAAGAGAATCAGCGATCTTCTTACTAATACAAGGTCATCAGCATATGCAAGAATATCTAGACTACGGTTAAATATGGTTCCCTCCATCAGTAATCCTGACCTTTTAATGACACTTTGCATTACAATATTGAATAGTAAAGGAGCCAGCGAGTCTCCTTGCCTAAGTCCTGTACTAAGCTTAAATTTTTCTGTGGTTGTGCCATTTACCCTTACGCTACAAACTGTGTTTTCATCCTGCTCATTACCAATTTGGATGGAATTGTCATTTCGTTCATAACTCTGAAGAGCTCACGCCTGGATATTGTATCATAAACCGTCCTGAAATCTACGAACAGCATCGACAATGTATTGTTGAACTCATTCATTTTTCGCACATCTGCTTGAGGGACAAAATCTGATCTATTTTAGATCTGTTAGGTCTATAGCCTCCTTGGTATTCTCCAAGATTTCTCTCAACACAGGACAGTAGGCGGTTATACAGAGTTATAAGAATATCTTATAGGCAGTATTCAGTAGGCCTATCCCTCTGTATTTTTTACATTCTGTAGAGTATCCTTTCTTCTTGTAGACAGACACTATAATAGACTCTTTCCACTCTCTCGGTATCTGTTCCTCTTCCAATATTTAAGCAATTAGTTCCTGCAGATCTTTCGTTAAAGGAACTCAGCAGGGATACCATAGGATCCTGGTGACTTGTTATTTCTCAGCTTCATAACAATACCGTCTATATCCTCTCCATCCGCAGCTACTGCTTTGTCTTGGCTGTCACATTCCAATACACTTATTTGTTCCTTAGTAGTCCACGGAAATAATTCCTCCATCTCACTTGGACGTCCAGCACCAGTAGTCGCCCCTCCTCATTTTTCGCCATGCTCCTTCTAGAGCAGTAACTGGTTTTACACAACTCCACGTCATTAAAGAATTTTTTGGTATCGTGGCTTCTTCTTGAGTTTTCGATATCTTTAACCTTATTGCACAAAGCTTTCCTTTTCTTCCCTTTCAAGTCCTTCTTTGCTTCTCTTCTTGCTTCCTGGTACTCTTTCTTGTTATTTCTAGTGCTCATTCTCATTTCTTTTTCCAATCGCCTCTTTACATTCTTCATCAAACCATATATGCGGTCCTTGTTATAATTTCTTTAATAAGATTCCAATGTGCATTCACTTCCCATCCATCTTCTACTACCGGCGTATTTCTGATTCCTTCCTCTACTCTAAGGGAAAAACATCTTTGTATTTGCTCATCTTTTATTGTTTCCTTGGACCATTTGTTGACCTTAAGTATTTATATATTATTATAATTTATTTCTTTTTATTTGATTGTTAGATGTCATAATTTTTTAAATATTTTATTTGAAAAGAAAAGATATGACCAGGACCGGGACTGGATACTATATTGAATACTATATTTATTTATTTTTTTGCACAATTAATAGAATTCTATCATTTTAGACATGGTAGAATTTATGCTTATTTATTTAACATTATTTCACGATGCTGAAATATAGTTTACAGTCCTAAATTTGGCTGATTGGGCAATGCTACAATATAGTTTACAGTCCTAAATTTGGTTGATTGGGCAATGCTACAATATAGTTTACAGTCCTAAATTTGGCTGATTGGGCAATGCTACAATATAGTTTACAGTCCTAAATTTTCCCTATCTAGGCATATTTAGAATAGGAATCTTTAACGAGTACCTGACATCACACAGGCATGGTGCCCCCATTTTAAGTCCTTTACGAAGAACGGCATAACTAATTTCTTACTGCCTTTAAAAACATCCTAAGGCCACATGCCACTCGCACGAACTCGCTATCTTCGTCATAGTAGGTTGTTATACTAACCACTAGACCATTAGGCGGTATTGAAATAAGATAACTTTATAGTAAAGTTTGATGCTAACCACTTATGTTGAATACTGCAGCTGTCATATGAGATACAACCGAAAGATCTTCGATCGACACTCGGTAAATTGTAGAAAATAATATAAGGCCGTTAAGGTCTGCTAAGGATCCCTCAAGATGATCGACTCTGATTGAGTACAATTACTTCCTGTTCCAACTGGCTCCGACCGTTGCCATCCCATCCTCCCTCCATTAGCAGGACGATGATCTCGTCCTGAGCTTCTGGGTCCATTTTCTTCGGACATAATGCACATATGACATGGATGGGGATCTTATCGTGATTTAATCGTTTTAAACAAACAGAAAAAGGTAATAAATTTTCTTGGAAGATCATCGGAAAGACCTGATTAGCCTTTCAGGTAATGTAGGGACATACCATTTTCTGGATTGTTGATTACGATTTCAGTAATTGCGGGGAATAGAAAATGTTCGGGGAGTGGGGACTCCTAGATTGCATTACCTTTCAATGGTTTATTTCGGCCTGGTTACTGTTGTAAGCATTTGGTATAATGCAATAACAGTATTGAAAACATAGAAACAGGTATAAAGGCAACTATATGATAAGTAAATGTAAACAGTACAAGGTTACCACTCTGGCGTCCCTTTAAACAACCGCTGAATAATAGTCATCTGCGCAAGTGCAAACCGGTGGTGGGGTGGTTGATAGTGATAGCGCCCCATAATAACAGACGCGACAGCTACCGATTTCAGAAATTACCCATCTACCAATGTCAATGGAAGATAAAGTCTAGTGTCTTTTTTATAAAATTTACTTCTTTAAAAAGACATAAGTTTTCAAATCAGAGATTTATGTAGAGAGTTATTCGTTTAGCCAAAGTATTTCCATTAGGTATACTCACAATTGACTAATTAACCATGATAATTTATATTATTATGCTATTCGTCGAGTTGTATCACAGAAAGCGGTAGCTGTAAGTGCAGCTGACTTCACTGCAAAAAATGAAAGGCAGTGCCAATCTTGTGGAAGGTCATCTTACTGTTTTATTAACTCGGACATTACAAAAAAGATGATGTAATTATTTATACAGACTCTACCATGTACTGAGCCAAAGACTCCTCATGGGTTGTGGTGGCACAAGTTTTTCTATTTTTATTTCTCATGATTTTTGTTATGTTATTCGGTACTTGTGTACCTATTAACGCCACCGCAGCTATAGATTTTGTGGTTTTAAAGTGCCGCCTAAATTGTTTGCGACAAATCATAAAATATTGTTAACTGTTATAGATTGGAACGATTACAAGCGTGAATTTTGGGTCTTCGATATGGAGAATGAACCAAAGAAGAAGGTAGGTGGACCAGATTGCATTGTGGAAATTGATAAAAGTTTGTTTACTAAACGTAAAAATAATTGTTGTCGAGTATTACTCGAACAGTGGGTGTTTGGTGGTTTATGTAGAGAAACAAAAGATTCGTTTGCTGTCACTATTCCTAAGAGAAATGTCTCTACCCTTCTTGATAAAATTATTGAAAACACTGCAGATGGTAGCAGAATTTATTCTGACAGTGGGAAAAGTTACAAAGAAAATAGAATAGAAATAGATATATTATTGCTAAAGTTAACCATAAATACAATTTTATTGATCCTGATACAGGATTTCTTACTCAAACAGTTGAGAGAATGTGGGACGGTGCTAAATGGAGGAATAAGAGACAGGGGGACAGCGAGAAATCATTTGGAATCTTATTTATCAGAGTTCATATGCCGACAGCATCAGGTGAATGACAATAGAGACTGTTTTGAATCTATGTTAAACTGTATATAGGCCAATTTTCCACCAAAATCGGATTGACTATTTTGTTTTTAAATAAGGTGTTTTGATTTTTAATTGTTGATGATAAATACTTAAAAAATTTAAAATTCTAACCCCAATACGAGTATATTTATTTCATGAATAACATTCTTAAAACAAAATTAATAAATTGTTTTATTCTATGATTTGTCGCAAATATTTTAGGTATAGACTGACGGCACTTAAATACCGCAAAATCTGTAGCTGCGGTGGCGTTAATACACAAGTGCCTGTTATTCATTGAAAAGGAAACATAAACATACAGCAAGTTACACCTGTATATACCTGATGTACGATTGCTTTATTCACTTGTTTGATGTTGTTTAGGGGCGAAAAACAGCTATGGTCATCAACGCCCGGTTTATTCACTTGTTTAATTCCACATCCAAAAGGTTAAACGAATAAAACAAAATTACACCATAGGAGAGGTGGGAGACCCGGGTTCGAGTCCCGGTCCTGATCAAATCTTTTCTTTTCAAATAAAATATTAAAAAAATCTTACTAATATTATAAATGTGAAAGTTTGTATGTTTGTCTCTATTTCACGCAAAAACTACTGAACGGATTTGGATTAAACATTACAGTAATATAGTTTATACATCAGAATAACACTATGGCTATAGTATGCGCGGATTTATGGGGGGCGTACGGGTACACGTGCTCCTCCTCCCGACAATTTTTTGGGTATTGTGAAGAATCCATTACAGTACATAATTAAGGGCAGATCACATGATCATATTTGTGAAAATAACAGAAAGAACATGAATGAAACTATTTGTTTTGATATCCTACTAATCTTACTAATATTATAAATGTGAAAGTTTGTATGTTTGTCTCTCTTTAACGCAAAAACTAATGGACGGATATGGATGAAAATTATTGAGTAAAATAGGTTATACATCATAGGCTATAGCAAGGGCAGATTTATGAGGGAGCACGGGTGTATATACCCCCCTCTTACATAAATAAAGGCAAATCAGGACCTTGGCATCTTGAAATTTGCAGATAGGTTCTTTGTATAGTTTAAGAAAGAAATTTGGATAATTCCACCCTAAGGGTTTTCTTCTTTAATATAATAGGTTGTATAGAATCCGTCAGTTTTAAAGTTAGGCATCTGAAATTTTGGATGTACGAGTAACTTATATTTTTAAAAAATAATTAAATTATTTCTTTCAAATGATCTTTCACGAAACTTTATGTGGCAGACCAAATTCCACGCGAGCGAAGCCGCGGGCATAAGCTAGTTATATCACATAACTATAAAATAAATTATAATAATATTAATGACTTAAAGTCAATAAGATCAAAAAATAAAGTAATGTTCAATTAACATTCTCTCCGTGTATACATCGCAAATTGCGAGAACGCGGAGATATAGGATCAGTGAAAGAAGGGATATGACTGACCGAGAAACGAACTAGGATAGCCGAGATGGTTAAGGCACCACCACGGAGAGGTCGGAGATTCGGTCGAGTCTCGGTCCTGGTCATATCTTTTCTTTTCAAATAAAATATTTAAAAAGTTATATTATATAACAATAAAATAAATTATAAAATTACTCCATGTTTCAAGCACTTTATATTGGACTTCCCTGGGAAGAAAGTATAATATATATACATATAATCAAGAGTTAAGTAAGCTATTGCTTATTAATAATTTCAATTTAAAATACAGATTGCATGACCAGCTTGTCCTGATCTCTTTGTTAATAATTATCGCCAGACGACCTGCTGAACTCTTGAGCAAGGGGAGAGTAGCAATGAACCAAAATAAATTGCAAAAAAAAAAACTTGAAAAAAATAGTAAAAATTACTTTGAAAATTGCTGTTTGATAACACTCAGCCATCGTTTGCATATAATTGTTCTGTAATTATTTATTTCGCAATTCGAGAGCAAGAAGAACTCGTCATGCAACTTAATTAATTAGAGTTCAATTTAGTTTATCACTTTAATTTTAGAATTTTTCTTCGGTCTTGGAATTACAGATACACGGGACAATCTTATTTAAGGAATTCCCCAACTTGCAATTTTCAATAATGGACACTTGTACAATATCCCATGCACTAATAGATAAAATTAAAATCAAACTTTCAAAAATCATTAGCGAGGAAGGTTTGTTGTTAATTTAATAATTAATAAAACATTGTGCGTTTTTTTTTTTATAAACATGTATTTAGTACCAAGCGATTGATTGTCATCTGTTACTCGGTGTAATTGGCAGCATAAAATATTTGAGTGTACTTTATTAAAGGACTGTTAATCCATGTTTTGTTTAAAAAGAGTGACTCGTTGTTTAAAAGTGTAAATAGAAAAGGCAACACATCGGCTCAAGGGCTTATCACCAGTGCAGAGCCCTCAGCCTGCCACAACTGCAGCTCGACCACACTCCGTGCACACGCCAAGCCTTTATCAGGAACTGTGTGCTCTTCAAGCTTCCCAATTTACTGGCGTGTCAAAGACCATCCAAAAAAAAACAGAAGCATCTCTTTTCATAAACCAGTCATTACTCGAATCAGTAATGACAGTTTATTACAATGCATTTTTCATCTTAAAAATTCTTTTAATTAGCCTTTTTTTCTATTTTTTTTTTTTTGTTTGGTCTTGAAGAAATTCTTATCTTTAGATTCTAAAATAAGTAGTTTATGTTCTGATTTTTATTATCAAAGCACCATTTGCACTATCCAGCCATAACATACTTGTGTTTGGCAAAAGTAAAGGTTCTATTGAGCCCCTAAACCACGCAACAAAGGTAGTCTATCTATGGATAACAATTAATGTATATATGAAGAAAATAATAATAACAAGACTTAGCGAACACGAAGGCTCGATACCGATACAACCAATCTCTGCATAAAATCCTCCGTCCACGGACCATCAATATATGAGTAAAATAAAAGAACAATAAAAAAGGCTTCTCGCAGCCAATACAGTGTCTTGAGGATACAAAAAAAAATAAACTAATAAATAAAAGTAAACCTGAAAACGACTTTCATTATTGATACTGTAGGGTCATAGCAACGACAGCTCAAGGCTTGTTTTTCGCCATCTGCAATCCAAAAGATACTCGTATTTATTAATATACAATTAGAGGACAAAATCGGAACTGAGAGGACGTTTAACAACAAAAATGAAATAAAATAAAATATTCTAACATCGCTATCAAACATAGATAAAAGGTCCAATGAATATCAATAAACATCAATATCAATAAAGTGTTTAAAGACAATTCTGAAAACAAAATGCAATGAAAACATTACACCACGATATTGAAAAAACAATAATGATTTATTTACCTTAAAACATTATTTTTAGGGAAGAAAATAGTTAGAGTAAAAGTCAGAGAAAGTATTGTACTTTTTTTAGTATCTATTGAAAAAATGCTATGTAAGATTGTTATCCGTAAAAGTTTGGTCACTTAAAGGTCTCGGAGGCGTGTGCGAAAAATTTAAATTTGCAGTGAATTTTATAGAATTTATTTATTTACAGTAAAGAAAAAATGCACATCTACCATTCGAATTCCATAATAGGGACTAAACAATAGTTAAGAACTAATTTCGTATAAAATTCATCCCTTCGATAATTTGATAATCAATACATACTATAAAAGAAAGAGTACAATACGCTGTCGCTAATACTCAGAAGTGAGCCCTAATACGATCAAGGGAGTAGTTATATGGATGAGTAGTCCTCTACCTCCCGTCCATGAAGAATGTTTCAGTTTTTACCTGAAGGGCTTTTGAAGATATAAGGGCTGGAAGTTTCGCCCTCTAGAAATTTCTAGTACAGTTCAGAACATTCGAGAGTATTCCACAACATTCTAGAATGTTCAGGAACATCCCAAATCATTGTGGAACATTCCAGAACACTCTCAAATGTCGTGGAATATTCTAGAACATTGTGGAACATTCGAAGACTTTTTTGTATGAGTGGTGCTCCCTATTGACAGGGGTATATAATGCAAGATTGGTTATGGTTATCCGTACGTTATTACGTAATTATACGTTGTGGGTTATCCGTTTTCCAGAACATTCTGGAATGTTAATAGACACGATGGCAAACGTTGAAGAAAGTGTCAACTTCAATACAGAATTTTTAAATTCTTTGCAAGTACCATGAATCCCATTACATTGTCTTCGACTGAAAATTGGATCTCCGATCATACTACTCAGAAATCTCAACTCATCAAAAACATTTAATGGAACAAGGATGATCGTCAAACAGCAATCGAATAACATCATCGAAACCGAAAGGACACACAGCATTCATCCCAAGAATACCACTGATCTCTACTGAATTGCCATTCCAATTTAAAAGACTGCAATTTCCAGTCAAATTAGCCTATAGTTTTACAATTAACAAATCGCAAGGACAAACTTTAAAATATTGCGGCATCAACGTCAAAGACGTTTTCTCACGGTCAACTATACGTAGCTTGCTTTCGAATAGGAAATTCGAAAAATTTAACTCAACATTTAACTCCGGATAACAAAATGAAAAATGTTGTTTATAAAAAAGTATTGTAGTTAGAATATACGTTCAATAAAAAATTTGTATCTCATATATTTTATAGTTTATTCTTATATGCCAACTACCACACAATCTCTATCAACTTCCTGAGCGAAGCCGAGTACACCAGCTAGAATATTAAATAAAGCTTTAGTTGTATGTGAGCTTGAAATTAATGATATCGCTCCTCCAAAAGTACAATGCCATAACTCAAAAAGATAATTTTTCAATAGAGGTATTTGAAAGTTCCAAGTGAGTTTAAAAAATAAAAATTTGGGTATTGATGAAAAAAAGCATTCTAATTTATTTCTATTTTTTTTATTTTAACTTATAATTATTCCTATAAATTTCAAGTTCAAATGTGATACCCCACAAACTTCAAATATAATTTTATTTAAAAAAAAAAACATGATAGAAATGGAATAATTGATATGTCATTCCTGAATTTAAAAGCTTCAACCATTACATTGCTACTGAAAGGTTAACTCAAAAATGCTATTTTTGTTATTATTCGTTTTTTATTAGTCGTTGTTCTTTTGAAGGAGCGGTATCTAGTGATATTGCAGTTTTACGGCAATAGTTTATTCGATTTTAAAAAAATACACCATTCAAAACTTGAAAGCCAAATGTGTAGGAATGAAACCGGTAGGAGTACTGAGAACCTATTACGACTACCAGTTGGAAAGGCAAGTTAAATATGACCTATATCTGGCGTAAGGTCATGGGCAACGTGCAAGTGCATGAGGTGGAGAAAAGTAAGAGATCCGCGCAAAAAAGATTTTCATTTCGTCTATAATTCAAACATACCTTATGGCGGATACATAATTTTTTTTAATGTTTTGTTAATTAATAATTAATAATGAGTTCTGAGAATATGGATAACCTTCCACGTTCTTAGCATTCCCCGATCCTTGCCACATCCTTTCTGTCATGGACAGTGACCTCTAAGATGTTATCCTTCCCAGTGTGTGATACATCGGGATTACCAGATGCCGAGCAAAGATATTATCAAAAGAAGTTTTCGCTATAAGTAAATATATTATAAAAATATTCCAGCTAATAGAGAGATAGATATTAACAAAAAAATTACGGAGTAGCGTAAAGGTTTTTTTTTTCGTTAGAGGTTTCGAATAGTAAACGTTATCATGTCTGATTACGTACCTATAACCTTCAAATACGGTTTAATTATTTGTTATTTCCATATATTGCATATTTGCTACTTAAAATATGTTATGTTGTTGCGAATAATAATAACCAATCAATTTTTTACATAAAATTGATAAATGATACTGATTCTCATAAACTCTGCGTAAAACTTTTACTTTATAATAATACCATACATGATTGGATTGAAAATATCAAAGTTTCGTAATTAAAAAATATGCTGTAGTAATAAACAAAAAACATGCGGTTTTAAGAACCAGTATAAAAATAACTAAAATATATGATTTTATGTTTTTTTATATCTGGAGGTGTAAATTATTGCTTTAAAAAACGAAAAGTATTCATATTTTTACATCAAGTTTTAATTATAAAGTAAAAACTTAAAATATCTAATATAAACTATTTTACGCATATACACTATAATGGTTTAAAAAAAAATCAAATAATTTTTCTCTCGCAGCTGGATTTGAACCCAAGAACTTAAGCATAGCAACTCAGAACTCTACGCAATGGTTATCCCTAATATACAGTCCTTAACACATAAGTATAATATTTTAAACAAGATTGTATTGAATATAAATCAATTTTATTAAAAAGCAGTCTTTGAAAATGAGCGAATGAGTACGAATCTAAATGATCTCTTGGCTAGTATTCATCGAGTAACATAAAATAATTTAAAAAGATTCAATAAAATTTATTAATTTTATAATAATATTTAATTATATCTAAATCCTGCACACACTGGAATCGATATAAAACATAAGAATATGTGCGAATGATAAAGTTTAATTATTGTTTTTATGGATTTGTGTATACAACATTTTATTGTTAATTATCTTTCTTGTTTTAAAATTAAATTAAAAAATAAATTGCTTTCCAGCATTGAACGTCAGCAAGTATCATTGTCTGTCACCACTTTCAGGTAGTTCCGAGTCCAGGTTTTTGAAGAAGAAAAATGATGAAAATGAAAAAAGATGAAGAATGAGAAAGTTCTTCACAACAAATACATGAAGAATAAGATCGAGCTTCAGACTTACGACAGTTAACTGTCAGGGGAAGCTTTTCTGAGGTAGTTCAAAAATGCATCCTGTCAGAATGGTAGCAAAAAAGCAACTTTCATGAACTTAAATTTGCGAGAAGAGATTCAGGATGTTATGTCGAGAGTAGAGGTGGGGGGAACAAGAAGAAAGAAGTTGTTGAAAAAAATATGGATAAGAAGAGTGAAGTAAAAAAAAATAAATAAAACCAAAATAAATAAAAACCAATTCCTACTTCATCAGCCACACATTTTTTTAATATAGGTAAAAGTAATAAAAATACAAATAAATATCAAGAGCGAATAATGGATAATTATCAAGTGCAATAATTTATCAAAATTCAATTTATCCATTCAGAATGATCTAAATGAAAAATAATATATTCACTTGTTATGTGAATTGTTAATATACTTATAATTGACAGGGATATTCCAACAAAAATAGGAACAAATGCATGGAATGTTTATCCACATAATTCATATAATTAAAAAAAAAAAATCGAAAATGTTTGTTTTATAATATATCTCGGGGAATCCCGAAGTGGAATTTACCAGATCAGGAATCAGTTTTCTTACTGGTTTCTCTCTAAGTGGTCCATTTAAAGCTTCCATTTGCATAGGAGGTCGCTGGCCAATTGTGGTCTGTAACTGTATCAATAATTAATATTAATTAATATTCTTTTGTCAAAAAAAGAATTTTTTGTTTTTGCTACAGAAGGTCGAGTTAGTTTTTGTTGTTATTGTGCGGTCAATCCCAATATCAGGTCTAATATCAAATTACAAGAGCAATAACATGAAGGTCAGTCATCTAACTATACCTAATAATTTATTATTATTATTTTTTTTTGGTGTATGGTTAAATTGGACTGACATACATATCAAAATTAATTCTCGTATCTAATATTAATGTTGGTGATTTATTTATTGGTTAAATCACTGCTCCGCCATCTTTATCTCCCATTTTTTTGCAACAAGTTTGCTACCAACAAGGTTTTTCTCGAAAAGTATGCATCGTTTATAAACAAAAAGCTTATTAATTACTATAGTACAGAGGTTGAGGACAAGATTTTTTCAGAAGATTGGGATAGGACCCATTCACACCCTTCCAAGCTAAATCAAAAGTAGTATATTTCAAAATAAATAACACCAGATTGAGAGTTCAGAGGATAGAACGCTCAATTGCTAAGCTCGAAGGTCTCTGATTCCGATTCGGTTTTAGGAGAATATTATTTATTCTGTTGACAGCCATAAATGGCTCTGTAGGATCTGCTGAAGCTCCTGGAGCTCACACAGCCTCTATAAAGTGGTTGCTCTTCATTGGGAATAGTACATAGAGGCTAAGGATGATATCGGCAAATTCACCTCCATGAACAACCGTTCGCTTAGAAACAGAGCAGTCTCCATTGCATACAGAGCCTAATACTCTTCATTGGACGTATTGGTATGACATTTCGCTCGAAACTTGTTGCTCTCAATATTCTGCTACCCTGGGCTAGTATTTTATATACATCATTATTACTTTCTTAGTTTCTTCCCTGAATCTGAATGGTCTCATCATTATGATGCTCGTAGAACAGGCTGATAATAATCTATAAATTGTTTAAAATATTTTATATTCATAGTGCATTCTGTTCCTTTGATGCCCTAACCATTTTAAATTGGCAATTCACAGTAATATTGTAAATGGGAAGGGTGATTACTAAAAAGGGTGATTGTGCTGCCTTAACCGTGTTCAGGAGAGAATGACTGAATATCCCGATAATATATTATGCAATGACAAATAATGCAGTTTGCACCAGATTATGATTGGTTTGGCAACTTCACCATAGGATCTTAGAAATAATTTCTTTAGTTTCACTAAAAATTATACTATTAAATTTTAAAATACATTTCTCCTTGAATCAATAAAACAAATGTAACTAAAATACATTTTGAATGATTTAGACATTAGAC